>PVHT021183601.1:139614-160860 GCA_004024745.2 Catagonus wagneri
GCCAACATCATGCCAGCATCACGCCGGCATCACGCCAACATCACACCAGCATCACGCCAACATCATGCCAGCATCACACCGGCATCACACCAGCATCACGCCAGCATCACGCTGGCATCACGCCAACATCATGCCAGCATCACGCCAACACCATGCCAGCATCACGCCAACATCACACCAGCGTCACGCCAATATCACGCCAGCATCACGCCGGCATCACGCCAGATGTGGCCTTCAAGACGGATGACTATGGTCCCGACACGAGGACAGACTACCCAAGACCCGGTTCGCAAGCAGCCCCTCCGATCCCGGGGGGCTGCTGTGCCCAGGCTGCCTCCTCAGGGGTCTCACCCAGGGCTTCGGCCGCCGGAGGCCCGGGGAGCGGCCTCGGCCTGGACCGGTGCCGAGCCTCGTGGGAAGCGGGGGTCGGCCACCATCCGCTCTCTCCCCGCCCGGCCCGACGCCCCAGCCACCCTCTTCCCAGCTGCAGACCCGCGCGATGCCGTCGGGGGCTGCGTCTCCTCCGGACGGACCCTTCGCCTCGCCCGGCCTGGCCCCCGCAACCCGTCCCAGCACTTCAGGGTCCTCCGGCCTGCCGCGCTCCGGAGAGCGTCACGGCGTCGCCTGATCTGCCGCAGGCTCCACCGGGCCTCCCGCCTTTGGAAGCGCCCACTGTGCGACCCGCGAAGAGAGATGAAGCGCCTCTGGGCAGTCCCTCACAGAACGCGGCCAAAACCGTCTCTCGGACAATCTTCAGACAGAAGAGGAAATCGGGGCACGCTCTCGCGTGGCCGTCCCAGGAGCGCGGGGCGCTGGCGCGGGGCCCGGGCAAAGCCCGCCGGGCAGACCGGCGCACCCCAGACGCGGCCGCCAGCCAGGCGTGAGCGTTTACGTTGAGTTCATTAAAATTAGACATGGTCTTTAAAATAACTTCCTCATCCTCACCAGCCACAGTCTAAGTCCTCAGTGTCACATGCCCCAGAGGCTACTGCGTGGGACCTTCTAGAAAGTTCTCCTGGACAAAGCTGGCACTGCAGCAAGGCCAGCCTCGGGCACGAGCACGGGAAGAGCACAGAACAGGGAGACCCCTGCTCCTTAGCCCCTCACCCACGCAAGCCCGCACAGATGCACCGAGCACTGGCCTCTCACACACCCTGAACCACCTCAACGTGGAAAATGGTTTGTGGGGCCGCATCGTCCCTCAAACTGTGAATTCAGGTCTCGGTCTGCCAGTCACCCTAACCCGGGGGGCGGTCAGACCAGCGGCCGCCTCCCCAGACTGGAAGGGGCATTCCTGGGGTTGGAGAGGCCAGGGATCGAACCCACGTCCTCATGGATACTAGTTGGGTTCGTAACCTCTGAGCCACAGTGGGGACTCCCTCATCTGTGATTTTGAATCTTTCAGCCAAAACCAGTCACTGCCCATTTGTTTCGCATATTGCCTGGCTCGGCCCTCTGCTAGCGGCACAGGTTGGCAGGTCCCCTTCTCGGGGCCAGTGGCCGTTCTAGGAGCGCTCAGGAAGCGGGGAGGGGCCGAGACAACCACCGCTGCCCCTCTCCCTAGGTCTCCCCGGAGCTCGCCCCCGCTTTCCTGACCCGTTCTCCGATGTCCCCTGATGGCCTCCCTGTCCGTGTCCTGGGCTGGGGCGGGTTAGCCTGCCCGCCGCACCCCCGGTGCCTGGTCCACACTTCCGTCCCTGGTGCTCGCTCTGTCACAGGAGCTCGGCTGCCATCGACGTCGGAATCAAACATCTCTTTTTCCAGAGAATCTTGGGTGCGATGAAATAAAGCAAAACAGACACAAGGCCCCCAGCCAGAGGGAGCACCCTCCTCCCCAGGTCTCTCTGGCTCCCGATGCGGCGGGAGTGTGGAGACCGAGCTTCCGTCTCTCCCCTGGGGACGCGGGGGTTTGTTAATGTCCGGGAAGAACTGAGGCCGCGAGGGGTCGGCCCTGCGACCCGACCCCCCGGTCCTCCGGCCCCGCGAGCGGGAGGGGCTGTAGCCAGGGGGGCCGGTCGCCCCCAGACGGGCCGGGGCTAGGCTCCCGCAAACACTCTGCGGGCCGTGGGTGAGAGGAGCCTGCGTCCCCGTGGCAGAGTCCGACGCGGCGCCGCGCGGGGACGCCGTGCAACAGACGGCTCTGGACCCCTCCGGGAGAGCCCGTCCTCATCCAGGGCCGGCAGCAGCCCCGGCTCCGGCCGCGGTCCCCGCTCGGGTCTGTGTGAGCACCGCGCCTCGGCTCTCCAGGAGGGGCGCCGTGTAACTCCCTCCACCGAGGACTGGAGGGGCCGGGGGGCCGGCGTGTGGGAGGGCAGGATGGTCACCTGCAGGACACAGAGGAGCCGTGTCCCCAGCCTGCAGGCCCAGGGACCTGCCCGGCCACTGCTTCGCTTCAGTCTTGTAATTAGCTTCGTTCTACCGGGAGGCTCAGTGCTACAGAAAGTGACTCTAACTGAAATGTCACTGCCTGTGTGAGATTCTAAGCCTGTAATCTTAAACCAGGACTGCAGGACGTGATGTTTAGAACAGACTCTGGGCCCACGCGGCCCATGGAGGCTGGTGGCTCAGTGCTGGAGATCCGCATCCCAGGCCTGCTGCACGCCTGTGGGCTCCGGGACACTCTCCGGCCTGCTTACTCCTCGCCGGATGGCTGCAGCGAGAGCTGTGCTGGGCTCGTGTCCGGAGCACCAGCTGCCCCTGTTTAGGAGCGAGCAGGCGTCTGTCGGGCTCCCTAGGAGCTCCCACCCCTGGAAGCAGGACGTGAGCGTCGCCGCTTCCGACTCGCAGCCCCGGAGCGGAAAGGAGGCTCGGGCAGTCGGTGCCCCTGAGCAGGAGTCAGCCCCAGGACGCCAGGCGGGTTCGGCTCGGCTCCCGGGCACTGAGCACCTTGCCGGTCTCACCCCACAGGCTGCCTGCGGTGTAGACGGTCCCGCCCCGGGGCCTGCAAACAGGGGCCCCTGACCGGCAGCCTGAACGCTCGCTGGAAGAGCAGGAAGGGAGCTGGGCGTGTGGGAAGCAGTCCCCGCATCACCTCTGAACGTGTCCCCCACACCCTCGCACCCCTGTCGCTCTGAGCTGGGCGGGCAGGGCCCACGCTGTGCTCACACACCCCCAGGACGGCACAGGACAGAGATGCCCTGCTGACCCCGCCGGGCCTCCACATTAACACGGACTCAGAAGTGGGGCCACAGTGGGCGGCTCCCCGAGTACTAAGGGTCTGGCCGAGAATGCCGCTCGGGGTGAGGCCAGGCTGCGCCGGACCAATTCTGAGCCCCAGGGGGCCGAGCCCCCCAGGTGCTGGCGCCACTGCCAGAGCAAGGGGACTGGCACCAGGGACCCTCATCTGGACGGCCCCCAGCCCGGCCAGCCCCCTGCTGCCGGCTGAGCCTGCACCCCACCTCCCTTTGGACTGTGGGCTCCTAATTAAAACAGATGAATGTTCTGGAGCAGAAACTGTTCCTAATGGAGCCGTGCTAGGGCTCCCCGAGGCCGGGGCTGCCGGCCTGAAACCTGACCAGCCCTTCGCAGAGACAGCAGCCACCTGTCCCCGCCCTCTGCCCCCAGCAGGTCACACCAGGTGAGGCTTCTCACACCATCAGCACCTGCACCCACCCTGTGCCCAGGGGACGCCACCCGACCCCTCACACCACCCCCGAGAAAGGACAGCCCACCTGGATGAGGCGGGCAAAGGGTGGGCCTTCCAGACCCCCTCCAGTCGGGTCCCCGTTGCGCCCAGTCCCTTTCACAGCTGCTCAGGCCTTGGCCACTGCAGTGCCTTTGGAGGGGCGGGGGGTGGAGGCCGGTGAGGAACTCAGCCCCCTGGGGCCTGAAGCACACGCTGCTTTTAGGGACCAGACAGGAGGGAGAAGCAGAGCTAAGGAGAAGAAAACTGCCTTCTGGGACAGCCTGCTGGTCTTTCCGATGCAGCCGGCACCACGCGGCCTCTAGGGCCCTTGCAGGGTGGGGACTGGAAGCTGCGGGCACGGCGTCTGCAGCCGGCTCAGGGGTCGGGTCGGCGGGGGCTGCTGGTCCTCCCGCGGCACCTCCTGGGCTGCCTGGCATGGGCCTGGGGCGTGGACACCAGCGCAGCTTCCCCACCGCAGCTCGAGGCCTCCCCCATCCCCTGTGCTGGAAGGGACTCCAGGCTCACAGGACCCTGAGCGGCTCCGCCAGAGGGTCACCGGCACGAGGACAGACAGGCCAGCGCTTGTCTCTCCGTCACCTCGCCGGGTGCCGGGCACAGGGCTGACGCGAGTCCATGCCTGCTTCTAGGTAGGCGTCCAGCCCTCCCCCGATCCTTCGCGCTGCCCTCTGCCCTGCATTCCTGGCCCTTTTGCCTGCAGCCCCAAATTCCTGCCGTGCTGGAGGCAGGATGTTCTTGGCGAAGGTACACAGCTCAGGAATTCACCCTCTCGCCTGGCCTGTCCCGGCCTGAGCCCGCGGCTGCAGGGCTCACAGCACAGGTCCCATCTGCTCCCCGGGGGGCTGGGCGGCCGTGACTCAGGGCAGGGGAGTTCCTGGGCCATCAGCTCCTACGCCAGGAGGCCGGGGTAGCCCTCACCGGACATGAAATCAGGGACAAGGACTTTCCTGCACGCCGGGCTTCTAAGGAGAGATTGGCGCACAGGTGCTGGGAGAGACGTGGATGCCAGTTTGGGGTGATTTTTCCGGTGTCTGGAGCTCGGCTCCGGGGCTCTGCACCCGGAGCCTGTGGGGAACGCCATCGGCCGCAGGAATGCTACCTGCTGGGAGGGGCTCGAGATTACAGGGAGCAATCTAGCCTTGCAAAAGTACAACCTCCAAAATCAACAAGTTCAGAAGGAACCGGCAGCTAAAAAAAGAGAAGCTACTGTGAAGGGCTCCTTAAGCACGAGCCACGCCCTCCCTCCAGGCTCACGGGACGCTCGCCTGGTTTGACATGGCCAGGTTCATGCACACGGGCTCCTGGTAAGATGCCAGCCCAGCGCCCCCCACCCCGCCACAGCCTCTTGGGGCGGGAGGCCCTGGGCTGCCCCTCTTCTCAACTGCCCCCCGGGCCCACTGCACGGCTATATCGCTGAGGTTACGTGGCTCTTGTACAGTTATTTGTCTCCGTAAATGAATGGACTTTATAAACAGGTTTTTAACCATTTTTTTACAAATGGAGGTTGGGCCTCCTGAAACTAAAACAGGTCAGATTCCCCCTAACCCTCCACCACTTGCCAGAAGTCAGGCCCTTGGCCACCCCCACGAACAAACATCGACCCCGTCAGAGATGCAGGATTTTTGCAGCTGGAAGACACCTCCGGGCTCATCGGGACCAGTGCCCTCACTCTGCACGTGGGGAGAACACGGCGTCCCAGCCTGCCCCCCGAGTGTCAGGGCCGTGCGGCCCCAGCCCGGGGCCCTTGGCCTCTGCTCCTGGGCGCTGGCTCGGGGTGTCCGGGAGCAGCCGGGGCCCATTGGTGCCTGCCTCATGCCGGCAGGGTGAGTCAGGGCGGCAGGATCAGATTCGACTCTATCTCGTGAGCCTTCCCTCTAAATCCCAAACGAGCTCACACTTGCCCTGCTCCGCGCCCACGTCCCCGTGTTCCCGTGACCCACCAGCCCTTGGCGCGCTGAAGGGCTAGCCCGCTCTCCGCGCAGAACAAGCACAGAACTCTTTTCCAAGATGGCACCTGCTCTTCTCACAGCTTGTCAGGATATTAAACGTGTTCGCAGTCCTTAGTCAGTACGGATGAAAATATAAATAAGTCTAAGACCTGCTTGGTCAACTCCTGAAAGCGGACGAGCCGTACTCAATGGGCCCTGGAATTACTGGAGCCCAATTCCTCTTTCTTCCCATTTGCCCACAGGTGCCAAATACTGGATACTCCACTGCTGTTATCTGTCAGCATACTCCATGTTTCTCAAGAATATCACCAGAAGAGGCTTCATTTTCTTTCCACTTGTAAAGGGAGCCTTCCCCAAACGGCCCTCAGGGCCGGCCCCGTCATTGCCCGGAGTCTGCAATATACTCTGCCCGCTGTTGGTCCCACTCGTCTCAGGTAAAACGGGGCCGCCCCAGCCCGGGGTCAGCACCGTCCCCGTTTGCCCGGGACCCCCTGGGCAATGCCTCAGCCCCCGAAAACCAGGGTGTGCATCACCTTACATCAAGCAGATTTTTATGCCACAGACCTTTTTTTAAAAGTCCGCGTGAAATTTGTAGTGACAGAGGGAGTGGAGGGGCAGCGTGCTCTGGCCTGTGCGTGGAGAGCTGACGCAAGGAAGGGAGTTGAGGGGCACTTCCTACAGCAGCTCTCGGCTCCTCCTTCCTCTTCAAGAAGTGCTGTCATTTTTATTTACATCCAGCGTGGCTCCACATTCATCAGGGAGAGAAAGTCCGAGATCCAACAGGTTCTTCCTTCTCGGATTCCGATGATGTAACCAGCAGGGGAGTCGTCTGGACAGCTTTCAGGGAACGGCAGCAGGTCAGGGCCGGGGCCGCCTGTTCACGCGTAAACATCTCCACTAATTGTCTCTTTGTCAGCCTGCAGCTCTCCAAGCCCGAGTGCGGTCGGTCTGGCCCACTCCCCAGCGGGGTGCCCTGCTAGGCCGAACACAGACATCTGCCGGCCCTCAGCTCCTCCCGGGCCTGAACCGCACTCAGATCCGCTGGCTCGCAGGGGCTGCGGCCGGGGGAGGCAGCGCCGCAGCCCAAGCCCACAGCGCGGAGACGCCCAGGGGGCCAGAGGTGCCAGGCTGGCGGGCTCGGGCGGCGCGGGCAGTGTCCAGGGCAGGACCCCAGCAATGCCCGGTGCTGCCCGAGGGACTCGGCCATCTGGCTGTAGGGCGAGCGGCTGCCAGCACGGCGCTGCCTCGCTGCCTCGCCGTCCCGTCCTCCCAGCGTCCCGTCGCTGAGCCAGGCTGAGCCCCCAGGGAGGGCCTGGCATAAATCCCTCCCACATCTGCTCTGTTCCTGTGCGGAGCGAGCCGGACGGCTGTGGAGAAATGTGCTCACACGCACGCCACCCTCGCACGTGGGGCCAGGCGCACAGAGAGGGGTTCAGAGGGAGGCGTGCAGGCGGGCACCAGGGCAACCGGGGAGGCCGAGGACCAGCAGCTGCCGAGGGCGGCAGGCCAGGGCACAGCGCCGGGCAGAGGAGAGAGGAAGAGGGCAGACGGTCGGAGGCAGCCATCAGACAGACCGAGGAGGATGGACGGCGGGAGGCACCTGCCTCCTGCGCTTGGCCCCGATCCAGCACCTGCACTGACCGCGCGCCGGGCCGGGACCCACCGCATGCGCCCCTCCGCTCGGCGTGCATTCTTCTTTATTTCCAGTGCATTGGTTTCTCAAGTTCACCAAGAGCTCCCGGCCAGAGCTGCACACACTTCAGAGAGGGCAGCGTCAAGCGGTTGAGGGGAGGCTTGCTTTCTCCAGTGGGTGAGCCTCGACGGCTCAAGCTGGCCAGAGTCTGCAGGAAGGCGCCTGCTGGTTATCTGACCCTGGCATCTGGCCTCGCCCTCAACCCTGACCAGGGGAGACCCCGGCCTTGGAGCCAGTCTTTCCCTCTGCCCTCAGAGGGGCGCCCGCTTGCAGCACGTCAGCCCTGGCCGCTGCCTGAGCCACCCCTTGCGGGAGGTCTGCCCCGTGCGCCCCAGAGCTGCGCAGAAGCTCCTGGCTGCCCAGAAAGAAGCCTCGTGGAGCAGCTGTCCAGGTAAACCTGTTCCCGTCAAGGGGACTTGGTGGTGAAGCAGCGCCCCCACCCGCCTGCTCCTCCCTTCTCATCCGGCGTCCGCCCCAGAGCCGTGCCGTCAGGACCACCTGCCAGATGCCGGCAGTGAGCTCAGCTCATGGGGCCTTCAGCTTCGACCTGACACCACGACGAGAGGGGCCACGTGCACCCTGGGTCTGACGACTTACTCGGAAGAAAGATGGGTTGGGGTGAGTGAGTTTGCTTGTCTGGTCAGTTCTTGGGAAATTGTTCACTCTGCGTGTGTGTGCGCATGTATGTATCTATGTGTGCATACGTGTACAGGTATGTCTAGGAGTGTACGTATGTTTGCACGTGTGTATTGTGTGTGTGCGCACTGTGTGTTTGTGTACGTGTGCCCATAGTTGCACGTGTGTGTGTACTGTGTAACATTTACGTAGTTCTCTTTGGGCTCTTTGTTGACCGCGATTCCTCGCCTCTTCCTGGCCGAGAAGCAGCAGGAGCCACGGGAACAAGACTCGGTGGGGAGACCCTGACACTCTCTCACGAACAGGCTCAAGTCTGGAAAATTCGCCACAGCTGGGACAAAACTGGAAATTCCACAGGAATAGGACTTTTGGCTTTACAAGATTTCTAATCCAGAGGGAACCAGAAAAGGAAAAGCAGGACAATCCCATTTGCAGTGGTTTCTTGGGTTGTCAGTTCTGCCCTTTAGAACGTGGGGGCCGGCCTTTCCGTGTTCTCGCAGTCACCACACCACTCACTCGTGGGAATGCTTTTCCTCACTCTCGCGTGGCACCGTTTCAGTCCTCTCCGGCTGGGAAGGGGTTTGAACCTGGGGACACAGAAGCAGCTCCAGTTCTTGCTCATGTTCCAGTCAGTTCTCTTCAGGAGCCAAATCCCTGATTGCAGGCACCTTAAAATGCGGGCCCTCTTCCTCCGCTGAGCTTATTCCAGAAGCTTTCAGAGCCTGAGGACACCGTCTAGGCCTGGGTTGTTGCTGTAGCCAGAGGTTAGATGTGCTGAAACCCTGCCTCCTTCTCCAGGCAATGGAGGGCCGGGTCACCGGGTCGGGAGCACCCCAGGCCGCAGGAGCCGGCAGGGACTCACCAAATTCGGGGCGAGGCAACATCTGACGCACAGCCCCTCCACGAGGCCGTAACTTGAGCTCTGCAGCTGGAGGCCCCAGTGGTGTTGAGTACAGCAGTGTGCTGGCCCCGTGTGAGCGTGTGCACGTGTGAGCACGCATGTGACTCCGTGGACCCCGGAAAGCACGGCATTCCTGGCGCCAAGACCGGCCTCTCAGCTGCAGGTGGGCTGCTGCCCCTGCCGTGGGGCTGCGGGCATCAGGCAGGCGCCTTGCACACAGACGAAGCGCCTGGGAAAAGCCAGCTCCCTCAGCGGGCCTCTTGGAGCTACTAGTGGTCCCGCACAGGTCCTCGCAGACCGGCTTCCGAAAAGCGCTCCCCAAAATTGTCGCCGAGGGCAGAGCCGGACGGCCCCGGACCTGCGCCGACCAGGATGCGAGTCAGCTGGAGCCGCAGAGCCAGCTGGGGTGTGTCTGAGACGAAGTGTTTACACGAGTTTGCAGACACATTTTCCCAGTGGGGCCTTGAGCTCTGAGCGACATCCTGAGTATTTTTGAGGAGCAGAGATGAGAAGGCATGGCTGTCACAGCAGAGCTGGGACGTGGGGACATTTGCCGGCCTCTGGGGTGACACAAACACTGCGTCTGGACCCTGGGGGCGAGGCGTGTGCCTGTGTTGCTCACGGGGCTGCCGTGTCCTCGCGTCCAGACGGGAGGCTGCCGGCAGCTTGTCAGGGTGGTCCCGGGCCGAGAAGCCTGCCCCTGACCAGGTCCGCTCTAGCCCTGGACGAGCTGTGGTCTGTGCCGGCCCCACCTCGACAGGAAGGCAGGCGGGGCCTGGCCTGGCCACTGCCCATTCGGGCTGGAGTCCCTGCCGGAGCTGCCCGCGTGACCGAGCCCCAGGCGAGCTGACCTGGTCTCTTAGTGGAGAGGCGCTCCTGGGAGGAAAGCCCTGAACGGCGCCGTGAAGCCACCATCACAGAGAAACAGAGAAAACCTGGGCCCTTCTGCCCAAGGAGTCACCCTGCGCCCGAGGGCGGGTGCGGCTTCTGCAACGTCTGCGCCGTTGTCACTAGTACGTGGTCACAGTCTCGGTGCTGCAGTCAGCAGACTCAGTTCCGTAGTTTCGACCTGAATGTGCGTGTCCCTCGCCTGCATTCTGCCGCCTCCCGCAGTCTCTTCCGTCCCCGAACCCTCGCTTTGTCATCCCTGCCCCGCCCCTGCCAGGCTGTCAGCCCCGCGTGTGGCCTCCCTTTCGGGACCCCGTGGGCACCAGTGGATTCGCAGCCACGCAGCCGACGGAAGTTTCAGGTTAGTGTGAAAACCCCTGGCTTTTTCAAAACACCGTCCTTGGGCTTAATTTTAATTTGCAGACCCCAGAAAACATTACTTGTGCGAGAAGGGACCACGTTCACCAGTCAGCCATCAGGAGGGCGACAGGCGGGCTTCCTCAGCGGCCCGGGCTCCCGGAGGGCTGGGGAGGGGCCTGGGGCCGAGCCTGGGCACACTCCGCCTTAGGAGAAGGTCCCCGGGGAGTGTCAGATGCGGGAAGAACTGCCGAGGTTATGAATTAAAGCCCTTCATTTCCCCAGCCACCTTGGGTTGTCTGTGATCTTCTTTTGCCGGAAGGAGCCTCGCTTTGCTTGTGGCGCTGAGATAGCGGCTTAGCAGACGCCCCCGAGTGTCACGGCGGCACAGGCTCCGTAAGACGGAGTGCGGGGCAAGGTGGCCGCAGAGAAGCTCCCCCCGCACCGAAGCGCTAAGGGCAAAAGCGTGTGTGCTTCAGACCCGGGGCCTTGCACACACAGGCCGCCAGAACCAGTCGGGTTCCCCGGGGCAGGAAGCTCGCTGTTTCCGAGAATATTCATCAAGAAAGTCAGCTTTTGGCTTACAAGAAAGGGACCAGATGAGGAGTGTGAAGGAATACCTGCATTTCGATGCCCGACCGGCTTTCCCGTGCCTGGCGCCCTCGGCTCCCGTGCGGCGGCCGCACGCAATGTCCGCGACGCTGTCTGCAGCCCCCGCCCCCGGCGGCCTGGGTTCCCTCCCTTTTTCTGCGACTTCTAACTGCAGTTGTAAAGACTCCGTGACCGCCGAGGACCTCGGGCGTTAACTTAAAAATTTCAGGAAGTTGGTCGGACGGGTCCTCCACTAATTTCCTCATCCAGGCTAGATACTGTGCTTAAACCTTTGCTTCCACTGGACTCGGGCAGAAGATTTTTAAATCTGTAAAAACATCACCTGACGGGATTTTACTTGAAGTGATGACAACACCTTTAAAATATTTAATCAATTAATAAAATATTTCAGAAAAAAAGTGGCCTCCCAAAAAGTGTATTTTGAAAAAAATGAAAGATTCCATCAAAAGTAGAAGCTGCTGCAGACACTGGGTTTTTTGTTTCCTTATATATCTTTTTTTAAAACACCACCAATTAGATGGATTTAAAATTCAACCAAGGCATTTTTTTTTTTTTATTCAAAGGGGACCATTTCAGTTGGAAGAGGCGCGGATTTAAAGCCGAAATCCGCCCCCGCTGTGGCTGATCGGCTATTGATTAGGGAGGGCTGCTGACACACACCGTCAATGGCAGATAATAGACCTGCTGCCTGACGGGGCGGACGGAGCACGTTTGTTGTAGGAAAGTAAAGCCGACCTTTTGTGGAGAACCAAAGGCTCTGGTCTCTCTTGAGGAAAAGAAATGTTAATTGAAAAATTCCTTCAATAGGTGAAGGCACTGAGGCCGCTGGACAGAAAGGTGCGGGCTCCCAGTTCGAGGGCGGGAAGAAAGGGCCCTGCCGCTCTGGCGGGGCTGCTCTCTGCGGCGGCTGCTGATTCATTTCCCATTCACGGCGGGGGCCTGGGCCTTTCAGCCGAGGGGCCGAGGACGCTGGGCTAGCTCAGGGAAGTCTGAATTAATTGGCCCCTTGACAGAAAGTAAAACAAAGAAACTTCCTATTGGCTGCCGGGAAATCAGACCTGCCGATTTGCATGTGTAATCAGCACAGGGCCCGCTCCTCTGCTGTCAGCTAAGGGCCTTTGACAAACAATCTCGTGCCACCGAGAAAGTTTCTCAGAGTCACACTCGGGAAAGTCCATCAGGAGTCTGCACACTCCCCAAGGGCCCAGATGAGAGGCTCTCGGCATAGCAGATAAGCCAGGGAGAGCTGGACGGGCCCCGGAGGCCCTTCCCGGAGCCCTGATGCCCCTCTCCTGCGGTCCACGCGGGCGGGCCCGGGCTCGGGGCCCCCAGAGCTCTCCCGTCCTCTGAGCTGCAGCTGTCCACACCACCGGCCGGACTAGATGGAAAGCAAGCGCTCCGATTCCTTCTGGGCTTTTGCCTAGCAGTTAGGACCGGCCCCGCTCCGGGTTTGCGGGCTCCCTGGGGCGGGTGGCTCCCCTGAAGATCACGGGCTCCAGAGCAACGTGGGACCCACGGCAGCAGGACGCCTGCAGAGCCACTGAACCGCAGAAGCCCAGGCGGCTGCTACCAGCTGGCCGGGAGCTGCTGGTTCCCCAGCACGCGCACACGATCACGTCCCACGACCGCAGTTCCCTGCGTGGAAAACAGCCAGACTGACTGAAGACGGACACAGGTCTGGGGGGTGGCCGCCCAGGGCCGGTGGCCAGAAACGCGCTGGGAGCACTTGGTGTGAGCAAGGACCTCTGGATCTGCCGCTTCTTAGCACACGGCATCTGTCCTGGAAAACGACAGGGCATGTACATTTGGGGTTTTCATCTCCAGCGCTCACTTCTGCAGACCAGGAAAGGAGGCTGTGGCCGGGACCGGCCTGTCCTCTTCCCCGGCGACCTCCAGACTTTAGGAGGAGAGAGGCAGGCAGCTGGTGCCTGGCTTGCGTCGTCACGGGGCCACGTGAGCTGTGGGGACGTAGCTTACATCAGAGCCCATGCGCGGCAGCCTTGCGCAGGGTCTGCGTCCTGTGTGCTGGGACCGTCTAGGGCCGCGGCCAAGGGTGGGCCACCTGCCTCACCTCTGGGAGAACCGCAGGGGTGACCGGGGTGAGGCTCCGTGGGCCTCCCCGTGCGCTCTTAAAACAGGACAGAGAAGAGCGCGGTGCCGCAGCTAAGCCCTGGGGCCTGGCCGAGGCTGAGTCAACGCTGCCCTGTGTTTGCCGGGTCTCAGCTTCTGCCGGTCAGAGGAGTCCACTTGTCATAAGCTGGTGCCCTGCTAGTGGGCGGGCGGGTGTGGCTCTCAGCCCCGAACAGCGGCCACCTTCTGCCGGAGAAGGGGGTTTCCTGGAGTGGAGATGGCTGGAGGGCCGCCCTTGACCCCTGCTGACTGCAGCTGCCCTTCCCTTTGCTGGCAGGACCTCACCCCTGGCCTGCGGCTCCATTCCGTCCAGGCCGCGGCTTGCGTGTCATCTTCTTTGGACCGTGCCCATGACCACTGCCATCCTCAGACCAGCACGTGGCTGCCGACTGAGAACAGCCACAGTCCCGCAGGTGAGCCAGGCTTCTCTCTGGACCCACAGCCCAGGACCAGCTCAGCACTGGCCTCCTGACTAGTGACGATAAAAGCACCAGTCCCCACTCGGAAGGACTCCAAGCAGAGTTCCCGCCACCCGACATTCTCGCAGAAGCAGGCCCTTCGAAGGGACGGTAGATGTTTTGGAGGCCCCAGGCAGAGGGACCAGGAGCCTGGAGGTCCCTCTCTCTAGGAGGCTGTGTCTCCCCTTCAACAGGGCTTTTGATCAAACAAGAGAACAGAGATGGCTCCTTGCAAACTCTAAGCTGTACCTCTGCTTCCAAAGTCCAGGGACAGAGTCCTCGGGGAGGAAGGCACAGGGTCCTCTGGAAAGAAAGCCAGCAGCAGACGCCAACGACGTGCAGGCGGCTCACGACGCGGTTTTCTTCCCGGCTGAACTGTCTTCCCGAGAGCCGTGGGTGGGCCTGGGTGGCTGTCAGCGCCAAGGCCTTCAGCAGCCTTGACCTCGGAAGCGGTGGGGGTGATGTCGGAGGGGCCAGCGCCCTGCGCCCGGGCCTCTGAGGGACGAAGGCTCACAGGAGGCGTCAGGAGGAGCTACTTGACAAGAACAGCTAGAAAATTCCAGAAATCAGAACGAGAACTCCTTCACAACAAATGCACTTATAATTTACAGCAAAGCACACACAGAAGGGAAATGTCCAGTGGAAGCATACTGGCGAGATATACTCAGAACCCATGTGATAGATGACTCTGCTTAGAGGGAATTCCAAAGCAGCACAAGCGGTCGTGCCGCCCGGCGAAGCCTGAGGCCAAAGAGCTTATTTTCCGAGAGGCGTGATCCCTCGGACAAGCTGAGGAAAGAGACTGACCGTCTCCCCCCAAAAGCTCACAAGCACCTGCTACTGGCCCACAGTTTGCAGAGCAAGGAAGCCGACCGAGCGCTGTGCTGCCTGAGGACAGGCAGGCGGCAGGCAGGCGGCAGCCAGGCTGCTCGGATCCGCGGGTTTCCCCCTCTCCTCACACTGGCCCCATCCGAGAGCAGCGCGGAGCCCAGAACTCAGGCCCCCAGACCCTGAGGCTCAGGATGAAGAGCTGGCCCTGCGAGTGACTCTCAGGCCCCAGAACAGGAAGGAAGAGGGAGCAGTGGTGCCAGAATCCCCCCGGATTCTCTACTCCTCTTGGAAATGAAAAGGGCACGCACGTGGGGGCGGCGGGGTGCCCGGGGTGTCCCGGCCCCATGTCCTCGGGGCACAGCACCCGGCCCAGTGAGACCACCCAAGCAAGCCCCCCACAGCCCGTCAGAGCACAACGAGGCCACGCTTCTGAGAGGCCGAGCATCATCACTCGGGATTAAGTCTTGGGTGTGTTCTAGAACAGCCAGTTCACCCGCGGGAAATGCAAGTGAATTACGATCACGTATTTTCATAGTTCTACCTCGTAAGTAATAAGAAGGTAAACAAAGTGTATCAAGTTTGCAAAAGTCTTTTAAGGAGCTTAATTTATTGTTTGCAAGGGTATAGGACATACACGCTGTCACTCGCTGCTGGGAAACACACACGTGCTCAAATTTTTGGAGGACAGTGAAGCAATGTAATCAAGAACCTTGAAAGGGTTAATGCTGTTTTAATCACTAATTCTACTTCCTAAAATCTGGCTTGAAGACGTAATTACAAGTTTACACCACACGTTTACACCAGGACATTCTTTACAGTTTTATTCAGTGATAATAACAAATACCGTAATTACCTAAAAGGGTTGCGTAACCCGTAAGCAGTGCACCCCAGGAGCAGAGAGGGGAGCGGGAAGAACGCGTGCTGAGGTGTGGCCAGCACCTCTGCGGATGGAGAGGCAGTGGTTCTATTTTCTACTCGTCTCTGTTTCTAAATGAGCAGCTATTACTTTCAAATCGAAGCAGGACATTTTGTTTTTCAGTGTAAAAGTCACATGGGGATTTCCTTCCTGGAGGAAAGGAAAGACGCGGGGCCAGGGTGCCTCCCGCTGGGCCAGGAGACCCCGCGACAGGGAGCTTGGAACTCACTTCCGAGGGCATGCTGGCCTGGGTTGCATGAGGCACATCCAGGGTCCACACGTCCCCACACAATCAAGCACACACGTGCTGACACGCGAGCACACGCACTCACACGCGAGCGCCCGCCAGCGAGCTTCCCTCCTCGGAGCAGGGAGGCCGCGGGGCAGACGCCCCCCCCAAGAGCCACCTCCCTCTGCCGGGACCTCGCTCAGCACCAGGGCCACAAGCCCCGCTCAGCGCCCACGAGGAGGCAGGGCAGTCTCCTCTGGGAGCCACAGGCCCGCGCAGCAGCCGAAGGTAAAGGGCGAACCACCGCCCCGCGCAGTAGGTGGTGGATAACGTATCCGACCAAACGCAGGAGCCGTTTAAAATCCCACATCAATTATTTAAACACAAATCGAATTAACAAAATATTCGACATATGTTCACCCTAAACTCTGCTAAATCTGACGGGACACGTAGAAGCTGCTGGAGGGGTCAGTCTGGGGGAGAGCGGAGCGGCGGGGGAGGGGCCGAGGGAGGAAAGGCCCGAAGTGGCTTAAAGCCGCCAGGGCCGAACTTCCCCACCCCGAGGGGCGGGTGATTAATGCTGCCACCAAATGTGTGCCCGTACCTGACCCTGATCTCATCAAATCCTGCTGCCACCATCTGCTGTTTTTAATTCCTCTGCAATATTTGTATTTGCTGCCTCCCTCCAACAAAGGCGGGGGCGGGGAGGGCTCGTCCCCGCCCGGGGTGCTGGGAGCTGGTTGGCTGGCGGAGCCCGGCCAGAAGCATCTGTTGCTCATAGCCCTGCAGCATCTGCTACTATTTCTCACTTTCCCCGCACGCTGTGGGATACGGTTTCTCCCAAAGGTGGCCTTTCCACGCTCACTGTCAGTCCCATCATTGTCCGCCCCGCCGTTCCCACGCTGCCGCGGCCTCGTTCCCACGCTGCCGCCCTCTGCTCGCTGGCTGTCTGTAGCCCGAGATACGGTGTGATCGGGTTATGCCGTTAACCCTTTTCCTACGAGCCAGGACGTTCCGTTAAGCCTGGCAGGAGGAGCAGACTGAGGGGGGCCCGTATCTAGGAATCGAGAAAGTTTACACGGATAATGCCGACGGCGGCCAGCGAGCGCTGTCCAAATAGCGCTCACGTTCGAGAGCCAGAGATGCTTTTGGGCGGCAGCTCTCTCCTCTCTCCCTTTAACTTAAAATGCTGTCGAAGGATGCCTCATTTCTCTCCTGAGTCCTGTTGCAGCCATGACGCCCTGTAATGAAGCGTCCGTGCCAACGCTACTACTTACGTGCCTGGTCTTTGAACACCTTCGGCTAAAGGTGCAGCCTGACGCTCACAGCACCCAGCCGTCATCTTTCGTGTCCTTCCGTCAAACCCGAGCACATCACGGGCCTCTGCGGGACTGTGCGGGCAGCGCCCCCGCTCCGGGACCGGCAGAGCGGAAGGCGGAGCACGTGCCCGGTGCTCGGCGGCCCCAAGCATCCCACCCGGCCCCCTCGCCGGGAGCCCTGCGCTCCAGCCCGGCCCGCGTGAGAGGCCGTCAGACCCCAGGTGCCCCCTCGCTGGGTCGGCGTGGGGCTTGGTTTTAGGCTGCAGGGCCCCATTCAAGGTCAGGGTACAGCCAGGTCTGGAAAATCAGTACTGAGGCGGGAAAGATTTTCTTAAATTAAAGCATGTTCACTGCTCCCGGGTCCTCGCCACGCTGGGCGTCGGCTCGGTAACTGCGGATGCGCCAAGTGTGTGGGTGACCGGCAGGCTGTGAAGACGGGCACTTGCACCAGGCTGGCTGCTTCTCTGAGACCGTCGCTGGCCTCTGGCAGGATCGGCTGCAGAGCCGCCAGGCCCGGTCCGGGACCTGCCGCTTGCTAGCACAGCCGGCCCTTCCCACGGTCCATGCTGTGTGGCCCTGCAGGGTTCCACTTCCAGGAGGGGTTTCTCGCTGTGGCCCAGCCTCCCGGGACACCCCCGCCCCCGGGGGGCACAGCAGGCGTGGGGAAGGCGTGTGCGTGGTGGCTGTGCCCCCGCCCAGGTGAGAGCGTGGGAAACCACGTTTTACGCGTTCGGCTGTTGACCTCACAAACCAGTGTGTGGTCAACATTCCCATGTCATAATTACCACGTGTCCGATCCCAGCTGGCCTTTCACTGCCGCGTAAAAGGCCGCATGAGAGCCGGGCTCTCTGCCCGATCTGCGGCTTCGCGCCCGGAGCGTTTGGTGACTGGGAAGGAAGCTCCCCGCTCAGGCCGTGCGCCTCTCTCACAGCCGCTTTCCATCCTTGCGTGAAACTGTGTGCCTGCTGGACGGGCAAGAACAGGAAAGGCGGGGCCTTCCTGGCGGATTGGAGGCGGCAGGAAAGACAGCGCGGGCGCCGAGGCCCGTCTCTGGTCGGTCACGGGGAACAAAACCAGAGATGGATCGCTCCTGCGGGTTGCCTCCCACACCGGGTACAGCTGCGCCTGCCTTGGTGGGGGGGGCGCTGCCAGGGGCCACGGGGCCCCCACTGCTGTGGTGAGACCGGCCTTTTCCTTCCGTGGCCCAGGCCGAAAGATGCCACGGAGGGACTGGCTGAGTTTGCAGTGCAGACACCCCACCAGTTACTCCCACAGCCGTCGAGACCCCGGGACTGGCTCCCTGCGGCCCCAAGCCCTGAGGTGGCTGCACACCGTCCCCAGGCCCGTTTCTCCGTCTGTGAGCTGCCGTCTACTCCGCCCCACTCTGGGTGCCTGGGAGCGTCTGACAGGAACAATCTGATGGCCCCTTTAAACCGCAAACCGCTCTGCAGGCATGAAAGGATAAGGGTGCCCGAGCTGCAGGGCCCTGGAGAGCGACTCCCCCCGCTGCACGGCTCCCCGAGGACGTCTGAAGAGGACGCACAGGCAGGGACCCACGTGGGCTGCCCAGGACCAGCCTCCCCAGCTCCCGTGCCCTCGGCCCCCTCCAGGGCACCAGCCTGCACGCTGGCCCGAAACTGTGAGGGGGGCCACTGGAAGGAAACCCCGGGGGTGGCCCTTGGCTCGTCACTGCCCCAGAAGCCCCAGTGAGGAGGCCCCAGTCAGCACCCTGTCCCAAGCCTCCGGCTCCCCGGGCACACGGCAGCCGCCAGCCCGGCCTGGCGCCTGGGGTCCAGGCAGTGGAATGTGGGAGCAGATGCCGGGTTGTGACTCGCAGGCTTTGTCTGGGTGGTGGTCAGGGAAACGGTGCCCGGGCTGCAGGGCGCTGCAGGGCAGAAGTCTGAGGTTGGAACCCAGCTGCTGGCCTGTCTGTAGGGCCACGTGAACCTAGCCCGGATTGAGGGGCTAAAGGCCCTGTGGCCGTGAATGCTGGTGGCACGCGCAGGCCCACAGCCGCCCGGGGAAGACGGAGCCCAAGGCTTGACCCCAAGTCAAGCAGAGGTCACCATGAGCAACAGCAGCTAGGACAACTGAGGGGTGGGGAGCTGGGAGGGGAGGTCACCCTGCCCCTGAGGCCCGGCCAGGGTCGCAGCCTCTGAATTCCAGTTCTCTGCTGCTGTCCCAGCTCCCGACTCCCCTGCCCCAAAACAACCCCTCCCTCCCTCTTCTCTCTCTCTCTCTCTCACACACACACACACACACACACACACACACACACACTCGTGCGCCCGCCCCTCAAGTTGGCTTTGAAGGGCAGCCCACCCCTCCCAAACCTGGACGGCTGCCCACCCCAGGCCTCCTCCCCCTGCCTCGTCACCCCTTCTGGTCCGTAACTGCACAGACGTCTTCATTCTCCAGCCCCAGAGGGGAAGCGGGGAGGCTCCGACTCCACCACCCGCCGGCCCCGGCCACCAGCATCGCCCAGAGTCAGGCCCGCAAGTGTGGCCACGAGCACGGGGGCCGGCTGCACAGCTCTCAGGCGCCCTTTCTCCAGCCGTCCGTCCAGGGCAGTTGGAGTCACGGGGCCTGCGGACCTGGGCCGTCGGCCTCTGAGCAGGGCGGTGAGGCGAGGCCAGGAGCTCTCCTCGTCACTTTCTACGGGGCGTCAGAAGGGGCCCTCTGTCCCCAGGTCCTGGACGGGCCTCTCCATCTCCCACGTTCCACCGGCTGCTAAACACTCTCATCAGGACCCAACCCGGAACCCAGATCGCCTTTCACGCCCAGGCCTCAGGAGACATGGGCCAAACCCCAAACCCACACCAAAAGCTGGCCTGGGAGAGAATAGTTGGGTAAAGCTGAGAGGGATTTAGCAACGGTGCGGTCACAACTACCGGGGGAACCGAGGCGGTGTACCCTGCCACACTTCACAGTCTCCGGGGAAAACGCTGCTTGCAGAAGCCCACTCTCATGAGGGGCAAATTCCCAGGACCCAGTCATGACCTTGAACTGCCTCTGTGAGAGGGCAGCGGCTGTGGGCCTGTGGCATTCTGCTTTGCAGTTGACGTGTTTCTCTCTGCTTCACTTGTCTACTGCGAGAGTTGCCTATACTGGGCTTTATTAAGGCAAATTCTGTTCATCTTTGCTTTTCGAAGCCCACCGGAGCAGCGCCTTGCAGAATCAAAGCGCCTGTGTCCTGCCCTCCCCGGCCACGCCTCAGGCAGGAGGACCCTGGGTCTTGCCCAGCCTGAAAAACCACTCACCCGAAGGCCTTGTTTGTGGCACCAGGGAACTTTCTCATTTTCCTTAAGAGTCATTAGAATTTATCTAAAGAAAAATACTTTTTATTTACTTAACTTTTTTAATGTTCCTGTTGGACACACTTTACTTTTTTTTTTTTTTTCCTTAATGGATTTTATTTCAGTTATAGGTATACATAAATCATCACAAGTCAATTTTACAGATTTTGTATCCCAAACCCCCAGTGCATCCCCCCACCCCCCAGATTGTCTTATTTGAAAAACCAAGGTTTTCCAAAGTCTGTGAGTCATTGTCTGTTCTGGAAAGAGGTTCACTGTGTCTTTTTAGTTTCCACATGTAAGCGGTAGCATTGGGTGTTGCTGTCTCATTGTCTGACTGGTTTCACTTCGCATGACAATTTCTAGGTCCATCCATGTTTCTATAAATGTTGGTAATTCGTTCCTTTTAATGGCTGAGTAATGTTCCACTGTGTGTATGTACCATATTTTCCCTAACCACTCTTCTGTGGATGGGCATTTAGGTTGTTTCCATGACCTGGCTATTGCATAGAGTGCTGCAATGAACACTGGAGTACATGTGTCTTTTCGAGTCATGATTTCTGCTGGATAGATGCCCAGGAGTGGGATTGCTGGATCAAATGGTAATTCTATTTTGAGTTTTCTGAGGAATCTCCATACTGTTTTCCACAGTGGCTGCACCAATTTGCATTCCCACCAACAGTGTAATAGGGTTCCTTTTTCTCCACACCCTCTCCAGCACTTATTGTTTGTAGACTTTTGATGATGGCCATTCTGGCTGGTGTAAGGCGGTACCTCATAGTGGTTTTGATTTGCATTTCTCTAATGAGGAGTGATGTTGAACATCTTTTCATGTGTTTATCTGCCATCTGCATGTCTTCTTTGGAGAACTGTCTGCCTAGATCCTCTGCCCATTTTTTGATGGGGTTGTTTGTTTCTTTGGTGTTGAGCTGTAGGAGGTGTTTGTAAATTTTGGAGATTAATCCCTTGTCAGTTGAATCATTTGCAAATATTTTCTCCCATTCTGTGGGTTGTCTTTTCGTTTTGTTTAGGGTTTCCTTTGCTGTGCAGAAACTTGAAGTTTAATTAAGTCCCATTTGTTTATTTCTCTTTTTATTGTCTTTACTCTGACACATGGATCTGAGAAGATGTTGCAATCATTTATGTCAGAGAGTGTTTGGCCTGTGTTTTCCTCTAAGAGTTTTATAGCATCTGGTCTTATATCTAGATCTTTAATCCATTTTGAGTTTATTTTTGTGCATGGTGTTAGGAAGTGTTCTAGTTTCATTTTTTTTACATGTAGCTGTCCAGTTTTCCCAGCACCACTTATTGAAGAGGCTGTCTTTTGTCCAATGTATATTCTTGCCTCCTTTGTCATAGATTAGTTGACTATAGATGTGTGGATTTAA
>PVHT021183602.1:13414-85174 GCA_004024745.2 Catagonus wagneri
TATTGTTGATTTCTCCTTTTAAGGTTGTTAGCAGTTGCCTTATATATTGTGGTGATCCTATGTTGGGTGCATAGATATTTAAAATTGTTATATCTTCTCCTTGGATTGATCCTTTGATCATTATGTAGTGCCCTTCCTTGTCTCTTAAAATGTTCTTCATCTTAAAGTCTATTTTGTCTGATAGGAGTATTGCTACTCCGGCTTTCTTTTGATGCCCGTTTGCATGGCATATTTTCTTCCACCCTCACACTTTCAATTTGTATGTGTCTCTAGAAGTGAAGTGGGTCTCTTGAAGACAGCATATATATGGGTCTTGTTTTTGTATCCATTCGGCTAGTCTATGTCTTTTGTTTGGGGCATTCAGTCCATTAACATTTAAGGTAATTATTGATATATATGTCCTTATTGCCATTTCATTAACTGTTTGGGGTTTTTGTTGCTCTTTTTTTCTTCCCTTATTCCCTTGTTGTCTCCTCTCACAAGATGGCTATCTTCAATGTTGTATTTGAGTTGATTTTTCTTATTTGCTTGTGTATCAAGTGTAGATTTTTGGTTTGCAGTTACCCTGAAGTTTTG
Organism: Catagonus wagneri; assembly: GCA_004024745.2. Taxonomy (NCBI): domain Eukaryota; kingdom Metazoa; phylum Chordata; class Mammalia; order Artiodactyla; family Tayassuidae; genus Catagonus; species Catagonus wagneri. The sequence continues at coordinate 13,991 of PVHT021183602.1, forward strand.
ATATAGGAGTCTATATATAACTGAGATTGTATTAAGTTGTTGTTTTCTTAATTGCACGTGCTTCTCCAGTGACCTGCATTTGTGCTCTCTTCTCATGATTACTGATTTTGGTAGCATAATTGTGCATGTATGATTTAGTATCTTTACTGTATATATGCCTTTATTGGTGGGCCTTGTCAAGTGGCTGCACCTGTGGCATATGGAAGTTCCCAGGCCAGGGGTCGAGCCACAGCAACTGAAGAAGCAACGCCGAGTAGTTATGCTGCGAGCCACACAGTAAGTCCTCATTCTTTCCATTTCTGAAGCTATTGAAAAATGCAAAAAATTGAAATTTTTTTCTGCTTGTAAAATCATATAAAACATTTTATTGTCTCCATTCAGAAGAGCAGTGAAAATGTCCACGTAAGAGATTCTTAATTAAAGTCCTATTAATTTGATGAATCACCTAGGACAGTGTAATGAATCCGGTCGTAACGTGCACATTTTAAACTGAAATTGTCAATTCAAAGGTGAAGCTGAGGATGCAAATCCTAAGGAAAGTTGGGGAAAACAAAATAAGCTCCGGGCTACCCAAGACCCAAAGCAACCCTATGGTCTAACAGCATTATATGAAAATACTACAATTTAACTCAAATTTCCCTGTTTTCTTTGTATTTCTCCTAATATCTGGTGCACATATCTATGGTTATCTCTAGAAGTCTTAGAAATGTGCTCATATTTTTATCTACACAATTTCGTGTTTATTATTTTTAAGCCTATCATAGATGGGAGTATTTTCTTAATTTTCTTGTCAAAAACTCTAGCGTATAAAAACACAACTGATTTTTGTATGTTATTTTGGACTCTGCAACGATGCTGAATTTGTTTGTTGGTTCCAACAGTGTTTGTGTAGAATCTTCAGGATTTTCTATATACAAGATCCTGTCGTCTGCAGAGATAACTGCATTTCTCTGACTTGGATGACTTGCATTTCTTTTTCTTGCCTAATTGCTCTGGCTTGGATTTTAACCAGGTTGAACAGATGTGGGGAAGTGGGCATCCTGGTTGGGTACCAGCTCTTAGAGGAAAAACTTTGCTTTTCACCTTGAGTAAGATGTGAGTTCTAGGCGTTTTTATATACGGTCTTACTGTGCTGGGGTAAATTTCTCCTATACTTAATTTGCGGAGTGGTTTTACAACGAAAGGCGTGGAGTTTCGTCAATGTCTTTTCTATCTAGCACGGTCACCACGTGGTATTTATCCTTCATTCCGTTAACGCAGCACGTTAACCAGTCAATTTGGGGGTACTGCGCCAGCCTCGTGTCCCAGAGAGAAACGACATCTGGTCCCTGTGAGTGGTCCTTCTGGTGTCTCGAGGAGTCCGGTTTCCTGACACTTTGTTTTTTTATATCCCCAGTCATCACAGATAAAGAACTAGTTTCCTTCTTTGACTGTGCCTTTGCCTGGCTTTGGTGTCGGGGTAAAGCCGAACTCAAAGACAGTTTGGAAGTGTCTTCTCTTTGTTTTGGAAGAGTTTAAGAGGACTGTGTTAACTACTCTTCAAATACCTGGTAGAATTCACCTGTGAAGCCATATGTCCTGGACTTTTTCACTGAGATTATTGATTCAGTCTTCTTATTTGTTATTGGTCTGTCCAGAATTTCTGTGTCTGGGGAGTTCCTGTCATGGCACAGTGGTAATGAACCTGTCTAGGATCCATGAGGACTCGGGTTCGATCCCTGGCCTCACTCAGTGGGTTGCTGTGAACTATGGTATAAGTCGCAGACGCAGCTCAGACTGGACCTGGCTGTGGCTGGGTTGTAGGCTGGCAGCTGCAGTTCCGTTTTGACCCCTAGCCTGGGAACTTCCTTATGCCATGGATGTGGCCCTAAAAACAGCTAAATAAATAAATAAATGAAATCCCAGTGCTATCTACTACATACCTATCAGAACGGCTGAAGTCCAAAAGCTTGACCCTTCCATGTGCTGGCCCGGACGTGGAGGAACTGAGCTGGAACTTCCATACTCTCTGTTGGGAAGGTAAAGTCCCATTTTGGAAAACAGTTGGGAACAGAGTTTGTCCATTTCTTCAAACGTTAAACGTGCACCTGTCATAAACCTGATGGCTTCCTCCTGGCTTTTATTCACGATAAATGAGAGCCCATCTCCACTCGGCTGGTACGAGAAGGCTCGCAGCAGCACCAGGGTAATAGCCCCAAACTGAAAACCACCCAACGTCTATCAACAGGGCAGTCAGTAAGTTAAGAAGCGGCAGATGCATTCAGTGGGATTCTACTCATCCGTAAACATAAACTATTAATACCTGCAGCGATACGAATGAATCCAAACAGTCATGCTGGGTAAAAAAAAAAAACCCAGACAAAAAATTTCATAATCTGTGTGCATAAACTCCAGCAACGCACAGCGACAGAGAAGGCCAGCAGTTGCCCGGCGTGGGGGGAGGGCGGCTGAGGAGGGGGCACCGCAGGGGCTGCGGGAAAGGGCTGCGGAGGCGGCTGTGCAGGGATGTCCCGTGTGCGGTGATGGCATCAGGACGGCGCACAGGCCACAGAGCACCGGGTCTTACCCTTTAGACTCGTGACATCTGCTCTGTGTAATGACAACTCGCTTCTGCCTAAGAAACAGTAGAGACTGAAGAACATGCTAGAAATGGCTAGTTCCACCTTGCAAAGGCCAGTTGTTAGATTTTCAGAACTCTGGGAGCCCCTCGGTCTCAAACTGGTGGGCTGGAGTCCTCCACTCCGACTCACCTCCCTCGGCACAACGTCCTCGAGGTCGCCGTATGGCCAAGGCAGCCCTCAGCGGGTATAAGGCGTGTTTAAACATCTGTTTTAACACGATTGTAAATAGGCTTATAATCATTTGCACATGACGAGAAATCTGTTCAAGACACTTGGTTTCCAGCAGGAAAATGCACTGAGTACACTGCAAAAGAGCGAGTCTGGGTGCCGAAATCGTAAGAGAATTTGAAGTGTCCACGGATACGTTCTTAGCTTGAACCAAGCACAAGTCCTCCTCAAATGATGGCAACACAGGCTGCCTGCAGGCGTCTCACACACCAACGTGAGGATGATGAGTGCGGCGTGCGAGGACACCGACCCCTAACGTCGGCCAACCTGCCTGCCCCGCTGTCACCCGGCGAGGAGGCGGGGACGGGAGCCCTGCTTTTGCGCTCAGGCGGACAGTCCTGGGTTCAGCCCCTCGCCTGCAGAACAGCCGCCGTTACGGCGCTGAGCTCGCGGGCCCACGGTGAGCCCCAACCGCCGGACTATGGGCGACCCCCGACAACACTGCGTGGAGCACCGTCTGACCCGGGCGCGTCGACGTCGCTGCCGCGGTGGCTTGGGACTTCCCACCTCTTTGAGAAGTCCTTTCTCTAACACGCTCAACTCTTACCTGTACAAGTTCCCTCTACAACCTTCTCCACTCTTCAGGCTTTTACACTCTTGCTGCCCAAATCCTGCAGGGGAAGGAAGGCTGATGCTGTCGCGGCGGCTGGGTTTGCAGACGATGCGGGGCCGCACTCGATCTAGGGCGCGGTCGTTTTCCCCGGGGAGGCGTGACTGTGACCCTCAGTCCAGGGGACTCCACTCGCTGGTCGAGGAAGCTCTCCTCTGCTGGTTTAACCTCTCCGTCGCCTGCGGCACCGCCCTCCCCACACACTCCCCCAGCGCGCTTCCCTCCAGCGTTGGCTCGGAGGCCTGGAGCTGGGGACGGGCCGTAGCAGGCACGGGCGGATAACCGCGGAAGTCACCGCTCGGGAGCCCCGGCCAGCGGCAGGTGACCGCCGACTCCCTCCAGGTCCGGACTTCCCTGGGTGTTGAGCTGTGGCACAGATTCCAGTCCAAGTCTGTGCAGAAATTTGCAGTAACATGCAGCAGGGAGTAACAGCAAGAGATTTTCTGGGGGGTTTTTCCTGAAAATCAGAGATTTTCTGATTTTCCAGTATTTTCTCCAGTCTCGTCAGCAGGACCCCCACTTTCAGGTCAGCTGCCGTCCCACGGTTTGCTGCGCTTTTCGCAGTAACAGCCTGCAGCCGCCTCATCTTTGCAGCCCTGCCAGCAGCCTGGCTGTACGCTGACCAGTATCACTGAAGCCAAAACTATGAGATGACTCGGGCACAATTCATAGAACTAATGTAGACTCTAATATCTATTCTTTCTTTTTCTTTCTTTCTCTCTCTCTCTCTTTTTTTTTTTTTTTTTTTTTTTGTCTTTTTAGGGCCATACTGGTGGCACACGGAGGTTCCCAGCTAGGGGTCAAATCAGAGCTGTAGCCACCAGCCTGCGCCACAGCCACAGCAACGTGGGATCCGAGCCGCGTCTGCGATCTACACCACAGCTCACGGCAACGCCGGATCCTTAACCCACTGAGCGAGGCCAGGGATCGAACCTGTGTGCTCATGGATTATAGTCAGGTTCACTGCTGCTGAGCCACGACAGGAACTCCCTGATGTCTGTTAATGAAAAGAGCTCTGAATGCAATTGCGTTAAGCAAGTGTAAGGCCGCTCTCGGTTCTGACCCCGTGCTGCCAGGCACCCTTGCCCTCGTCCTCTCATTTCCTGCACCTGAGGACCATCCAGGAAACCAGGCCTCCAGCTCGGTGTGAATTCCTTGGGAAAACCTGAGGTTGCCAAGTCCCGTCAAGGAAACTGCATGGCTGTCTTCCAATTCCCTGCTTAGGTTTACTGAGAAAAACACCCTGGGCTAGAGTATGACTCACGGCCCTACGATAAAGACGCTCTTGGTCAGCGCCGCCTGTTTCTGCGCCAGTAACGGGCGCTCTGCAGAGAAAAGCGGTGCCGGCGCGCCTCCCTTCCGCAGGGCCCCCCTAACTGCGCGGACACCCCGACGGTCCCTGTCTCGGCTCTTTCCCTTGACGGGACCTAAAGGGCACAGCAGGGCCCTGTGCTGAGGCCTGGGGAGCGGGCGCCGTGGTCCGGGCGGTGTTTACAGGCCGCGCGTGCTGCAGAGACGAGGACAGGCGAGTCAGCCAGACCCCGGCCGTGGTATTCTATCTCCAGAGGTGTAAGGAGCAGAAAATAAAACACTGCGCGTCGGAAAGGACTTGCGTGATGAACGGCGTGGAGGCCACGGAAGCCTAAAGGATCCGCGGGAACGGCAGCGACGGGCCCGGAACTGCCCTTCAGGCAGAACAGGACTGGCGAGATCAGCACTGTTTGTAGCCGGGTGGACATATGAGAAAGCGCTGCTGGTCAACCTCAAAGTCCAGTGGCTTCCAGTCGCAGCACGTGCCTTGAGCCGGCTGGCAGGTGCTCAGCCTGCACCCGCTGGGTCTGGGCCCCGGAAGGAGCTCGATTTTGGGTCTGCTCCCCTCGCTTCCCAGTTTTCTGGGTCGCAGGCCCACCAGCGGTTCCCTACACGTGAGACAGTGGGTGGGGCAACCGTTCCCCCGAGCCGGGCCTGAGCTGGCCACCGTCACCTCTGTGCATGTCCTGCCACCGAAGCATATCACACGGCCTGGCAGGTGCATTTCCAGTCCAGAGAAGGAAGGGGGGTGGACAGCCAGCCACCCGCCCAGAGAAAAAGTCCAGACAGGTTTCCTTTCTTCCTTCCTTCCTTCCTTCCTTTTCTTTAGCTTTGAGGTAGGAGTTCCTGTTGTGGTGCAGAGGAAACAAATCGGACTAGTATCCATGAGAACGCAGGTTCGATCCCTGGCCTCGCTCAGTGGGTTAAGGATTCGGCATTGCTGTGAGCTGTGGTGTAGGTTGCAAACAGGGCTCAGATCCTGCCTGGCTGTGGCTGTGGTGCAGGCCGGCAGCTGCAGCTCGGAACCCCCATATGCCGTGGGTGCGGCCCTAAAAAGCAAAAAAAAAAAAAAAATTGAGGTACAGTTGATTTACAACATTACGTAGTTTTCTGGTGTTCAGTACAGCGATTGACACCTTTTAGAGATTATCCTCCAGGTACACTTAGTGTAAAATACCAGCTACGGTCTCTGCTGAACAATGAACCTTGCAGCATACTTATTTCGCACACAACAGTTTGTGTGCCTCTCAATCTCCTGGCCTTCCCCCGCCTCCAGGGGCCACCAGTTTCGTCTCAGTACCTGTGACTTCGCTTATTTTCTGTTATATTCACCAGTGTGCTGTATTTTTTAGGCTACACGTATAGATGATATACAGTATTTGTTTTTCTCTGACTTATTTCACTTAGAAAAATGCCCTCTAAGTCCATCCATGTTGCTGCAAAATTTCATTCTTTATTTCTTGATTAATAAGCAGAGTCCCTGGAAAGGTTAAGATCCGTGCAGCCCGGGGACCAGGGTTCACTCCGACCTCTGCTCCAGCAGTGTGACCTTCAGCAAGTTTCACCACCTCGCAGGTGTGCTTAAATCAATCGATACCTCTAAGTAATATCTCTAATAGTTTCAGCTTGAGGAGTATAGAAAACAGTTTCTATAAAACTGAAGACACCAGCCATGTAATAAGATTTCGATTAATGGCGCAGCTGTAATTACTACGTTTTAATTACATCACAAGGCGCCTGGTGTACTGACAGTGGGACGGGTGACTTGAAAGTGGCCTCAGCAGCGTCCGGGTGAGCACACGCAGACAGACCGAGGCCTAGGCTCCCCAAGACAGGCATTTTCTGTGACTTCATCAACCACTAAATTTCTCCGGTCACTGCGATGCTGAGCCCCGTTTCTGTCACCCTGGCGTGGTTCGCGTCCACCAGATCTTCACCACAAACTCCTGTCCAGCGGGCGTGGTGGAAAAGGGCAGCCCAACCGAGGGACACAAGGAAAGAAACTGCACTGCTCAGGACTTTCAGAAATCTGGCATTTGAATATGCAGAAGAGGGGAATTGTTTTCTTTGCTTGTTGCTTCTAATTAACATGTTAAAGATACCACCGTACCCTGAGATGGGGCAGGCGGCTCCCTCCCGCCGGCTGAGGGGGGAGGGAGGGGCCCCGGGCCGAGCGCCTGGAGCGTCGTGTGCCGGAGTCAGCTTTCCCCACATTTCAACCGCCGAGGAGAATGGCATTTTCAATAACGGGATCGTTAACACTACAAGTTAACAGGAAATGCCGGTTCTGGCTCAGTCTTGACCTTTATTTTGTCACTGATCCTTGAGGTATGAGCCACGCGCCAGGCAGGACGCAACCCCCTTTCCCCCCTTTCGGCGTGGGTGGCGCAGAAGGTGGGGGATGAGGCGGCTCGAGCCAGGCGCCAGGAGCCAGCGCGGACGCGGCGGAAATCCACTCCCCCATCAGGGCCCTGGGTGGGGACAGACAACAGCCTTCTCCTTGGCGCCTTCCGGTCCCTCCTGTGAGAGGAAGGGGTGCTCAGATTCCAGGGTTCTTTCTTCCCGGGCCAGGGGTCGAACCACACGACAGAGCAACCGGGGCTGTGCAGTGACAACACGGGATCCTCAGCCTGCTGTGCCGCCAGGGAGCTCGCAGACCCGGGGTCCAGCCACGCGGCTCGTAGCAGCCCTCAGGGACGGAGACACCTGAGAAACCCACGTCGCGGGTGTGGCTTTCTCTTCCGTTCCACGGGACACTTTCTGACCCTGAACTCACTCTGGGCCCCCTTTCCTCCCTGCCGCCGCGTGTCGGTCGGACTCTGGTCTCCGGGGAGCACAGCCGGCTGGGGGCGGCGAAACCCTGAGCGTCGGGGCGGGGGGCGGGATCCACGGAGACGCCCCTCGGGCCTGAGCTGCGGGGACGCGCCGCCGCACCGGGCCGGCCACGAGGCCGCCACTGCGCGCCCAGGGCGGCTGAACCCTCCCGGCCGCTGCGGTGGGCTTGCGGCCCGCTGTCACTCCCGAGCGGAGGCGAGGCCCGCGGCACGGCGCGCGCCCAGGCCTGCCACCCGCCCAGACGCAGCCCCGGGAACGCGTGCTGGGTCTCCCGACCGGCATTTCCTCCCCACCGTTAATCCTCACGCCTGCACCCCAGGCCCACCAGGCGAGGCGTCCACTCGTTCATCGCTCACACGGGCCGAAAACTGAGCACGTCCGGGGGCCCAGACGGCCATCCGCCCCAGCTTATCAGCAGAGGGCAGAGCCGCTGCTCCGCAGACAGGAACGGCAGCCCGGCGCGGTTCTTCTCCTGCTAAAACGGAAGTGGAGTCTGGGAACCCTGGCAAAGTACACACCTAACCTGGCAAAGTTAGACACCTCACGTTAACTAAGTGTCCTTCAAAATGGCACACGGCCACACTGGGGGAGTCTCGGGGCTTGATCCAGCGCCAGGAGGCCCCATCATGGTCCGGGGCCCCGTCAGAGGCTTCGATGCCGCAGGCGTCCTAAAGCACACCCGCTACTGCCACCTGGTCAGCGACTTGCTCGGTGCTGAGTCGCTCGGCGACGGCCGCTCTTTAAGGCCCTCCAGAGCCTGAAGGTCGCCGAATCACGTGAGAACAGCGCATCTGTCTGCCAGGGCCAGGGTGCCACTCGGCGCCCGCTACGTTTCCCACAGCAAGGAGCTCACCGCCGCCGACCCGGCAACTTCCAGGCCGCTGCTCCCAGCCCAGCAGTGCCCACGGGCCCCGGGGACAGACAGGCCGGCCGCGGCTCCCACAGGACAGCTGGCGCTGAGTCACCGGGACCTCGAGCGGTGACCGCACGCCTCGCCTGCTCCAGGGCCCAGGGCGGGAGCTGCAGGTCGGGGCGGGCACCGAGCTCATCATCAGCGGCGCCCCACACAGGCCAGTGCTCCACGCTTGCCGAAACCGGTTATAGCTTACCTGGTCTTTCTTTTGTTTGTTTTCCTTTTCTTTTAAAAATTTTATTATAGTTAATTTACAATGTCCTGTCAATTTCTAGATTTAGAAATTTCTAAATTTAGAAATCTCTTTGAGATTCACCCTGGGAAGGCCCCTGTCCGGCGCTCGAATTTTCGAAACTGAATCCTCCTCCTAACCGGTGCAAGTTCCCGAGCTCCCTGGACACGGCCGTGTGTGCACAGGGACAGGCCGCCAACCTGTGCAGTGTTTAAGGATATGTTTAAACTTCTTTCAAAGACACCAACTCTCAGAGAAACAGTATTTATTTTAAAAATCTAGGAGTTCCCACTGTAGCTCAGTGGGCTAAGAACCTGGCACAGTGTCCGTGAGGGTGCGGCTTTGATCCTCAGTCTTGCTCAGTGGGTTACGGATCCAGTGTTGCCACAAGCTGTGTGCAGGTCACAGAGGTGGCTTGGATCCCACGTGGCTGCGGCTGTGGTGTAGGCCCGCTGGTGTAGGCCGGCAGCTGCAGCTCCAATTAGACCCCTGGTCTGGGAACTTACATATATCGCAGGTGCGACTCTAAAAAGAAAAAAAAAATCTAAATAACTTCAATTCATTGAAAATTCAAATATCACATTCCGTTAGGAAACGCTGACCCTCTGCGACCTATTTCTGCAAAGGTCGCACTCAGTGAGCTCGTGCGACCCCGTCAGCGAGGAAACGCCACTTGCGGGAGTGCCGAGGGACAGTGAAGGGACAACGAGTATCACCCTTCCACAAGGCAGCCCGCGGGACCTGCTGAAGCCACGCCGATGAAGAGTGGAGCTGAAGAGTCATTTCCAAGTTCAAGCCAACCCATTGTGCCGTCTGAAACACGCAGGCCCTTTTAAAATAGCTCTTCTCAATCACCGCTCTCTGCACTTGGAGATTTTGGCGGGGACGGGAATCGACGCTGCCAAGATGCTGAGGAAAGGGAAAAAGACATGCCTTTTCCTGGCCTGGTTCAAGACAGGAAGGTACAAAACCAGGCCACAGAATCTGTCTTCACAAGAGTCTCAAGGGCTTTAGTCATCATACCACGATAAGCTGTACATAATTAAACGCTGCTTTTATTGTCGGTGTGTTTCTCAAAACTTTCCGCGGCGCTGGCATTCGAGGGCCGGCCTTAGTCTTCCTTCGCTCCGGGCGAGCAGGACGTGTGCTGGGTCACCAGCCAGACGCCAACACTTGGAACTCCACCTCCACTGGCCTCACAGAGAGAGGACCTGGAAACTAAGGCATAAAAGCAGCTGAAGCCTTTGTTCCCTAAACAGAAGGAAAAATGCGATTCAGTGATCTGAGACTTTACGAATCTTACTACTGTTGGGGGTTTAAGATGCTCAGTGAAAGACAGTCAGATGGTGCATTCGCTCCCGTAAAATCCTGTGCTGAGAGCAACGCCGGCTGTCCGGACAGTTTTCTCCCTAAAGAGAAAGCCCCTGTCTCCTGTGAGCTGGGGATAAGCAAGACAAGAGTGAACGTGAAATTAAACAGCGATTACACCCCCAGAAAAGAACAAAGAAACACTCATCTGTGAGTCCACGCGGCCCACCGCCGGGGACGGCTGACCGTGAGGTGTGCCCGCAGGCGGCAGCCCGCTCCTCCCTCTGTCCCTCTCAAGTGTGAGATGGACCGTCTGGGAGGGACCTTTCGTTTGGGACGTGTTATCCTTCCACGTGGAGACCCGAAGAAGGTTTTGCTGGAACTTCATCTGACCAGATTCCTCTCTGCCTGGTTAGCTGCCTGCGGCCGCTGTGCTGAAGCTGCAGGAGGAAGAACCCAGGGCCACCGCCCGGGGGCCCAGGAGCAGGCGGGCAAGGAGCTGTGTCCGTGACCTGTTTCTCTGGCGGGGCTTAGAGTGGGCTGACGGCGAGGCCCGGCGGCCCTCGTTTGACCAGAACGCAGTGGGTCCCTCCTGGACGGGAGGGGCCGGGCAGGGAGCCCCAGGCGTTGGGCCCGGGGTTTGTTCCAGGCTTTTCTCTCTGGTCGATCACCGCGTGTAGCCTTGACTCCCACCAGGACCCGGGCCGAGCTGGCGGGAAGGACAGAGGGGGTCGGGCCCTTCCTTCAGGGAGACGCCCGGGAGCGGGCCCCCTGCCCTCAGGGGCTCTCGTTGGTCAGAACCCGGGATGACGGGGCCTCGGGGGAGGCTGGGGACAGTCGCCTTGGCTCTTGGCCGACCCGGCCCTGAGCTTCCCGTGGGGCCGCAAGCCCACCCACAGACGTGGCGGCTTCCACACCCTGCAGCGCGGCTCCAGCGTCCCTCTGCCTCCCGGCGGGCCTCCCTGGGTCTCTAGGATTTTGTGTCCATCTCAGGTCCCAGCTCGGTCCCCCGCAGCGTCTCTTCGCCACATGACGGACGGTGACAGGCTCCGGGCGGTCGTTTCCCGCCACACCTGCTGACGGCACCCAGGGGCTGCCTTCCTGAGGGGCAGGGAGGGGACCGGGCCCGAGTCCCCGAGGGAGGCACAGGTGTGAAGGCCCTGGCGCCGACGCGCTCTAATCCCGGTGGGCAAGGCCGGGCCTGGGCCCCGCGGCCGCATCTTCTCAGAAGGCCCAGCCGCAAAGACGATGGTTCGCGCACGTCGCCGCCGCAGCTGGAACTCGGACGACTCTGCTGGGGCTCCAGGAGTCCAAGTGCGACGAGAGTGATGTCCCAGGCCCTGGGGGGACCCCGCCAGCAGGCCTCGCGTCCCGCCCCGTCCATCCCAGCGTGGCCCTGGGGTCCCCGAGGCCGAGCAGCCCCGAGCTTGCCCCCCTCCTTGTGGGAGGACTTGTCCCACAGCCAGAGGCACTTTCAGTGGGAAGAAAAAGAACATCTTCCAGCCACTTTCCTCCTGCGGAGCGGAAGCGCGGGGCCTTCAGCGTCAGCCGGCCCTGCTCCCTGAGCACCCTCGAGGCCGAGTGAAGGCGCCCGCAGCTCTAACCTGTAACTCCCGGCCGCCGGCACCCGCGCCTCCCCGGCAAAGCCCGGACGCCAGTGGCCCAGCCTCCCAGTCACCTCCACGTGTTCATCCTCGCGCCCGCCATGGTTCCCCCGGGGAGGGACTGCGACGCGGGCGTCCCCTGGCACCCGTCTGCTTCCCGAGAAAAGAAGCGTGAGCGCCGCTGGGCGGCTGGGGCCTCCACCCCCGCGGGGGAAGCTGATGGAAGCCTCGCCACAAAAAAATACCTTCTTGCAGCTTTTTGAGGTTTAAGTGGCAAATAAAGTCATTAGGAATTTTAAGTGTTCGGCGCAGTGACCGACACATCTGTACACGTCGCGGCTGTGAGTCAAGCCGACTTTGAAAGGTGAAGGTGTCCGCTGCCCACCACCGCTGAAGCCTCGCCCCCGGGGAGCTCCGATCCGGGGTGCGCTGGACACGCCTCCACCCGGCCTCGCGGCCGCACCCCCAGCGGCCCGCGGTGTGCGCCCAGCCCTGTGCGGCCGGACGGGGTCCTCGGCGGCCGGGGGTTAACGGGCGGAGCCCCGGGGCGCAGGTGCAGCAGGTGCCGAGGGCGGGCGTCCGGGCGCGGCAGAGACGGCACGTGAGCGGAGCTGACTTCCAGGCCTTCAGCGCGGTCTCAACACATTTGTCTCCCACAGGAAGTGAGGTCTCGGGCCGAGTCCCCAGGGCCCGCGTGGGGCTGGACGGCCGCCCGCTGCCTCTGGGCCGGTCCCCGCCCAGCCTCTTCCCGCCGGCCCCTCTCGGCCTCCCGGCTTCCGAGCCAGGGGAGCCCCAACAGCAGCCCGTCCCCGGCTCCCCGGCCTCCGAGGGGCACCAGCTCCTCCAACGAGCGGACCTCACGCCGCGTCCGTCCTGCTGAGGCTCCCTGACAGCAAACAACCCTCCAGAAACACCCGAGACGCCCCGCCCGCCAAAGCCCTTCAAACACGCGGCTTTAGTCCCAGTGACTTTCCTCTCTAACGCATGTGTTTCTGCAATTTCTTTTCTGACTCTGAGTACAGTTCATCCAAAGAACAAACGTTCCAGGATGGCAGTAAAGCACAGCTTACGTGTTCAAAAGAGATGCAGGATGAGTTTTATTAAAAAGAAATACTTTTTGCTTGTTTTTCTGGTCCACAAACCATAGACGCGTGGGTGGCGGAGGGCTCACGCCCGTGTCTGGCCACGCCCCGAGCAACGGCGGCAGTAAGTGCGGGCTGAGTGTTGCTCCGGGAAGACGGGCCCACGGTCAGTGCTGTCGGTCACTCAGGACCAGCCTTTTCTCTCTTTTTCTTTGTTGTTTTAGGGCTGCACCTGCGGCATATGGAGGTTCCCAGGCTAGGGGCTGAATCAGAGCTGCAGCTGCCGGCCTACACCACGGCTCACGGCTGGATCCTTAACCCACTGAGTGAAGCCGGGGTCAAGTCCGCACCCTCGTGGGTGCTAGTCAGGCCCGTTACCGCTGAGCCGGGACGGGAACTCCGAGTGCCGGTCCATTCTTCCTGAGGACGGGGGATCCTCTCTCCCAATCAGATAAACCCTTTCCTGATACTCGGTTGTTTCCTGTGCCGTTTAGTCCAAGACGCAGGAGCAGCTGCCGGAATGAAGGCGTCCTTCACCACACTGCCTTTAAAAGCAAACCCACCTGGGGTCGGGTGTTTCCAGGACAGCGCAGGAGACGGATGACACGGCCTTGCCCCCAGAGGGAGCAGGCCAGGGAGCGGGGAGACCCGGGTGCGGGACCGACACCCGCCCTGGGGCCTGAGGAACGTGTGAAATTGCGCCGCATGTCCGAGCATTAACTGCTCAGAACGAGCCACACTTAAGGTCCCACGAGCAGGCCCGGGGGTGCTGGAGGGGCGCCGCCCGTAAAAGGGGAAAGCAAGCACCCCCCGGCGATTCGTCCTTTCTGACTTCCCAGCCAGCGGCGCACCTGTCTGCACCCCTGTGCCCCCACGCAGCTCTGCCCGAAGGAGGAGGAGACGGCGCCTCTCAGCCCCAGTCGCCAGGAACAACCCACGTCCACGAACAACCCGCGTCCGGGAACAACCCACGTCCACGAACAACCCGCGTCCGGGAACAACCCACGTCCACGAACAACCCGCGTCCAGGAACAACCCGCGTCCACGAACAACCCGCCTCCAGGAACAACCCGCGTCCAGGAACAACCCGCGTCCACGAGTGCCGGCACCTGTGTGGTGGCCTGACTCTCAGGGAAGGACCTGCAGGAGCAACAAGGTGACAGGCTGTGAGGAAGAAGAGAAGCAGAGGGGAGCCCGCCGTGCAGACCGCTGAGCGAGACGCGACACAGGGCCACCGCCCCGGGGGACTCTGGGCTCAGGGGCAGCGGGAAGGCCCAACCTCGGGACACAGAGCAGGAGACACTAGCTGTCGGCGTTTCAGGTACGACCGGGAGAACTCTAGAGACAGTTTTAAGTTATTGTGAGGTCTGGGAGAACGCGGTGCAGAAAGCACAGGCGGAGGGCCTGTCGGTCAGTTTCCGTCACAGCCTGAGGTCTGCGGGGAGCGGGTGCCCCGTGTGCTCTGTGCGTGCACACGCCGAGCGCCCACGTGCACGCGCGTCCGCCGCACGCCACGAGCATGACCTATGATGGGACACAGATGCCAGCTCCTGCTTCGGTGGCCAAGGGACACCGCGGGGGCTCCAGGGGCAGGTGCGGGCCGGCCCCAGGCCCCAGCGCGGGAGCTGGAAGAGGCCGCCTCCTCACAGACACGGACACGGGCAGGACCGGCTCCACCCCGGACCCGCGGAAGGCCCTGGAAGCTGGCCGCAGCCGCACGGACGGTAACAGTGCAGGGCGGTGACTCAGGCGGCCGCTCCCGCTCACGGCTGTCACACGCGGCCATGGCAACACGAGGGGACGCAGAGAAGCATAAACGCGCGGACTGGCTGACGGCACCGCGACGCCACCGCTCTAACCAAAGCCGGGCCGGAGCTCCGCTCCCATCATCGCAGCCACCTCCTCGGCCTAAAGCAGGAAGCGGCCGTCGGACCCCTCAGCGGTGGGATCGCCGCGGGCTTTTCGGGCCGGACAAGGACGCGTTTTTAACGGTGGCCTGACCGAGCGTCCAAGTCAGAAAAACCACAGGAAAGTCAGTTCGCCGCAACCGGCCGCGGCCACAGGACGCTGGGCTCCGCTGGGAGCCGCGTGGACTGGACGCCTGGGGCGGCGCCTCCTCTCGCGGGTCCTGTCCCTGCGCCCTGTGGCCGACCCGTCCCGCCACAGTCGTCGCGGGGTCCCGGGGCCTGACCGCAGCCACCACCTCTCCCAGGACGACGACTCCCGCACAACCACCCGCCCCCACGGGCTCCGCTCTCACCCGTGCCCACCAGCCCCACCCGTGCGGACCCAGCCCCCAAACCGGACTTTCCCGACCGGACGCTGCCCGGGTCCCAGCTCCTCCCCCAGGTCCCCGGACCGCAGGGACTCCCGGCCGCACAGCTTCTCCTCCACTGGCCCTGACTCCGCGGGGTCCCGAGCGCCAAGAGGACCTTCCCCTCATGGAGCCCGGGCCGCAGCGCTGGCTGAGGGCTCATCACCGCTGAGGCCGCGCACAGGACACAGCCAACGCTCCCCGCGGTAAGACCGGGTGTCACAGTTCACACTTTCCAGGCGAGGAACTGAAGCCCACGCCATCAGCCCGCTGAGGGGGCCACACACCAGGAAGACCGAACGGCCTCGTCACGGGCAGACGTCCTCCCCAGAGTCACAGTCTTGGACCAAGCAAACCACAACCACGTGTGACGAGTGACGGCGGGCGGGGGGCGCCCACAGGGGACGAGCCGAGGCAGCGCCGGGAGGGCCCTGAGCCCGCCTTCGTCTGCAGCCCACACGGAGGTTACTCGGCATTCAAATCGGGCGCGTTCACAAGGCGTCTGGTCCCTGCTGGCCCTGCTCCCCCAGAAGGGCTGTTCACTGGCCCTCGGCGCAGCCCAGGTCCCGCCCGAGCATCCGGGCACCCAGGCCCCCGCCCGGCACGCCCGCCTCTGTCCTCGGCGCAGCCCGGGGCCATCAGCTCCGTGTCTCGCGGGTGCTCTGCTCCCTGCGGTTGCTGGCCTGTGCCCGCTGTGTGCCCGTCACCACTTCCTCGTCCTCGGACACCCAGCTCAGAGCTCATTCCTCCGCGCGTCCAGCCGCAGGGACAGGGGAAGGCCCTGCTCCGGGCTCTCCTGACACCTCGGCCCCAAGCTGCTCAGGGCTGGAGGCCGAGGGCCGGCTGCCTGTCTGCTCAGGCCCCGGCCCCGGAGCTGCTGCGGGGCCTCTGCCCCAGTCCGGCCGCCGCCTCTTTGCCCCGCAGCTCTGCTCCGTCCGGGGCCGGGCCCACACGCCCTCGGGCCTCTCCAGGAAGGACGAGCTGGTTCCAGGCGCCGCCAGGTTACCTGCCGTTACCGGCCAGCTGCCTCGGGCCACGGGCCGTGCCTGCCCCTCCCACCGCCGCGACCATCAGCTTAATGCAGCGGGCGGGGGCTGGTGACTTCTGTCGGGGGAAAGCTGGCCCTGCCGGGCGCCGGGTGCTCAGTGCAGACCGAGGGAGGGCAGCAAGGACGCGCCGAGGGTCAGACTCCGGGCCAGCGTCTAGCCGCGGTGGCGGAAGAACGGGAGAGGCGCCTGCTCCACCAGCAGGAACCGCGGCCTGTGCCCACACCCAGCCCACCTCCCCCCGGGGTCCTGCTCCGGGTGCCGGGCCCCCAGCCCTGCGAGCGGTGCAGCCCCGCTGTGACCCGCCTCACTGAACGCTCTCGGCCTGGCCCCCACCGCTTCCTCCGTCCCCTCCACTTTTACTGTTTCTCAGTCCTCGCTGCTGCGGCAGCAGGGGGCACCGGGGGCACGAACTGGCGGCATCGTCCCGAGCACGCCTCCACGCTGTGGCCTTTCACTTCCTCGCGGAGGCCGCGACACCAGCGGCCCGAACGACAGGGGCACCGTGTCCCCGCCCAGGACCGCCTTGTGCCTCGGACGGCGTTCCCGGGGTGAGCCCGACCTGCACGGCCCGGGCGCACACGCCACACCTCCTCTGGGGACGGCTCCTCGGGGGTGAAGGGGCCGGCCGGGCCTCCCCGGGGGCGCAGGCTCAATGCTGCGGGGGGCTCAGCCCGTCCCACCAGGATGTGGGGCCCCGCCCTGTGCTGGGTCCTGGCCGCCCCGTGACCCGGGCCTCTGGGCCGGCGGAGAGGGCGTCCCGGCCGAGCGGCAGCCTCGCGGACGCCGTGGCCCCGCTTGGCCGGTGCGACCACAGCTCCCCGTCAGGTGACTCACCCAGCCTGTCATCAGGTTTGTCTGTAGCTGCCTTGAAATATTCTTTCCATCTCATCACAGTTTGATGCTATTTTACAGACCCGTCTTCTTCAGCAAATAACAAACCACACCGAGCCTCTCAGAGGAGCCCACCGAGCAAAGTCTAGTAGACGTTTCCGACCCTGACACGTGACCTTTTACGTTACTCATTTGACATCTACCTTTGACATTTACACTTTAAAAGCGGTCATAGGGCCAGATGATTATAAAAAGAAACCATCAAAACATTCAAAGTAGTTACTAATGAGAGCATTTTTCAAACAGGACTAAATCGGATGGTTTTAATTCATTCATCGCAGGACAATTAGAATTAGGTGAGCTGACTCAGAATCTCAGAACAAAGCGTAATGTTTGCTCCCATGAATTTCTTAGAGTTTAAATAGTTGCTGCGCTCAAGCCAACGCCATTTCTGAGGTGCAGTTTCCTTACAGGAAAACAGAAAAAGAAGAGTTCCACGATTCCAAACAGCTTCTAAACGTCTGTTTAACACAGACACATCTCAGAGCCGCCCAGAAAAACGCCACCACGCGAGCCACCCTTCAGGCGAAAACAAGGAGGGGACCCACCGCACTGGCGGCGACCGAACCCTCGCAACCCCAGGGCCGCTCCCGCGGCGCCGCCCGCGTGGAAACCGGACTCGATTTTTTTAGGAAAACACGTTGAAGTAAAACTTTAAGAGAGAAGCGAACTGATTCAGGACAGAAATGTGAATCTGTCTGAAAAAGGCATCACGCTGGAGGAAGAACAAATCAAGGCAGAACGAAATCCTTCATTTTTCACATTACTCGATCTAAAAGACAGCGGTTTGCTCAAAGCAGTAGCAGTGGCAACGTCCTGGGAACCTGTGTGTGAGGACAGAGACAGCTGATGACAGGAGGGAGACGCTGCGAATCTTTTGTTCTGAGGTTCATACCCTACTTGTGAAGCAGGAAAGTGGTATTTGAAGATGGACTTACATTCACTGAAGGCAACAGCTAAAACGTTCACTAAAAAGTATAAATAATGTTCTAAGAGAGGAGATAAAAGAAAACCACCAAGTGCTCAGTTAAAGCCCGAGAAGGCAGAAAAGGTGGAAGGAAAGACAGAAACAAAACCCAAGCGCAGTGGACAGAAAGTAGTTCCCGGCGTGGCGGACGTTAACCCGGCCGTTCCGTTCATCTCTCTAGGTGTGAACGACCCGCACACACCGATTAAAATACAGAGGCTTTAACGGTGGATGATAAATAAGTCTCAACTATATGTTGTCCACAAGAAATCTATTTTAAAATATAAAATCTCACAGATTAAAAATCAAGGGCTAGAGAAAGATATGCTCACAGTACCACTTACCAACAGAAAGCTGGACTAGCTACAGATTTCAAAGGAAAAAACTGCACAAGAAAAATTGTTGAGGATAAATAAGGACACTCAATCATGATAAAATAGTTTCCAAGCAGACGTAGCAGTCCTAAAATGTACGCGCATAACGGCAGAGCGGCAAACCACGTGAGCCAAAAAGCGATCGAATCTCATGGATAAACAGACCCACCACCACAGGCGAAGACCGCAGCACCCTCATTCAGCGACCAACACGTCAGCACGGCAGAAAATCAGAAAGGCTGTGTGGCACCTGCCCAGACTAGCCATCAGTCGAGCCCGACTGGCACGTATTCACCGTCCCAACCAAGGATGGCAGAGAGACTCCCTTCTCAACTCACCTGGAGCATTCACCAAAATAAATCACATTTTGCCAATAAACACAATGGAACTTTTTTACATACAGAAGAATCCTCGTACTTACCTTTACGTCACATAAAGGTGACCCACTGGGCCCATATTGCCCGTCAGAACGTAAGTTCACAACTAAAAACCTAAAGTCACACTCTTCCGCGTGCTCCAAGGTAGTGATTCCAGCCCGGGCATCAGAGGAGATGCTAGGACAAAGCACGGAGCTTCCTGGCGTTACTGCAAAGCCCTCTGTCATCTCTAATACGCGCCATCAAACCGCCTATGCTGGGATTCGGCCCTTCAGTGGGGAAAGGAAGCAGCTGGAAACCAACACGGTTCTCAGGTCCAGATGTGACTCTTCCTCGCATTATCTTGATAAATTTCCTTCTGGGAGATTTTAAACTTTAATAGAGTTACACTTAACATATTCATCTGACAGTTTAGGACATTCGTGTTTGTTTCATAGGCCCTGAGGGAAACAAAAGCACGGCCTCTAATCTGCAAGAGTCCAGCGATCCTTATTACAAGTTAAATTAAGAATTTCACAGCAAAGTAATAACGACATGTTCATCCAAACACTATAACTTTGAAAAAGGTTTTCTTAATATATGTAAAATAAGGTGCAAAGCTTAGTCCCAACATGGGGTTTGCATGTGCTTTCACTGCGAAGCAGGTGCAGTGGGCATTTCTGGACCCAGCTCACACCAGCCTTTAGTACCCAGAGGTCACTGGCCCCACCAGTGGCAGTGAGAGCTGCTGGAAGCCACTGATGGTTCTTCAGCAGAATCTGTACACAGATGTACCGCTGAAGCCAGTGGGAATGAAGGCTTCCTTGGCCTGTGTCCAGACAGACTGCAGATGGAGCGACTGAGCACTGACCTAGGCCAAGGTCGCCCAGGTCTGCCTGGACTCGAGGGCCTCCGTGGTTGTGCTCTGCCGGCCCAGGCACCTGCAGTGCCCCTGAGCTGCAGCCACGGCCCCGGCTTGGGACGACAGTCCCCTGTGGGAACTGCACTTAAACGCGCCGACGAACGGCCCGAAGAACGCGGGCCCAGGCCGGACGGTACCTGCGCGGGGAGGCGCTGCGGCGGGGGGCGTGCGCGCGGGCAGGGATCCGTCCGGGTAGCTGCCTGGCCTCGTGCGGTCCGAGTCCCGCCTGGAAGCCTGCGGCCGAGGCCGCCGCGTGGGCAGAGGGGCTGCTCCGGCTTCCCTGATTCCTTTAACGTCATTACCCTCTCACTGCTGACGGGTCCTGCCGATGAGCCTCCCCAGCTTCAAACAACCGCGGACACGCGCCGCCCCACCTCGCGTACCTCCTGGGTTCCATGTCTTCTGCAGAGGGCTCGCTAAAGGCAGGCCTGACAGCTACTCAGGATTTGCAGTGTAGACAGACTTGGTCTTTTTTTGTGTGAAAACAGCCAGCACCCTCTTCACCGCCTGCTCACAAACACACTTCCAACCGTAATTCTCCAAAGGACAGAACCACTCAATTCTTGAGCAACAACTGTGTTATCACCCAACCGTTTCTTAAGAGCTTCCAGCTGACGCGTCGGTTTTGATAAAAATGTACATTTAGGGTCTGAACTTTCAGTCTCTGTCCCCGTCCGCGTAGAATACAAGGGCAGTAACAGCACCTGCTTGTCCTGCTCCCGTGCCACCCTGGGGGGAAACTTCCTGCTTGAAGCTGCGGGCGTGCACACAAAACAAGCTCTCAGACCCCAGTGGAATGAAACTAGAAGTCACACCAAGGACGGCTGGCGAAGCCTGAAACTCCTGGGGACCGTGCGGGGCGAGCAGTGCACACCTCCACCCCCACCTAACTCACGTCCGCCTGGAACCTGCGGACGCACATCTGGAAGCAGGTTCTTGTCAACGTAATCAAGTCAAGCGGACCCAGTACAGCTGCTCTGGTAAAGGGGGTGTGGACTCAGACACAGAGAGGGAAGACGGCCACGTGAGGGCCGAGGCAGAAACCGGAGCTAAGCTGCAGCAAACCAGAGAACGTCCAAGACTGACAGCGGCTGCTAGAAGTCAGAGACCTCGAAGAAGGGCTCTGATGCAGAGCCTTGCAAGGAAGCACCCGCAACTTGACATTGAACTTCTTAACCTCTAGTGTATAAAGAAAATAAATTCCTCAAACCACCAGCTTGAGATAGTTCATGAAAGAGCTCCAGGAAACTAATACAGAGACTAAAGGACACTCTTCTAAATAACACACAGGTCAATGAAAATTAAGAGATATCTTGAACTAAACCAAAAGTAGAATATAATCAGAGTTCCCACTGTGGCACAGTGGGTTAAGAATCCAAGCGCAGTGGCACAAGTCATTGTGGAGGCACGGGTTCGATCCCCAGCTCAGTGCAGTGGATTAAGGATCCAGCACTGCTGTAGCCATGGTGTAGTTCACAGCTGTAGCCTGGGGATTTCCATATGCCATGAGTGCAGCCAGAAAAACAAAAACAAAACAGAATATGATTTGTCAAAATGAGTGTGGTGCAGCAAAAGCAACAATTGGAGGAAAGTGTATTGCATTAAACATATGTGAAAAGAAGATCTAAAGTCAATAATCTTAATAAAATCAATAATCCCATGCTAGAAAACTTAAGAAAAAAGAGCAAATTAAACTTAAAGCAAGCAGAAGAAAGTAAATTAGAGGTGAAATTGAACATGGGAAAACAAGAGAGAAAAATCACTGAAATTAAGACAATTTTCTAACAGATCAAAAATAAACTGATAAATTCTAATCTACAAAAAGAGAGCAAGAGGACACAAATTATCGGCATCAGATTGGAAAGAGGGATCATCACCACCGATCCCAAGGACCATAAAAAGCTGATGAAGGGACCCAGGAGAAACTCCCAGCCCACAAACCCTATAGCAGATGAAAGGGACCAACTCCTTGAAAGATACAAGCTACTAAAACTCAAACTAGGAGAAAGAGATAATCTGCATAGTCCCATATCTATGATCTGAGTCAATGATTAACACATTTCCAAAAACGAGCAGGTCCAGAGAGCTTCACTGGTGAATTCCACCAACAATTTGAGAAAAATTTATGCCAAAATCCTCCACATTCTCTTTCAGAAAATAGCAACAGGGAGACTATTTCCTTCTTTGTTCTCATAATGCCAACATTTTCCTAATAGCAAAAGCAGATATAAACAAGCAAGAAATGAAAATTACAATATCTCCCATAACTACAGCTGCAAATACCCTAATTTTTTTTAACAAATCAAATCTAACATTATATGGAAAGAAGATACAGCAGTGACAAGTGAGATTTATTTCAGTTTTGCAAGGCAGGTTCAGCATTCAAAAATCAGTCAGCGCAGCCCATTAGCAACTTAAACCAATTAAAGAAGAAGAATTATCTTCATGGCGATACTATTTACAATAGCGAGACATGAAAACAACCTAAATGTCTATCAACAGATGAACGGATTAAGGAGATGTGGTACATATACACAACGGAATACTACTCAGCCATAAAAAGACAAAATAACGCCATTGGCAGCAGCATGGATGGAACTAGAGAGTCTCATACTAAGTGAAGTAAGCCAGGAAGAAAAAGACAAATTCTGTAAGATATCACTTAACTGTGGACTCTAAAACATGCAACAGACAATCCTCTCTAAAAAAGAGAAACAGATCATGGCCAAGGAGAGCAGACCTGGGACTGGTTCCCAGTGGGGAAGGGGAGGGACTGGGACGGACGGGCATTGGGGGGGTTTGTATGCAGACTGTTACATTTGGAATGGGTGTGTGATGGGAACCATGGTACAGCACAGGGAGCCGGGTGTGACTGGGTCCCTCTGCTGTACCACAGAACCTGAAGAAACATTGTAAATCAACTATACCTTAAGAAAATGAAGACGAAAAATTATATGATTATATGTTTCAAGTACACAATGACATTTACCAACTTTGAGCAATGCTGGACAACAAAAAAGGAAGATCTCCACTAATTTCAAAGAAATCTAAATTATGCACAGCGTAGATTTTTTGATCAAAGCGGAATGAATTAAAAATTTAATAACAAGAGTTCCCGTCGTGGCTCAGTGGTTAATGAATCCGACTAAGAACCATGAGGTTGCGGGGTCGATCCCTGGCCTTGCTCAGTGGGTTAAGGATCCGGCGTTGCTGTGAGCTGTGGTGTAGGTTGCAGACGCGGCTCGGATCCCGCGTTGCTGTGGCTGTGGCGAAGGCCAGCGGCTACAGCTCCTGTTAGACCCCTAGCCTGGGAACCTCCATATGCCGTGGCTCTAGATAAAAGCAAAAAAGACAAAAAAAATTTAATAACAAAAAGTAACTTGGAACTCCTAAATGTTTGCAATTCAACAACAGAGTTCCAAATAACCCACAGATTATAAAGAAAACATAATATAATTTGTATTAAGAAATTACTTAATAATTACTATTGAGTAGTTATTAAGAAATTAAGTAGTAATTACTGTGCTAAAAAGTAATTACTTCTTAAGTAGTTATTACTTAAGAAATTATTAAGTAGTAATTACTGTGCTAAAAAGTAATTACTTCTTAACTAGTAATTACTTAAATTATTAAGTAGTAATTACTGTGCTAAAAAATAAACTTATAATCTACTAGTAAAAATTTATAGTCCAAAAGTTTGTTTTAGGAAAGATAAACAACAAAGCCCTATGATTTAACCATAAAATTGAAGAATTTTAAAGAAAAAAGAACAAATTAAACTTAAAAAAACAGCAAAAAAAGATTTTTAAAATCAGAGCTAATATTGTGAAACTTCAAAGAAAACACACATAAGACAGTAACTACAAAATCAGAAACTGTTAGTATGAAAAGACTAAATGACAACAAGAAAAAAGTAAAACCTCAGAAACACAGAATGAGAGATAAAGACAAAATTACCACTAGCAGGAAGGAAAAACGACAAATGTCTAGACAAAGACAGTGGTACCGGCAATTTACGGCAATAAATCTGAACAGTCAGACAACGCATCCGACCGAAGCGGACAGTCTTCAGGGCTCTTGGACCCACGTGCGCCTATAAATCCCGCAGACCGGGCTCCGCTCTGTGACCCGCAACAGCGGCGTTCCTACCTGTGTTCCCGGGGCGGCTGCAGGCTGGACACTCGCGGGACGAAGAAGGCGCCGCGTGTCCCCACGGGGCCCGTCACTCCGCCGGCCGCCGTCGCTGCTCTTCACCGGTCGGCAGATACTCATCGAGTCTCCGCTGAGTCAGGCTCTGGAACAGAATCGTGAATAAAATGGACGTCACTTTTTTCATTTTTATCATGCAGTTTGAATTGTCTAATATTGTACTTTGAAAGTTACGTATTTGCTGTGTCTATGTATTTATGCTAAATAAACTGTAGCCCTAAGGACTAAAAACATCCGGAGAGCTAAATACAGAGGATGCTTGGAGGCTGACGACAGCAGCACGCCAGTCAGGCTCGCGGTGTCCCACGGGTGAAGTCCAGTATCTGAACTTGTGAGAATTCTCCAGCCCCATGAAAGGCACTCAGAAGTGGTCAGCAGGAAAAGAGAGATTCGCACTGTGTAAGATGCAGCCAGTGGGGGCCAACGTTAAGTGGCTATAAAAGGCAACGGATAAACAGCAGTACCAAAACAACCCCAAGAACTTCTTAATTGTCCTTAATCAATGAGACTGACACGGACATTCTGTAAATCCACCTGCGAGAGACTGCGGGCACTCTGGCCTCTTTCCACTGTGCGGCCTAGTTCCCACAGGTAAATACGAGACGGCACCTGTAAAGCAGGAGAAAAACTGCCCGGCATCTAGAGTGTTTCTGAACTCTCTGTGCAATGACGTCTGCTGTGATAACAGCAAACCAACGGCAGAAACTCCACAGAACACTGTCCCTGTAAACTGGGCTGAAATATGGGTGAGCATGTTAGACACAGTGAACACTACTTCTGTTTTTTTCTTTCTTTTTTTCACTTTTTAGGGCCACACCTGCAGCATGTTGGGGTTCCCAGGCTAGGGGTCGAATAGGAGCTACAGCCACCGGCCTGCACCACAGCCACAGCAACACGGGATCCGAGCCGCGTCTGTGACCTACACCTCAGCTTGTGGTGACACCGGATCCTTATCTCACTGAGCAAGGCCAGGGATCAAACCCTCATCCTCACAGGCCACAGAGGCTCCAAAAACACCAGCTCGTAACAAAGGCCCTCGTCGAGTGTCGTGTCGACTGTGCCCCCTCCACTGGCCACATCGCTAAGCTGTGCTTTTATGTTTCATGCAGTTTTAAGAGTTTACGTTTTATGCATTTTTTAGAGCTGTTGCTAATAACATGGACAACGAATCTCAGAACCTAGTTTTTGAAAAATAAACTTTCTGTTCTTAGCTGTTTGTTTACAGAAAAAGGGGAAGAGAGTGTGACAAGCTCCCACAGACCCCGGTTCCGGTTTCTGCTGCTAGCGTCTGACGTGACCCCGGTGTGGACCACGATCGGGGACCCGTACGCACACACCATCAGTACCCAGAGCTGCACCCACTCAGACCTCCTTCGTGATTTTTTTACTTAAAACCGTCTTTCTGTTCCAGGACGCTGCCCAGATGGCACTTTACGCCCGTGCCCACGTCTCCTTGGGCTCGTCTTGACTAGAGTTTCTCAGCTTCCCCCGTTTTGATGCAGAACTTACTTACTCTTATGAAATAAAGTGGAGTGGAATTAGTCAAATGCAGGGCCAGGGTGTGGGACGTGAAGACAATTTCTTTTGGCCAATGAAGAAATTATCACATTAATATATCAAAAATCCAAAGAGTCATTAACAGCTTGGTTTTCACAATGCACTTAATAAGAGCCACGGGCACACTCCGGCCTGCAGGCCTGTAGTCGCTCGCTCGCCCCTGAAGATAAAGTGTCAGTGATGAAATGAAAACCAAATTAGTTCTTTATCAGAGACACGATATGAGAGCACTTTCCCAGTATAATCAATGTGAATGTTCAGCGCTGTCCCAAAGGACCTTTTACAGCAATGAAGATGCTCGAACTGTACAAACAGGAGTGGCGCTGAGTATTCTACATGGCCAGAATCAGCGAGGAACTGAATTGTTAATTTTATGTAGATTTAGTTAATCTAAACTTAAATTTACATGGTCACATGTGGCTTGAGGCTGCTTTAATAGTGCAGGTTAAACACTCTCATTAAAAAGAAAAGACTGTCCAAATGGGTGAAAAAGGAAGATCCGACCACTGTGTAACTGACAGGACGGGCGGGTAGGAAGTTATCGAGACTGCAGAAGCGCTGACAACGTCACGAAGCCATCGGCCTAAGTGGCCCGTGCAGGTCCCTCGACCCAACAAGCAGGACGCCCCCCCAGTGCTTCCTGGGGCTCCTTCCAGCCCTCCGTGTCTGTTGCGTCCTCCTCCGGCCGGACCCCATCCCAGAACAGGAGTCCCGACACACTCGAGGCCACTAGACTGTGCCCGGTCGCTCCCTCACCTCAGAGGAGCTGGAGACCCGTAAGGGGGTGTGCGGACACTCCAGTAACTGAAAACCAAAGGACGTAAACAACCCGTCGCCAAAGAAGAAATCACGAGAAAAATCAGAAGATATTTTGGACTGAATGAAAATGAAAACACAGCCTAAAATTTGTGGGATCCAGATAAAGGAAATGTCCAGAGGGAGTTTATAGAAGGAAAATCTTGATTAGAAAAGATGAGATCTTAAATCGTTGAGCTAAGGTGCCACCTTAAGAACCTAGGGGAGTTCCCGCTGTGGCGCAGTGGGCTGTGACCCAGCTCGTCTCTGTGGCTGGTTTGATCCCTTCCCCGGTGCAGTTGGTTAAGGATCTGGTGTTGCCTCAGCTGTGGGGTAGCTCACAGCTATGGCTCGGATTCGATCCCTGGTCTGGGAATGTAGGTATTCCACAAGTGCCGCCAAAAAAGAGAAAAGAAAAAGGACAGAAACTAGGAAATAAGTGAGAAATTAATCCCAAAATAAGCAGAAAAAAAAGAAAACAAGAATTATGAGTAGAAAGCAGTGATACAGAACACACAAAAATAACACATAAGACCTGTGAAAACAAGAGACAGTACTTTGAAAGCAGAACAAGACGAGACGAAGCCTTGGCGGGACCCCGCAGGGCCTCCCCTGGGCGAGACACTCCACGTCCCCACCTTGTAGAAAAGCTTGTTTGTAGAAAAGCTTTAGCCTCCTAGGCCTTTAAGTTCTAAAGAGCAAATTCAATCAGAAAAGTAAGAAAATGCAGAAACAAAGGCAGGCAGTCAAGCTTGACAGAATCACAGCAAGTCCTAAAACAAGTCAGGGCCTTTAGTCCTTCCTCGGGGCTACAGACGGTGTCCTGAGCCACAGCCTTGAGCCGCGTTTATGGAAACCAGAGCCCACCAGCTAAGATCCAGAGGGGTCGGAACCGGAGGTGATGGCTGGGATCCCTGAAACACCACCCTAACCTCGCCGCCGACCAGTCAGAGAGCCGCGCGCAGGCTGTGCAGGCGCCTGGCAGCCCCCAAGCCCCTAGGAGCCGCCGTGGAGCCGGGTCTTCCGAGCAGGAGCCGCCGCTCCGCCGGCCGGGCCCCTCGGCCGGCCTGCAGTCAGGAGACGCCCTTCCCTGCGCACCCGTGTCTGCTGCGGTCACAGCAATAAAAGCAAACACTGAAAGGGAGGGCGCGACAAGCAATTGAAAACTGCACGCGCTACACGAGACTCGGTTTATGATCGCATCCTGTGTACGGCAGTAACAAGAATTAAAATTCTTACAGATAAACCGAACCAATGGTGCAAGCACCGCACACCAGAGGCTATAAAGCACCGCCGCAGGCCGTTCGCGTGCGGCTACGTTCTTAAACTGTGTGCCAGGGTCTCCAGCTGGCACGCGCCCTGCGTCCCTCAGCCGCGAGTGCTGCTCAGGACGGGCGTGGTCCCGTGAGAGGCCACGGTCATGCTTCTGAAACACAGGCTTGCAGGCGCCACCGTAGACGCCGGATGGGAAGTTCAGCAGGTGGGGTCAGGGGACCCCAGCACCTGTGACAGCCACACGCCTCCGGATGACAGAATCTCTGGGTTTGCTTCCACAGCGAAGATGAGCTCGTCCCCAAATCTGAAACAAGGGTCTCAGTATTTTATTTTATTGTTTAAGCATCTGACAGATCAACAGACTGAACCCCATAACACCAGCAGCAAAGGCCCAAACCCTCTCCGTCCGCGGCCAACTGCACGTTCTGTGCTTAGAGGTCAAGCCTTCAAATTACTTAGCTTTGTAATAAACGTTTTCTACCCTATTTTGCCTGTGAGTAGAGCAGGACCATCAAGAGATTAGATTACAATCTGCACGTAATTAGGACACGTTTCCTAATGGGGGTGGATGGGAGCCGTGCTGCACCCGGTGTCATTACCTGCCTGTTTGTTCCAGAGGACAGTATATTTTGTAATGATGCCAAAAATGGGAAAGGCATGTGCTCACGTCAAAAACCACGGCAAAGAGGGTGTGTCTACACTCGCTAGGGCCTTATTAAGTCACACTGAGGACAACTTGACTTTCTGATGGATAGTACACCCGTCTGTGCACGTGTGTGTGTGTGTGTGTGTGTGTGTGTGTGTATTTCTGTATCTACTTATCTATGTATTTTTTGTGGGGACGTGCCTGCAACATGTGGAAGTTCCTAGGCCAGGGATCAAATTCAAGCCAGATCCTTAACCTGTTGCACCACAAGAAAACTCCTGTATTTTTAAGCAATGCATTATATCTGTCTTTTGCTATTGTTGTTCTTTTTGCAGCTGCACCTGTGGCATATGGAAGTTCCCGGGCCAGGGATTGAACTGGAACTGCACAGCCACAGTGATACTGGATCTGAGCTGCATCTGAGACCTACACTGCAGCTCCGGGCAATGCCAGATCCTTAACCCATTGAACAAGGCCAGGGATCGAACCCACATCCTCAGGGAGACTCTGTTGGGTTCTTAACCCACTGAGCCACAACAAGAACTGGGAGACCAGTGTGTCCGCCAACCCGCTCTCCTCTCCTTCCTGGGCTCTCGTTACTGTTGCTAGACGACCCGATACTGGGCCCCGGCTCTTTCCATTTTGTTCTTTATTAGGGCCGCACCCACAGCATGTGGAGGTTCCCAGGCTCGGGGTCGAGTCAGAGCTACAGCTGCCGGCCTACACCACAGCCACAGCAACGCGGGATCTGAGCCGCATCTGTGATCTACCCCACAGCTCATGGCAACGCCGGATCTTTAACCCACTGAGTGAGGCCAGAGATCGAACCTGTGTCCATCCTCAAGGATACAGTCGGCTTTCCACTGAGCCACGACGGGAACTCCCAATTCATTTTTTTTTTTAAACTCTCCTTTCTCTTTTCTTCAGTTTGGTCACTTTCAGTTATTTCTATTCAATTCACTCTTTCTTCTGTCTTCTCCATCCTGCTATTGATCATTCACAGATTTTTTTCAGATCGCATTTTCAGGTCTAAAATTTCTGATACACACCTTAAACATTACTTCTACTTAGCTGATGATCCCCGTATTTCCCTTTATTTCAGGGAAAGAGCACGGCAGCTTTGCTGACTTCCCTGATTCCAGTATCTGAGTCACCTCAGGGCTGGCTTCTTTTAATACCGTTTTCTCTTGAGACCGGGTCCCGTGCTCTTGTCCTTGGTATACTCAGTAAACTCTGACTGTGGGCTGGACATGGTGTGTTTATTTGGTATAGTCTCCTGGTTCTATTTTAATCTTCTGGAGACTGCTGCTGGTTCTGTTTTAGCGGGTCAACCCCCGGTTACATTCAGACTTAAGCCTTTCTCGCCTGTGAGCGCCGTTTCAAACCACATGTAACCCTCGGGCTGCCTGCGGTGCTCGGCTGGGCCCGTCCCACACAAACCCGCCGCAGGGGCCGGGCTGCGACTCGTGTGGCTCATACACGGAGTAGGCGGTCTCTCGGTGAGCTGCCCCCGCCCCTGGGTCTCCAGCGGGGTCTCCAGCCCCCGGGCTCCGTCCACAGCGCCTCCGCTAGGACAGCAGAGCTTCCACTGCAGTTTTAGCTGCCACGCAGCTTCAGTTTTGAGTTTCTACTGACCTGTCAAGTTTTACTCATCTTTTATTCTGCAGATTCAGTCTTCTTTTAAGCGCTTTGCTAACTTCAAATACTGCATTTTTTTAGATTAGAATTTCTACTTGGCTCTTTTTTTAAATTCTTCCCATTTCTCTACTCGGCTCCCTTATATTAAAGGAACGTGTACGTCTTTTACTCTCAATCTACGAGCACGTCTATAATCGCTGTTTTAAAGTCCCTGCCGTCAGGCTAACATATGTGCCCCCGGTGGGGGTGTTTCTATTTACTGCTTTTCTACCCTCTTTATAGACCACGTTTTCCTGCTTCTGTGCCTAACTCGTGATGTTTTGAATTGTTTATCCATTTGATTTGGTTGAGCACATGGTGAATGCTGCCTGGTTAAAAGATAGGATCATTTTTTCTCTAAGAGTGCTGCATCCTTCAAAGCAATCACTGACGCACAGGTGACACAGGAGACTCACTCCCAGTCTTTCAGAGTCCTGTGCCCTCATTTCCTTTAATTCTCTCAGCTGCGCGTGCACACACACACACACACACACACCCTCACACACCCACCCACACACCCACACCCCCACACCCCCCCACACACACACACACCCACACACGAAGCTGAAGCCAAAGCAAAGGCTGCAAAGCCAAGAAGGCTGGAAGGCGTCACAGACACAAGGATCCACATGTCACTCACCTTCCAGCGTCTCAGAACGCTGCGGCCGGGCAGGTAGTCCAGCTGACCTTGGACGAGTGCCCCCAGGAGAGACAAACTTGACCGCTGCGGCTTCCCCAAGGCCAAAGCCAGCAATCAGGACAAGCACGCTGTGAAGAGGGTCTGTGACACCCGACCGGGCCCGAGGAAGAGAAGGACGGACGCGTTCAGGGGGATTCTGGCTGCGAGGCTTTGATGTTGCCAACAAAACTGGGATCATCTCAACTGAGGCCGGCTGGCTAATTCTAAGTGTATATTTTTCACCATTTAAAAGAAAATAGTGTTGGGTTACATTTTAGCAGTAGTTAATCAGCTGGTCGATGAGCCTGACGCTGTTGGGGCTTCTCGGGGCTTTCCTGGAGCTGCTGTCCAGCAGTCCTACATCAACAGGGCACAGCACCTGCCTCTCCAGTCCTGCACACCTGTTCCCCTCAGAACCCCAGGGGACTCTCTATCAGGACCTCAGTTTGGGGACTAGAGGGGCGCGTTACCATTGGCCACTATTTTTAGGCCATTTTCGTGGACAAAGTTAGGCCTTTTTTTTTTTTTTGGAAATAGAAAATACATCATGAGTTCATTCTGATGTGGCCAATTACACTGCTAATCTGGGTTTGTACCAAACCTTTACGTCTTACATCTAGGCTTTCTTAATCCCGTGCCAAGAAAATTGGTTCTAAGTAATTCTGTAAATGACAGAATGAAATAATACATAATTACTAATTTTCCTTATCCCACAACACCACACTCAAAAGTCTTAGGATAAAAATGTTAGCATACCTGCCCAGCAATGTGATTGCAACAAAAAGTATTTGCTTTTTATAGTTTTTATACTTACTGTGTACTTTACAAAGAATGTAAAATATACTGTGCTTTAACCTGTGGTTGCCAAGAGGGAGGGGGAGGGAGGGGAGCACTGGGAGTTTGGGTTAATAGTGGCAAACTATAGCCCTTGGAATGGATAAGCAATGGACCCTGCGGTACACCACTGGGAACTGTGTCTGTTCACTTGTGATGAAGCCTGATAATGTGAGAAAAAAGAATATAAGCATGTGTGTGTGACCGGGTCACCCTGCTGTGCAGCGGAAAATTGACAGAACGCTGTAAATGAGCTATAATGGAAAAGATGAAAATCATTATAAAAAATATATATACTGTGTTTTAGAGCCATTTTAATTTTTTCCTCTTTGTAGCTGTTTCATGAACTATATTCCAAATTAAAATTTACTTGTTTCTTTATGAATTTTTAGAAATTGAACTTTAAAATTCATTTGCAGAGTTCCCTTTGTGGCTCAGTGGTTAACGAATCCGACTAAGAACCATGAGGTTGCGGGTTCGATCCCTGGCCTTGCTCAGTGGGTTAAGGATCCAGCGTTGCTGTGAGCTGTGGTGTAGATTGCAGACGCGGCTCGGATCCCGTGTTGCTGTGGCTGTGGTGTAGGCCGGCGGTTACAGCTCCTGTTAGACCCCTAGCCTGGGAACCTCCATATGCCGCGGGTGTGGCTCTACATAAAGGCAAAAAGACAAAATAAATAAATAAATAAAATAAAATAAAATTCATTTGCATTCCATGCTTGCGTACACAACTTTTATGACTCCAAAGTCAAATGTACAAAATAAGTTATAGTCAAAGAAGTCTGGCTCCTGTTTTAAGATAAAAACCAGCATGTTTCCTTCCCAGGCCAATACTTCACAAGAGTTCTCTGTTTACTATAAGGAGACACATGTGTTTGTACCCTTTTTTTAAAGTGGGGTTATTATACACTGTTTTGCCATTGATTTTAATGCAAAAAGCTCTGCAGTACACAATCACCACACAAAGCGTAGTACTCAGCCCCCATTTGTAGAAAACTACCCAAATGGAGGAGAAAACTATTACTGAACAACTACCGACTTACTCGGTGATTTATTTCACCACCGCACACACGGGCCGGGTACCTCGTGCACTTCGTCCGTCCGATCACCCAAACGGTACCATCGAAGGAGCCACTGTCCCCGCCCAAAGACGACAAAGCTGACTCTCAGAGGTGGCTTCCCGAGTGTCAGACACCTAGATAGCCACCTGCTAGCAGCCTAAGCGCGTCTTACCCTGCGCGGCCCTCCCGGCAGCTGCAGGACGTGGGCGAGCAGAGTCGACTTTCAGCATTGCTCAAGGTGCAGGTTTATGATCAAAGGTCTCTGGACGTTCTTTCCAGCTTAGAGTTGGCCATTTGCTGCCGTAATTACTAAAAGAAAAATTTAACAGTTTTCATCTCTTTAACCAAAGCCTTCCGTTTTTGATCATTTAAAGGAACAAGTCCTGTGAAAGAGTTCTGCTCACTTGGCCAATTTCCAGGAAAGAAAATGAAAAGTTTAAAATGCGCATGTTTCTCTACCAGGACCTGAGTCCAGATGGAATCCTCCCCAGCGGGCCGAGCTCACCTTGCGGTCTCAGTTTCCTGGAGGCATCACATCTGAACACAGGCGGAGGGGCTGACTTCAGCAGCTCGGGGCGAGGGTTTTGAAAACATCAACAGGAACATTCTGTACAGATTCACTCCCATTAAAGGAACCCTAGAGTCAGTAACAGACCCTGAAGATTAGCGAATGGCCCCTCATCAAAGAAATCACACTGAGTGACCAGCCATAGACGCTGGCTTTGTGTTGCCATAAACATCTGCATATGTTTTGCAGATTCTCCAAGAAAACACAAGGACAATATTAAAAGGAGAACAGTGACTTCTGTGCTGAGGAATTGCTGTCTAGCGGATCCCTGAGACAAAACACCGCGGCCCAGCCCGGGCCTGGGCGAGCGCCGCACTGCTGACGCCTCTGTCTCCCGATCACATATCTTCCCACAAAAACTCAATTTCCTCCTGACTTACGCTCTTTAAAATCTGGGGTGTGAGTTCCCGGACTGTAAACGCTGAAAAGGGCAAAGCGCTTCTCTGCCTTGGGAAACAGGACGGATGCAGCAGGGTCCCCAGTACGTGCCCAGCGTGCTGTCGGCACCGTGGGTCCACACAAAAACCTCCCAAGTCAGATGTTTTCCACGGATGATATTATAAACGCTAAAATTAAAAACATGCTGCTCTGAGCCAGGCCTGCGCCAGGCAGCAAGGCCGAGATGAATACGGCAAGTCGCTGCCTCCAGAAGCTAAGGGGCTGATGACAAAGCAGACGTGGAGGTCGGCACGGTGGCCGCGTGCATGGGCACTGCGGAGGCACGAGGCAGGGACGCGGGGGCTCGGGTCCCCTCCTCCCGGCAGGAAACACACATATATTCCCAGAGTGAAGACCTCCGTTCTCGATGAAGGTGGAGCTGAGGACCAGTTAGTCTTTCTGAAAACATATTTACAGTGTCCTACAAAATACTTCAACAAACTAGATGAATTACAAGCTGAATTTTTCAAACACTCCGTTCAGCTCAAAGATACTGCGCGGGAAACCCCCAGAGGTCAAAAACTGATGCAGAAGAGTTGGAACCGAATTCTCAGCTTCTCTGTGGACAATTCTGACCCGACCAGAAAACTACAGCCTCGAGTTTCACAAACCCCTCGGCTGAAAGGAGACAAGCCTTTGGCCAAAGAAAGTGAGGATGCAGAGTAAATCCCCTGGCGTAAATATAAGTTACATCCAGGATGAACAGTTCCCCTTCTGTGGGGAAAACACACCGTCCGCTTAAGAATCTGACATGATAGTACAGCCTGGTGATTTCCGGTCCAAATTTATATAAATCTCTGTGACTCAGTACACGACTTTCAAATGCATGTCTGCAGTGACGGAAATATATTGTATTTGCCCCGTGTGATTACTAAGCACTTAAAATGTAGCTTATGCGAAGGAGGACCTCATTTTATTTTATTAACTCAATTAATTTTGGTTTAAGTGGCCGCATTTGACCAGCGGCTACCACACTTGGCAACACAGAAGCCATAACCCCGAAGCCAGAAATTAACTTGGAGTGGTCCCTAGAGGACGAAATTCTCCTTGAAGGCCACACAAACACATAGCCCCTCAGTGTCCTCTAGGATCAGCTGGTTACGGGCTTGACGTCTGTAATTATAAAACCCAGGAAAAAGCAAGAGTCTGCAGAAAAAAAGAGTAAAATCAGATCTCCCAAGTCTCCAGACACTGAAATTACCGAAGAAAGAATATAACCCTGACACTCGCCGCAGCAACGTGGACGAGCCCTGAAAACGCGCTCAGCGCGAGAAGCCAGAAACAGAAGGTCACACGGGGCGTCAGTCCATTTATCCGAAACGTCCACGACAGGCAGATCCAGGGAGACGGAAAGCGGGCTGGGGGTTAGCGGGCGCTGGGCGGGGGCGACTGCCAGGGGACCCGGGCTCCCCTGGGGGCTGGAGAGTGGTGACGACCGCGCAAGGCCGCGCGTGCTCCAAAAGCCACTGTCCACTTGAAAATGGTTAATTTCACGTCTTCTGAATTTCATCTCAACAGAACAGGGGAGAAGCCGTCTTAGCGGCCTTGAGTCGGAAAGGGGATAAAAAGTCAGAAAATTCCCAGGGCGGA
Organism: Catagonus wagneri; assembly: GCA_004024745.2. Classification (NCBI taxonomy): domain Eukaryota; kingdom Metazoa; phylum Chordata; class Mammalia; order Artiodactyla; family Tayassuidae; genus Catagonus; species Catagonus wagneri. The sequence goes on from PVHT021183602.1 coordinate 48,934, forward strand.
GGCAGCGCAGCAGGACGAAGAGTGGGCGGCTTCGGTCACCACAGGCTCTGCGCCGACCGGCAAACCCTCACCCTGCGCCCCCAGCTCCTCTGGGAGGGGAGGCCCCGCGTGACCCTCAGGCCTCACGGAGGCCGAGCAGGAGGGAGGCAAGTGCACGGACACACGCACGTCGAGCTGCGCGGACACGCGCCTGAGCCCAAGGGCACGCGAACACGCCTGCACCCACGCGGCTGCGCGGGGAAGGCACGGGCACCGCTCAGAACCCTCGCCTCTGCCTGGCGTGCCGGGTGACACTGCCAGCGAGGCAGCAGGAAGGCAGGTAGCTGGCGGGATGGAAACTTACAGAAAACACGGCGGTGACCTTCACCCAGAGCTCTCCATCGAAGACAAAACCCCTCTGCTGTCTGGATGGCCGGCCCCGGGCGAGGCTGGGGGCAATGCTATTGGCTCGCAGTCGGGGCATCCTCCAGAATTCTGTGAACTGACCCAAAGCCCAAAGCCCAAGTCTCAGGAGTTAAAAACATTAGAAACATCTGCTTTTGCCCCTAACCCCTTTACACACGTGCCTGGAGCTCCTGTTTGAGTGGATTTTCCGCCCTCTGGGACCGCGCGCTGCGGGACCGGCAGCGGCGGGGTGCTGCCGGAGGCCTGGGAAGCCACCCCCGGGGGCCGGAGGAATGAGTGACGTGAAGTCACTGTTCCTCTGAAGCGGCCACGAGCCTCCAGCCGCAGCAGGACGAGGAGGAAGCAAAGAAAAGCACCCCAAGGAGGTGCCCACGTTTACTGCTTCAGACAGAATGAGGACGAGGAGGACGTTCCCGGGCTTAGCGCTGGGCTTCTGGGGGGCCGTGCACACAGCACAGCGGCAGTGCGGGTCTCTCAGCCGCTGGTGAGGACAGAGATGCCGACGCTGCTGCCGGCGAGGACGCTGCTGCTCATGGGGACGCTGCTGCCGGCGAGGCTGCCGGCGACGCTGGTGAGGATGGCTTAAGAACCTCTCTCCACGCACACTTGAAAAATGAGGGCGTTCTCCTCCACAAAACGCCTCAGTTCAAAGAAACCAGAAAGAGCTCAGGGTTGAGAGAACAGTCGTGTGGTTTCCACTTCTCACCGTCAGTCTTTGTTTTCTGTAAAAGGGAAAAACCACAGGACCTCCGAGGGCCAGGGGAGCCGGTGGGAGGGGGTCGGCAAGCACTTCCGGGGAGCACTCTAAATGCTGCGCAAACAGTAACTCATTTAAACCTCCCAACGACACAGTGGGCGGCTACTATCATTACCCTGGTTGTACAGATGCAAAAATTGACGGAAGAAGGGACCTGAGGTGCCCAGGTTCACACGGAAGTGAGAATGGAGCTGAGATTTGAACCCAGGCAGTCCAGCTCTAGGGTCTGTGCTCTCAGCCGCACAGATCCGTATAATACGTGACACGTACATACAAAATACATGTGTGTGTATATAAATTCACTTTAAATTATTCACAAATGATGGCTTTTATTATAATTCATCCCAAATCTACTTGGAACAAGAGAAGAATGCCGAATTTGGGTGGTCTCCTTAATTTGTGTTGTTGGCAGACCCAGACATGCACACACGGAGCCATATAGGCAGAAGCTGAAATATTAACAACAGATTTGATTAGCTTCTCTAATGCACACAGTTACTGCAATTTTTCTGAATGTGCATAAATGCTGTTATTTGTTGTTATCTGTCTAAGGCTACCCGTGAACTCCTGTCTTTACAGCTGCTTTTGTTCCTCTGTAAATGACAGATGTAGCTTTGACCACCTGGTTGGGTTACAGATTCAAAGTACTTGAGGCCAAACCAAGGGATAATTTCTTTCAAGGGACATAGGATGTGTGGACGCACCTAGAGCCAGGGTGTCGTGATCTCGGCCGTGTGAGTGGGGCAGGGACAGCGCACAGCAGTTGCCACCTGGGCTGAGGCTTCCACCTTCTTCTCTTGCACCTTCCGGCCGCGTGCGCTCAGGTAGACCAGCACTCCGTGCCTCGGGGGCGCGCTGGCATCGAGCTGCTAGTGAGGTTCTGGTCCTGGGGCCTCATTTCCTTCCTTCCTTTTTCTTTCTTTCTTTCCTTCCTTTCTGGTCCCTTTTTTTTTTTTTTGTAGGGCCGCACCCACAGCATGTGGAAGTTCCCAGGCTAGGGGTTGAATTGGAGCCACAGCTGCCGGCCTACACCGCAGCCACAGCAACGCAGGATCCAAGCCGCATCTTTGACCTACACCACAGCGCACAGCCATGCTCGATATTAATCCACTGAGGGAGGACAGGAATTGAACCCACATCCTCTAGGATACCAGCCAGACTTGTTTCTGTTGTGCCACAGTGGGAACTCCCTGCTTTTCCGAGTCTCCCTTCAGCTGATGACCCGTCTCCAAGTTCAGCCACGGCCACGCCTGGACTCACGACCCCACGTTCACCCCAAGGTCGCTGGGAGGGTCTGGTGGAGACATGGGTGCAAAGCTCCTGTGACCACACTGGGCAAAAGTTCAGTGTGAGACCCTCTCTTGCTTTATAGCACAATCTTTTAAACGTAAATCTATGTTAAGACACTGAAAGAACTGTAAACAAAATAATTGATTTTGGTCAAGGAATTCCAGCAATATCCAATTCCTTTGAGCATGATAAAGGGATTTTTGCCTCAAAGAAACACGTGCATCATAGAACTCCAAAATTCTTAAATGACACAATAGATTACTCTAAATTTACTACTAGAATAAAAGTTCTACTGAATGTTCTCTAAATCTCCAAATATTAAAAAAAAAACATGTGCTACATAAATCACAATAACAGAAAAATGAGCATGTGCTCCCAATATTACTTGAATATTTCTTCAACTGGAGCACATGACGTTGGCTTAGAAGATACACATGGTGTTTTATTTGAAATCTTCTCAAAAGTGGGACATGCCAATCATGTCATAGTTCAATATTGAGCAACGTAAGTAGAAAGTCATCAAATGCGAGCTGTTTAATTAGGAGGGGACCATCCAGAGGTCCGCCCGGGCTTGTCTGTGCAGGACAGGAGCCGAGCTGCTTCTCCGCGAGCCCTCAGCCCTGCACGCGGCCCGTGCCCGGCCTCCCGGTCCTACTTCAGCTCCCAGATCCCGCATCGCTGAGCAACTGCGAGAAAGGCACGGCTGCCCTGGACTGAGGTTCCTGGGCCGGGAAAGCGCAGCCTGAGCGTGACCCCCGCATAAAGGGGGGAGGGCAGGAGCCTGAGGAAAGCGTGGCCCCCAGCTGCCGCCCCAGGACGTCCGGACGGACGGCTGAGCAGCTCCACTGCCAATGCTTCCAGAATCTCCGGAGCCACCCCAAGTGCTCCTAACACGTTCTGTTTCAGCCACCAAGGGAAGTCAGCCTCTTCCTCCCTCCTGCTCTGCACAGCACTGGCTCCGGGGACCCTGGGGACAGTGGGAACCCACCTCCCTCTGGGCACAGCAGGCCCAGCAGCCACGAGCGGAGTCCCTGTCGGAGCGGAGAACTGCTGTGTGCCCGGGGGTGGGGAGGCCTGCTCTCTGCTGGCCCTGGCCTGGCCCTTCTGAGGACACAGCCCTCTCTGCTGACCCCAGAGGCGCCCGTGACTTCCTGCAGAGACGGTCCTGTTTCCAGGAGGCGCCACAGTCCCCAGACCCCAGACCTCTCCAGCTCTCCTCGGAAGCTGTGGACCCCAGGAGGCGACACGGTCTGAGTGCAAGATAGAGACACCCCCCGCTGCCCCGCAGCTGCCCACAGGTGAAGGCAGCCCCGAGCCAGTGCCAGGCAGCCACCGCCTGAGTGGTTTCCGGAGGACGCATCGCCCGTCAGGAGGTTCTTCTGGTGACAACCAGGCTCCCTCAGCCACAAGCCCTTGCAGGCAAAGCGGACTCCGGGAAAGTTTCAGAGACACAGAGCGCCCCGAAACTTCGTCATAACTATGAAATTCTAACATTTGGTCACCAATAGTGTCAATTTGCTTGCATGCCATTATTATCTGTAGTCGGGCGGCTTTGTAAAACAAAGATGCAAAAATTCATTTGCAGACACAGACAGTCGTGTCAGTTCTCCTCACGCACAAATATTTATCCTGCCTCTTCACAACATAAATAACCTGTTGTGAATACAGGCATGTAAAACATCTCAGCGTTTAAAATCCCACCCACTACTTCACCTGCCAACTGCAAAGAGTGCTCCGCTTAGGGGCGAGTGTCCTGGCCCGGTCTGTGGGGCACTGGCGGCTTGCAGGCAAACAGCAAAGACCAGGGCCGCCGCCACTGGGCGAAAACTGCAAAAGGCAGGTGCACCCAGTGTCCACAGCTGGCACGTCCCCATCCTTCTCTATGGCAATTACTCTGAGACGGGGCAGAGATGTTACTGCTAATTTGTTTTCCACCAACATCTTCTGATGTTTAAGACTTTAGCCAACAACATAAACACCCTCTGATTCCCGATCTGTGTCTAAGTCAGAAACTCAGGCTCTTCCTGTGTGCCTTGCTGACCACACCCAGAGCTGACCACATCCCAAGGGTGCTTTTTTTCTAAATACTTCATTTTCTTCTATTGCCCCTGATTCTGACCCTAATAACTACTATCCCAGATGTGGAGATGGACTTGCCATGAAGCTCAAAAGGTTTAAGTTTTAAGATTTCTCAGAATTCCCGTTGTGGCTCAGCAGAAACGAACCCAACTAGTATCTGTGAAGATGCGGGTTCGATCCCTGGCCTCACTCAGTGGGTGAAGGATCTGGCGTTGCTGTGGCTGTGGCGTAGGCTGGCAGCTGTAGCTCTGATTTGACCCCTAGCCTGGGAACTTCCATATGCCGCGGGCGGGCCCTAAAAAGGAAAAAAAAGTTCTCCCCTGGCGTGTGTGTGTGCACACCGCTCCCGCGAGGGCAAGACATTTCCACGCAAACCCCCAGGAGCCCTGTGTCCTCCCCGCTCCGTGCTGTGTGTCACTGGACCGACCCTGGGCCCTACTTACAAGGGTCAGGGCCGGGGGCCCGGGCTCTGGCTCAGCGGGACGTGTGTGGCCTCCGGGTACGCCCGGGCGTGGTGAGTCCCTGCTCTCGAGCGGGAGTGGCCTCCGAGGCTGTTCCCACCGCCTCCTGCCCCGGCACTGACACACGCGCCCTTGACTTCGTACTCCCGGTTCAACTATTTCCTCGTAAGAGGGCCCTAAACTACACAAGTTTTAGGGTTCACCAGGCCTGGGCTGCACGGCCGGGGCCACTGCCAGCGCCCCCGACTGGCCGACTGGTCTCCCGCCTGCACCTCCCCGCCTCTAATCCAGAGCCACTTGCAGAGCCAAGCGGCCCCGCCGTCGCTCGGAGCCTCTCGGGACCCTTCCCCGTTCCCCGTCCGACGCCTCACCTGGGGTGCAGACCCCTCCTGGCTCCTTTCTGCCTTTATTCTGCGCTGCCTCCTCTTCCTTGTCAGCACTCCGCGTCCCGAGAACCCGCGCCCCCGAGAGAACGGCCGCCCCGTCCGAGCCCGCGTCTGTCTTCGGTCTTAAGAAGGAAAGAAGCCCGAGGTCTGGGCTTACTCGCTAGCCCGGAGGCCTCTGGCCTTTCCCAGCACCCAGCTCAGCTCCCGGGGCTCTGTGGCCGCTGCCCCTGCGAGCCGGGCCGGGTGGGGTTCCAGGCAAAGGAACTAAGCAGCGGGCGAGGCACCTGACGAGCGCCTGAGGCAGGAAGCCAGGAGGTGAGTCCTGCTTCTAGTCGGGCTTGTCCACGGCGCGACCGCCGCGCTGCCTCTGCAGACCCGGGATGCAGGAGCCTCAGCCGCCTTCGGCGCCCGGATCCGGATGACAAACGGCGCAGGCGCCGACTTTACACCGCGATCACACACACGAGTTCACAACGATAACTAACGTTATCATCACTATTGTTGGTAATCTGAGTGTGGACATTACCTAAATTAACTTGATTTTACATGAGACGTAGTTTAAGAATGTTTAAGAAATAAAGTGTGGTGGAATTCAGAAATGCAGTAATTTTGGTTCCCAGGAAGGAAGCATTAAAACCCATGAGCACAGGGCAGTTTGGACCATCCCGTAAGAGACCATAATTACAATCCTTTAAGTTATAAGACAAAGAGCCAAAGCTTTAAGTGTGACACAGAGGAAAACTATGCCTTTTTTCCTGCATTTGCCCTTCAACTAAGAAGTAAGAACTTCCTCTGAGCTTTTAGGAAGATCAGGATCTGCCACGTAAAATCAGAATCACAGAACAACCATCAGGGAGTGTGGGTTGTGTTCTGCTGTGTGGATCCTGGTAAATCCTCCTGTTTTTCTTTTTTTTTTTTTTGTCTTTTTGCCTTTTATGTAGAGCTGCACCCGCGGCACATGGAGGTTCCCAGGCTAGGGGTCTAACAGGAGCTGTAGCCGCCGGCTTTCGCCACAGCCACAGCAACGCGGGATCCGAGCCGCGTCTGCAACCTACACCACAGCTCACGGCAACGCCGGAACCTTAACCCACTGAGCAAGGCCAGGGATCGAACCCACAACCTCATGGTTCTTAGTTGGATTCGTTAACCACTGAGCTACGACGGGAACTCACGATCCTCCTGTTATTAAACACGACTGTCACTGGGAGAAGCCACGGACGGGCAGAGCCAGTCCTTCAGTCTCGCCCAGTACCCGTCACCCAGCCCAGCCGCGGTCCCCACAAGCTCACCCCGACGGCAACCAGCTCTTTCTACTCCTGCTCTGGGACCATAGGTAATTTCCCACACGCTCCCTTCTCCGATGACAGACGGTTATGCCACACACGAAAGTACCGCGTTCTTACCAAATGTTTGAGCATCTTTACCAAAGATAAAAGTGCTCTTCCCCGACCGTTAAAGTGGATAGAACCACCGAGAAAGGAAGTGAGGGCCAGCGGCAGACACAGGTCCCACGCCGAGGGAACACCCCGAAGGCGAAGAGGGTTCTGACTAGGGAACAGCTAGGACCGCGGTGGCCCTGACGTCCTGGCGCCGTCCCCAAATGCAGAAGAGGCAGCGATCCCGCCGAGCGGCACGCGCAGTGTGGGTTCTGACTGGGGCTGTTTCCCAGCGCAGGGCAGAGGAGCAGACAGACTCTCGGTTAAGACCTAACTGCGTGTCTGTGCCAGCTGCCAGGAGAAGTAAAAAATTAAGAACACATCATTCCTACCATCTAAGAGTTTATAGTATTTGGATAGATTTAAACAAGTATATAAATTATTGCACAGCAAACCACAATATAAATACCTTAAAGAAAACCAAAAAATCCTTCAAAGTAATACTTTTAAACAAATTTATGTTCCTCAAGGTACTCGGGAAGGAAAAAAGGACATGGATGTGCTCCTTGCTGAGAAAACCGGAGAAGCAGAATTCCAAAGTAAAGTACCACAAGGGGCGGCCAGAGCCACCCAGGGGCGCACACAGAGCCCCCAGTGTCGGGCTGACTCACGACTTGCTTCCTCCGGAGCCGGGTGCCCCCCGGAGAAGCCGGTGGGAGCGGGCCGCACCCACCGCGGATGTACCGCACAAGCCGACGTGCGCGCGCCCGCCACCCGCACGCAGCCGTCTCCTGGCGCTGCCGGCCCGCAGGACCGAGGAGCAGCGCCCCCCGTGGCAGCAGGCACAACCAGTGCCCGGATCTTGGTCTCTAAAGCCCATTCTCTAGGAAGGGCCACCAGGGCTCCTCGGGGAAAGGACTGATTCTGAGACTGACTGCGGCAGGAATCATTCGAGGTAAGCCTGGAGCTTCTTACGATGTCAGAAGGTGAGAAAGTGGGCAGGTCACTGGGGTCCAGGAGCCAAGTAAAGGAGCCCCCAGTGGTCCAAGCTGGGAGAGTTTGAGCAGCAAAATTAAGTCGTGTTGGCAACCTGGAGCATAAAATAAATGCCCACGAGTCCACACTGATATACACCCACGACGGAATAAACTAACAAACGGGGGCAAGTACGCAAAGCTGTGCTTAAGAATTCCAGGTCATCTGTGAGGGGCTCCCCTGAGTGAGGGCTGTTCAGAGTGACCCCTTCCAGAAAAGACAGGGTGGAAAGGAGACAGGAGTGCCGTGCACGCACGCGCACACGCACACGCACGCGCACACACCCCTCCCCGTGAGGCCCGGGGAGCGCGGCCTCGTTCGCCGTTCAGCGCCACACGCCCGTGGAGGCTGCACAGGGCCGCCTGCCCCAGGCGCCCCCCCCCCCCCCCCCGCCCCCGACTTCTCAGTGACTCCCCAGGGAGGCGGCCTTGACCCACTCCAGCTCCGGGGAGACCACGTGTTTGTGAAAAGACAAAGTGCACACTTTCACTGTCGCCCTGGGTGTTAGCTCCCAGCACCACCTAGAGCACTTTCTTATCTCTGCTAAAAGCAATTCTGGAATCGAGTTCTGCCTTCAGAAATTTTGAAAAAGGAGGCTGGAATGACCTTCGGCCTGATCCCAGGAAGAGGAACCGGGCACCCAGCTGGATGGGGACACTCCGAGACACTGAGGCCAACAGCTCGTCATGGGCCAGCCTCGCTCAGCTCACAGATGACCGAAGGCCCTGAGGCCTTGCGAGCAGCTCCTTGCTCAGCCTGCCGGGTGGCAGTGGCCCGCAGGACCGGCTGCAGGCCCAGCCTCGGACAGAAGCAGGTCCTGCCAGCACCCTGCCCGGCAGAGCCTCCCCGGGGCTGTCACTGTCTCGCTTGCAAGGCGAGGACCCCAGAGGTCACAGGCTGTGGCTGGACAGGACATCAGCTGCTGCAGACTCTGAAAACCAGGAGGAGGGTTTGGTTTCATCCCACGATAAGTAGCTGGTTATCCAAGGGTTTGGAACAAGATATGGCAAAAGCAGACTAAGGACAACTCAGTCTCGACGCTGTCTCCAAGGAGATGAGACTCTGCATGGAAAGCACCCGCGTCTCACTCATGAAAACGAGCACAGATGCCTCTCAAATGTTTTAAGACACAATGCCGAACTAGCTAAAAGCTGACACTTCGACTACTCAAAAATTTATGAATTCACATGACTGTTTCCTCTAAGGCCAAGGGCACCATCACCGAAAGGCAGGGTGGCCCGTGGCCCAGGCAGGAGGAAGAGGCACGGTGGGACCGACTCCCCACGTCCTCACCCTCAAAGTCGGAAGAAAACCGCAGCCCGAGGAAGCTTTACCCTATGTCGCTCCAAAGTACATCCACTTAGAACTCCAAACGGAGTCCGCGGCTACCGCCCCGCAACACGGGAAGTGCGTAATCAGCCCGTCTGCGGAGACCCCTCGCGGCTCCCGGGCTCAGGGCGCGACCCCCGTGCCTCCGCCCGCACCACTCCCGGCTTAGGAGGGGACACGCGAGACGCGGCCTCAGGTGCCAACACAGACCGGGGAGTGCCCACTACGGAGCCCGGCCAGGTCGGCGACCCGCGGCACCCTGTGACACGTCCGCCGCGGGCGCCCTGCCGGCCTCTCTGCCTGCCCGCGCCGGCCTGTTACAGGCGCTGCTGCCGGGTGCACGCGCGCGCAGACACAGCCGCGCCTGAGTAAGAGTGCTGGGTGCCGGCTGCGGTCAGGCGCCCCGCGGGGAGCAGGAGGCTGGGGTGTCGGTGGTGATGCAGCCGCCCCCGCCCGGGTCACATGGCTGCAGGGCCAGTGCCCCAAGAGCCCGCCGGGAGCTCTCCATCCAGAACCCGCCGCTCATGGCAACACCCACCTGTGGGAAGGGCTGGCCTCCGCCCCCGTCCCCTTGGACTGCCCTTGCTGTTACGTTTGGGTGGAATTCCTCCCTGGGCTGAGGGGTTCTGGCTGTTGGGGGAAGGCTGGCTAGGTTGCTTTGTCTGCCTCTCATTTTCTTATTAAGAAACACCTTGGCTTCCAGCATTAAACTTGGATGACTTTATGCTTTTGCTACTTTGGTCCTCTGAGACAAGGACAGGGCAAACTGTGCCCCAGGCTTCACTTTGAACCCTTTCCTGCCTCCGTCTCACACTCGCCTTCGCAAACCGGCGGGAGGTGGTCAGGGCCCCTCCGACCCGGGCCCGCGCCCGCCAGGTTCCCTTAACGGCCGCACCGCGGGCAGGAAGGCCTCGCCGACGGGGGGCTCTGCTTCTTTTCCACGTCCGGGCTTCGTTCTTCACTCAGCTGGTTGTTGTTACTGATGCTGTGCAGTAGCGGCGAGAGTAACCACAGACCCAGCCGGAACTCACTCCGCCGCGTCCAGGAGGAGGCGAGAAGTACAGAGATCTCTGACTTCACCGTCGGGAGACAGCGCGTCCCACAAAGCCTGAGGCGCTGCACGTATAACTAAAGAAACGTCAGTGAATCTGAGCGCCGTTATCGGCCTTTCCATTTCACTTTTATGATGCAAGAAAAAGAAGTCTTGGTTCAGAGGAAGGTCCCCTGGGTGGAGCGCGCTGGGCGTCCCACGGCCGTGTCAGAGCCGACCTGGGGTCCAGGGTGGGGTCACGGCTGGGTCACTCGTCCCCCAGGCTTAAGACACAAGAAGCAGCGAAAACGAAGGCAAACACTCCAGTGCACGCTGGAGACAGTAAGTGGACAGGGCTCCTTCTCGGAAGCTGCGGGTCGCGCGCACCGCTAACCCACCGCGCAGAGGCAGCACATTCAGCCCCGCTGGTCAGGCAGAGTAGCTTTGCCACTTTCTGCTGTTACAAAGCCCCTGTAACGACCAGCGGGGTACCAACGGGCCGACCCCACCTTACATCACAAAGGCAGCTTCCCTTCCTGCCCCTGCGACCGCGTTCCTGGAAGTGCTTCCTTCCTGCAAACGACGAAGATGCCGAATGCGATCTTAAAGTCGTCTTCTTTCACGGGGCTGCTGAGCTGACAAGCAAGGAGCCCTGCCGGCCAAGAGGGCGAAGAGGTGGGACACGGAGGGGCCGTGGCCTGGGGCCCCTGATAGGCCTGTTAGCCTGCCAGCCCTGTGACCACTGCTCGGGCCTCACACTTCTGGATGCCTGTCAGGAGCTCCCTCAGGGTGACGCTGGGCTGTGGGTCACGCTTTGTGCTCGCTGGTCCATTTTCATCTTTGCATTTATTTATTTAGGCTTTTTTTAAGGGCTGTACCTGTGGCATATGGAGGTTCCCAGGCTAGGGGTCGAACTGGAGCCAGAGCTGCCCGCCTACACCACAGCCACAGCAACGGCAGATCTGAGCTGCATCTGTGACCTACACCACAGCTTGAGGCAATGCTGGATCCTTAACAGACTTGGCGAGGCCAGGGATTGAACCTGCATCCTCACGGATACTAGTCGGGTTCTTAAGCCACTGAGCCACAACAGGAGCTCCACTTTCATCTTTTCAATCTTGTCATTCTAGCAACTGCCAAGAGAGAAGTGTTAAAATCTTACTCTGGTTATGGGTCCTCTATCCAGTTTTTAACTCAGCTGGTTTGGCTTCGTACTCATCAGGCACTTGGACCTTTGTGACCATTTTGACTCAGGGACGGAGAGAAGGGCCTCTACCCAGCGCAAGCGCCCCTCATCTCTGCAACACCTGCTGGGTGGAAGCTCCTTTTCTCCATATGAATACGCTTTGCTCAAAATGACTCACTCTTAACAACCCAGGTCTACACCAACAGGGTACGAGTGTCGCTTCCTGCTCAGACCGGCTCTGAGCTCGGTTCCCTCTTGCACCAACAACTAGAGAAACTGTCCAATTCCCAGGGTCCAGGAGACGCCAAGAATTTTCTTCCAGACTGAGAAAAATACCGTTTCCTATGCCCAATTTTCAAACCTAAAGCAGATAAAATAATGCGTCAAGTACAGGAAGCCATAGGTAATTACTGCTTTGAAATTCGTAAGCGCGGCAGCCTCCACGCCTCCTGGCGCCCGTCTGTCTCACCCCATGTCCCCACCGCACACACACGCTCAGCGGTGCCCACAGGTGCCATGTCCTCCACTGGGCGGGCAGAGCGTAGTTCTGGCGGCCTGGCATTTCAGGACAAAGAGACAAGCTTCCTGCTGCATCTGAGAAGCGCTGGCCTCTGCAGGAGCGCGTACACGCGGGTGGGCAGCAGCATGGACCAGACCGCAGCCCATCCCTTCCCGGAGGTGCTGCCCTTTGGTTCAGAGGGTGAAGAAGAGGGCTCAGATTTTTAAGATTTTGAGTTCAAATACATCCGCACCATTATTATGGAATCTTACGAAATGTTGACGGCTATTTTGTTTTACAGCATTTTTTTTTTAGTTTCTGGTGTTTTCTGTTTCTTGGAGTTTTTAATAGGAATTTGGAAGAAGACCTATAAGGAAACAGCCAGATGCAATCTTGAACTAAAAGTACTAATCAGAATTTTAAGACAACTTAAGGGTTCTACTTACTGAAATAATTCCATGGTGAACCATTTAGAAAAGCGAAGTAACCTTGTAAAGCAAAAACAACCCTTCGTGCACGGATCCCATAAACGCTTCTCTGTACGTTTACGAGGCGTGTCCATCCTGATTCGGATTCCGTGGGATCTCAGAGATTGAGGCTCATTCTGTCACCCCACGCCAGCTGCGTAGGTGACGACCTTACCCAGGTCTCCATCTGGAGAGCCCAAGCGGTAACGGCCCATCTGAAGAACGCGGGTAACGCGGGACGGCGACATGTGACGCGAATGCCATCCGCCTGCTGCGGGAGAGACTGCGCTGGGGGTGCGCAAGGCTCGGGACTCAGGACCCGAGAGGCGCCTCCTCGGGCGTAGGTCACATCAGAAACAGCCCCCGAGGCAACAGCCGCCCTCCCGAAGGGGGCCCTCAGGGGGAGTGTGGGCCACGTCGTGTCACGAATGGGGTAACAGGTCGCACGGGCCGATGGAGAGGCTGTGGGTGCCAGACCCACCGTGCAGCTCTCGACTGGGACGCAGGGAGGAGGGGGCCACAGCCCAGCCCGCGGAGAGCCTGCAGGTGGGAGGCCGAGGACGGGAGGGCCCGGAGGAGACGCAGCAACCACGGGAGCCTGGGAGGCCGACGGAAGGCCCGGGACTGCAGGCGCCCCTCAATCCACCTGCCGTCTTCAGGCCGAACACCGAAGGTCAGGGCTGGAGACTAGTGGGGCAAGACCACGGCCGGGCCTGAGGGCTTCCGAGGTTCAGCCCCTGCGGGAGCTGGAAGGCCCAGGGCTCCCGGAGAAGCCCGACCGTGTCGCCGGCGGCCGTGCTCCCTCGGGGCCAAGGACTCCACGTGCTCCCGAGAGCACCAGCAGTGTTGTCTGCACACAGTTCCTGCGCGTTCCAACCACGTCACCATCCGGGGTGTGATAAACACACGCATAACGACTCAGAGCGGACGCCGTCTCCCTGTCCCTCCTGGCCTGGCTCACGTGGGGCTGGTGCCTCTGCCCGAGACCCCCGGCGCCTTGGCAGGACCTGAAGTCCCCGGGCAACATTATTCGGGGAGGAGCGACACGGTGTTTCTCAACGTCGGAAACCGGGCTGTAAAGGTAACTCCTGTCTGGAGCCCCCGTGACGCGCAGTCTGGGAAGAGCGGCTTCTGTTCCAAGGCGGCGCCCGGGGAGATCACGCGGGCCTCGCAAGTGTCCACGTTTTCGTGACTTTAAAACTTTCCAGCGTCACTGCCTTGTTTGTTCATATCATAAACCCACGGAAGAGGGAAGAAACCCCGTTTTTACCCACCTGCGCCTGGCACCGTGCCTGGAGCACAGCAGCCCTCGGTAAGACTGCTGAGAGAGGAAAGGAACACATGGATACGTGCCATCAAGAATTCTGGATCACCGCATCCAGTCGACGGAAACAAGCAGCAGTGAACAAACACTACCTCCTACAAGAGAGACAGAGCGAGTCGGGGGCCAGGGCGCGGGCACACCGGGCGGGTGGGCCAGGCCCCGCCTCCCTGCCTGAGCAGCTGCGCCACCGGCCACGGGACACGGCCAGGGCTGCAGCCCAGGCTGTCACAGCAGAACCGGACAAGAACGGCAGCACAACCCTGGCTGTGGATGGCCACCCCCAGCTGGGGGGTCGTGCAGACACAGGGTGGTTTCCTGAAGCTCGTGTCAGGAGAAACGGAAGGTCCCGAGGGGAGAGGGGTCCCACCCTCCACCACACACAGCACAAGGCCTTTTTGAGGGGCGGCAGGTTCCTGGTCTGAGCGTCTGCAGCACACTTCTGAATCTTTATTTTAAAAATCTTGTTTCTCCTAATAAATAAATAAATAAATAAATAAATACATACATACATACATACATACATACATAAAAATCTTATTTCTCCTAAAAAGGCTAGAAAGTGTGTTTCTTTTTCTTGCAATGAAACCACCCCCAAGGACAACACAGGGAATAGCATCCAATGCAGTGACCACACTACCCCCCAATTCAGTTCCTTTGGTTTTCTTTCTGAACATAATGAGAAGAGACATCAAATCAAGTAACAATCGGGTAGTGACCTTTCGAATTTTAATTTTATCTTATTTCTACATTGCATTCATAGATAAAAATTCATAGGAAAAAATAACCCATAATCTAAATTCTTAAAAAAATAAACTATAAACTGTCGATTTGGTTCTGTCCGTCCATTTTCTATAACATATAGACAAACTTTTTCCATTTTGTTTACTGCTGCACCCCCCTGATCCAGCCAGACCTGAGTCAACAGTGCCCTGACGGTTTTTAGGTATGTGAACCAGTTTAATCCAGGTTTTGCTTAGGACATTTTACAACGGATTTTTGAAACATATAACCAAGAAAGTATAGTTGCACTAATAACTGTGTCTTTCTTTAAATATATTAGTCCCTGAAGTCTTACAGAAAACAAAAAGTACAGTTATAAGCTGTTATTAAATAGTGATTCAAGATTTTATAACTGTCCACGTATTTACCTTTATTGAGATATTTCTACACACTTTCAAATTACCGTCTGGTTTCCTTTCACTTCTTCGGCCAGGACTCGTATAAGCATTTCTTGCAGGACAAATAGTGGTCCCAAATGCCCTAGCTTTTGTTTATCTGGGGATGTCTTCATTTCTCCCTCACTTTTGAAGGGCAGTTTTCCTGGATACAGGATCCTTGGTTGACAGTGTTTTTCTTTTCACATTTTGAATAAATCAGCCCAGTCTTCTGACCTCCAGAATTTCTGATGAGAAACCTACTGACGGCCTTATTGAAGATTCCTTGTTTCTTCTCTCTTCATGCTTTCAGGATCTTTTGTCTGTGGTTTTGGAACACAATAGAAATGTGTCTCAGCATAAGTCTCCTTCAGTTCATCCTAAGAGTTCATAGAGTTTCCTGGATGTTGATATTCATGGCGTTTCTTAAATCTGGGAAGTTCTCTGCCATTACTGCTTCACACTTTCTCTCTGAAATCTCCTCTCTCTCTTCTCCTTCTAGGACTCACACAGGTCAATGTGAACATTGGTCTAGGATGCTGTCCCACAGGTCCCTTAAACTCTGTTCCCTTTTCTTTAATCTTTTCTTCTGTTTATCTTGTCCTATCTTCAAGTGCACTGACTCTTTGCTTGCTCAAATCTGTATTCGAATTCCTCTAATAATTTTTTCATTCATTTACTGAACTTTTCAGCTCCAGAATTACTTTTTTGTTTCTTTTTAGGTTTTCTCTCTTTCTATTGATTTTCCCATTTTGTTCACACACTGTTTTCTTGACTTTATCCACATCTTCCTTTAGTTCTTTTGAGCATCTTCAAGACAGATGTCTTCAATCTTTATCTAATATATCTGCCATCAGGTCTTTTTCAGGGACAGGTTCTGTTGATTATTTTTTCCCTCCAAATAGGCCATAATTTTCTGTTTCTTTGTATGCCTTGTGATTTTTTTAATGAGTGCTGGACATATGAATCTCATAATGTGGTAACTGGAAACCTCATTGTTCTCCTTCCCAAAGTTTACTTATTTTTGTCATTGTTTTTATAGTTTTGATTATTGCAGGCTGTATCTGTGTGGAGAATTAGCGTAAGATGCACAGTTAAGGTCATCCTAGATTTTTTTGAACATTTGACCAGGCATTCTCAGTTACTTCCTTTTAACTTTTTTTTTTTATTAAAGTATCTTTTTTTTTTTTTTTTTGTCTTTTTGTCATTATAGCGCTGCACCTGCGGCATGTGGAGGTTCCCAGGCTAGGGGTCTAACAGGAGCTGTAGCTGCCAGTCTACGTCACAGCCACAGCAATGTGGGATCCGAGCCACATCTGCAACCTACACCACAGCTCACGGCAATGCTGGATCCTTAACCCACTGAGCGAGGCCAGGGATGGTTCCTAGTCAGGTTAGTTTCCGCCGAGCCACGATGGGAACTCCTAAAGTGTCGTTTATTTACAATGATTTGTCAATTTCTGCTGTACAGCAAAGTGACCCAGTCTCAGTCACTTTTAATTTCCTCTGTATGTGTGATTGCTTTCAAATGTCCTAGTCTTTTGGCTAGCCTCTTGAAAGATGAAAAAGGAAAAAAATAAAGAGGGAAGACAGGAGCGGGCCCTTTAAGTGCCCTGTCAGTCCACTTCAACCGGAGGTGAAACGGCCGTGGCCGCCCTTCTGCTTGTCTGCGCCTCTGTGACCAGAGGCAGTGACAGGTGATCAGAGCACAAATCCCATGTTTATAGGACAAGGCCTCTCGGCCTCCCCAGCTCCTGCCGCTGTGCGCACACTGCTCCAGGAACACACGCGCGGCTCTCTGCCAGGGGTCGGGGTGCTCCCATGGAAAGAGCTGACAGTGACCAGAACTGACCACAATTTACTGCCAAGCCTTCGACAGACACCAGAGTTCCAAAACAGTTACGTCGGACAGATTCTGGAGATGCAGCTGTAATCAGCTGGGGGGACAGACTCTGCAGGTGCAGCTGTGTTAAGTTTGGGGACAGATTTTCATCTACCAAGTACTTTCTACGCTGCCAGTTTCCCAGATCCTCTGCCTTAAAAAGCTACCAATTAAAAGCAAATACAATATTTCTGATATGAGATCCAGCAGTCTAGCTAAACTCATGGGAAAGAGGCTCTTAGACATTTTTTCACTCGTATATGCCTGGAGGTGTGGATCTAATGAAAAGCCTTACTCTGCCTCTGTACAGATAAAATAATAGAGAGGCATTTGGTCCCTAAGATCATTCATCTTGAGAAAAAGTAAAGCCAGAAACGACTGATAAATTTTAAGCTATTGTGCGTCTTGACAGCAAGTTAACTACATTGACCAATAGAGCCAAGATTTAATTTTGGAGATTTATGCTACCAAAGGTCACAAAAATAGCAAAGTAATTTTAAACGAAAAAAGACCAATGCCATTCTAAGCAGGGAAATATGAGCAAGATAGGAAGATAATTCTTCCAGGATGGAAATCTTAAAATCCACAATAAGTGTGAATTTTTTTAGAACACGGTTATTCTGTTTTCACCAATAGCCCACTGAAGACAAGGATTCCCTTCTGGCCCATGTCAGGAAAAACCATGCAGGTACTGCTCTGTCTCAGATGTAAGCCTCCCTGGTAACCCCTCCTCAATGTCATGGCATTGTCCACTCAATGTCACGGCATTGTCCACTCAGTGTCACGGCATCGTCTACTTTGACCACCCGAGCCTCACTCACTGGGGTGTTATGGCGCCCACACCAGGGCGTGCAGGTTAAACAGCAGGGAGAGCTGATACATTCTTAGTTCAGAAAAACGCCTTTAGGTCATTAAAAATGAATGCAGCTAAAAGAATAAATGCAAATCTTCAGAATTAACACAACTATGTAAGACCCTCCCAGAATTACAAAGGCAGCAGTTGACAAATAACATCACGCCTCTCAGAGCTGGAATGATTTGTATCAGACGAAATGTTAGCAGTGCAAGCTGCACTGGTTTTCTGTTTGCGGTGATACCGGCAGCAGACTCAAGCGCCCAGTTAGTCAGACTCGCACTTTCCAGAGGCCACGTGGGTTCTCTGCTGAGCATCCATTTCCTGACACAAGGAAGAAATGACGTTAAGTGAAAAAAAATAAAATAAACAGAAATAAAACAAAATCATAGTTTAGAAGAAGGGATAGAGATCTGGAGTGAAATACAAAATTGATACAAACATCATCTTTAAAGAAAAGTCAGAATCATTTTTATGAAATCATCCGTTACCCACGTGCATGACAGGAAAATACAGTCACAGCGAGCACTCTGAGCGCTTAGTGTATACAGGGCTCTGGGACGGGCTATGAGGCAAGTCGGGGAGCAAAACCCAAGGGAGAGAGTATTAACCAAATAATAACACTTAAAACGGCAAAGGACATGTTGAGTGACAAGTGTTAAAGCCGACACCTCCCTGTGTGGTAACGGTCCCTCGGTAGCAGGTGACCAAAGACGGCTAAACTAATTCAGTGAAACAAACTCGGTTTGAAAACACTTTGGAAACTTTAGTACGTGATTTACTGTCTCTAATCTCAGTGAAATAAAACCTTTCCTTTCTTTTTCTTTCGTTCTCTTTGATATCTTCTCTCATGTCCTCCTTACGTGAAGCTCCACCCAGTTGTATTTTCTACAAGTCTGTAAGTTGTTGCCATAAAAAGCATCACTGAAAACCTACCCGTCCCCTAAGGACGAAATCTAGTCACCTCCAGCCTCCTCCGCCACAAACATCCCTCGGTGAGCGTCCTTGGACTTGTCCCTCGCCGACCTGCTCTGGAATGCACCATCAGCGTTGTGAAGGCCGAGTCGCAGACTAGGAGCTGGCGTGTTCGGAGCAGTACGGAAAGGCTGAACCACAGCTGCTTTCACTGGTGGTGATGAAATTTCCCATCATTTAATAGCTTCGTCACCCCCCAGCATCATCCATATTTCCAGGCTTTGAATTTGTAAAACAAGA
Source organism: Catagonus wagneri (assembly GCA_004024745.2). NCBI lineage: Eukaryota > Metazoa > Chordata > Mammalia > Artiodactyla > Tayassuidae > Catagonus > Catagonus wagneri. The sequence goes on from PVHT021183602.1 coordinate 67,662, forward strand.
GGAGTATGACCTCAAACATACCCAAAATGGCCAGTTCGCATTTGTTTTAGAAATGAAATTGATATCTCAGAATTTTCATTGCTATGTACCGTCTTTACCTCTCCACTATGTCACATTAATGAGATATATTTGAACACTCATATATGGGGAATATATATTTATACATAGGTACATATATGTGTGTATACAACACAGAGCCAACCCTTGAACAACACAAAGCCCAGGGGCACCGACCCTCTGTGCAATCTAAAATCCGCATATAACCTAGCCCTCTGCATAGACGTTTTTCCCTCCGTGGATCTGCGTCCATAGATCAGCCGTGGGTCATACGGTACTGCGGTGCTTACCACTGAAAAAACCTGTGTCTAAATGCACCTGCACAGTCCACACCCATGTTCAAGGGTCAACCATATATACATGAAGTACCCTTCTAAAAACAGCATGAAAACACTAAGCACCGAGAGCAGCGGTGTAAACCAGGGCAGTTAACACCAGCTGCGTAAGGAGCAGCTGTACTGTTTAGTCACCCATGTGCTACAACTCAGCGGTTTAATAGAAGAAAGGTTCATTTCTCCCGCATCACAGCTGACGAGGTGGGGTTGGCACACTTGACCCGCGAGGTCGTGGTGACTGGAAACTCACCAACGCTCCACGTGGTAACTGGGACGCCGGGCCCTTCCATCGGACGGTTCCAGCGTCTCTGGAGCTTTTTGAAAGAAGCTAAGTAGGAAGACTGTGTGGGGCATTCACGGCCAGGCCTGGAACCGGCAGACACTGCTCTCCCCACCTGCACACCACTGGACAAGTCTGAGTCCCACTGGACAAGTCTGAGTTCCGCTGAGTCCCAATTTCACTGAGAAATATAGTTTGGCGTGCTCAGCAATCGGAAATGGGTTGGTAAGCCCTTGCCAGTTTCTACCACAGGTTCTCCATGTGTTCAAACCGCGCTGCTCTTTTCCCAGCTACTGGATATGTTCACAGCGTCAGGAGTCAGCTAACACCCTCTCTGATCATCACTCTGTTTCCATCACAAATTTCCCAAGAGTCCTCACACTGCACGACACTCCATCTGATTTACCGGTCTAACAATGATTTCTGATAATTTATTACTAATCTACTAAAAGTGTCAACAATAACAGATTTCCTTTATCATTTGTTTCTACTAACCAAGGAGTTAATGTTCTAAAAAAATTTTAAAAAGCCAAGTATCTGTTGAAAAAAAAAAAAGTGTCAACAACAACGCCAGCACCATCGTGTTCTCATTGTACTATGCCCTCATGAACAGACACGGCGCCTCATGCGACCTTAGGAGAAGGTCCTCCATGCAGATGCAAACCCCACAGGATTCGACAGGGGAGAGGCAAGTGTCCGTTCCCGAACGCGGCCCTCTGCTCAGAATACACGCCTGCAGCTGGGGCTTCTCTGCGCCCCGTCATCCGCGTCAGCAGCACAGAGAGCAGCCAGAGGCCTGACACATGCCAGCTCCACACCAGGCACGGTCATCAGAAAGCGTAGGTCACGGTCCCCTCAGTCCCGGGGCCCTATAATGGACGGCAGGAGTCCAGCTTAGGGACAGCGGCTTCTGGAAGGTTGTCTGAAAAGAGTCATGGGGAGACTGGGTCCAGGATGCCACAAGCACAACCCCGAGACTCGGCTCGTCTCTCGCTGACTGAGTGGCCTCACAAGCTCCCGGAACCTCTCCCAGCCTCCGCTTCCTCACCAGAAAATCAGCACCACAGCAAGGAAATCAAAAGAGAGGACAAGTAGCCACACTCACGCCAGACAAAACACAGATTAAAATAAAAACTGCAATAAGAGACAAAGAAGGCTGTTACCTAATGATGAAGGTGATCTCGACGGCCTGTAAGTTTCTTCCACTTAGGGCAGTACAGCTGCTTGATTCTGGGTCACCAGTTTCTTTAGCAGGAATAAGACCACACAGGAGAGCGCTCAGTGGCTGTGTTAAGGACTCGCTCAGCATCAGGTAAGATGACCCTATAAGGCACTAATCACCGAAGCACAGAAAGAACTCACACGACTCCAGCACAGAAAACCCAGCAACTCACAAGACGGCCAGAGTAGCTGAACAGGCATTTTCCAGTGAGGCAGGGCAGAGGGCTGACGAGCACGAGAAAAGATGCTCGCCGCCACGAAATCAAGACTGCGACGAGGTATCACCTCACGCTTGTCAGAATGGCCACAGTCAAAAAGAAAACAGACAGCAAGTGTTGGCCAGGACGTGGAGAAAAGGAAGCCTTGGACCCTGCCAGCGGGAGTGCACACTGAGGCAGCTGCCCTGGAACAGAGTACGGAAGCCCCCAAAAACTTCAGATGGAACCAGCATATGACCCAGCAAATCCACTTCACGGTCTTGAACCAAAGACACAGAACGCATGCACCATAAAGGCACCTGCAGCTCCACGCTACTGGCGCAGTCTCTACAGCAGCCGGCTGTCGGAGCCGGCTCACAGGTCCACTGAAGGATCAACAGATTTTCGTGCACATACATGCACGTAAATACCTATGTATTTCGGGAGTTCTATCACGGATCAGTGGTGATGAACCGGACTAGTATCCATGAGGGTGCAGGTTTGATCCCTGGCCTTGCTCAGCGGGTTTAGGACCCCATGTGGCTGTGGCTGTCACCGAGGTGTAGACTGGCAGCAGTAGCTCTGATTCAGCCCCTAGCCTGGGAACTCCTATATGCCGCAGGGGCGGCACCCCCCCAAAAAAAAAGATTATGCATATGTGTGTGTTATATATATATATATATATATATATATATATATGCAATGAAATATTATTCACCACCAAAAAGAAGGAAATTTTGCCATTTACAACAACATGGGTGGACCTGGAGGACATTATGTTTAGTGAAATAAGCCAGAGAAAGACAAATACTGCATAATGTCATTTATACATGGAATCCCTTTTTCTAGAGACTACAGAGTAGAGGACAGACTGGTGGCTTTTGCCAGAGGCAGTGGTGTGGTTGGGAGAAACAGGTCAGGGGCTCAGATAAAAGCAGCTTGGTCCCAGCCACCGCCGGGTTCTGACCGGGGCCGAGGCAGGGCACGCACACGTTAGGGTCCTTCTTCGGCAAAGCGTGTGGCATTTCCAACGATACATTCAACCAAATACAAGGTGAAATTAGAGCAGAATAAATGCAAAAGAAAACTGTGAGAAGTTATGAGAATGGTACACATGACGATATTGAAAAAATATTTCTCATCGTTAATACACTTGAAACTGTAGCTGCCACGGCTACGTCTGGTGCATTTGAGAAGATGAAATGAAACCTCAGTAACTGGCTACAAGGTTCATTCTTATCGTCCTCACTGCCACAGCAATCGGCAGTGTCACAAACCCACGACGTGTCACACCCAACCCCGCAGTGGGGTGGGCAGTGAGACCCCAGAGCTGAGTAGCTGTAAGCAAACCGCAGACCAGGTCAGTGAGCTCTCTGAGGGGTCAGGTGACTCTGCTGTCGCATCCCAGCGACGCAGTAAACGTGGCAGTCACGGGGAACAAGCACTGCTCTCGAGCCACCGCCGTCCGTAGCAAATAAAATGCTGGACAGAGTTTTATGTCCCAGGGGAAGGGAGCGGGAGGGCTGACCAGGAGAGGGACAAAAAGTCGAAGGCAGTTTTTCAAGGACTGGCTAAGAAAGGCTAAGTCTGGTGACAGCTGATGTCAGAAGCACGGTCTTTCACAACAATGAACAGAACTGGGGATGCCCGTTACTGGCAAATGATGAGACCAAGACGGCACAGAGGACGGAGGCGACCGGCCCACGGCGGGAATCGGAGCATCTCACGGCCAGATCACTCTGGATGCAAGTCTGCTCACAGATACTTTCCTTCAGACCCCAGCTATGCAGGCACATTTCAAACTGCTTAAATGAAGGCAATGCGGCCAAGTGTCCTCAGGTGCCACAGCGGAACAGGGCAGGGCTCTAAATGCCATTCACTGCTGTCCTCAGTGGAAACGGAGCCCTTGAAAACGAAAATCCCTTGCTGTAGGAAAACCGTCTTTGACGGGTTCCAGCTACGAAACGTTCCACGTGCTTGGACCAAGTTCCAAGCTGGAGCTGAAGCGAAGCGCCGTGGGGAAGCCCACTCCGGGTCCCAGGCGCCCGGCCCGCTCGCCGCCGGGTGGCCTCCCGCGCAGGGCTTTGCGAGTGCCGGCTCTTGCTCCTTTTACGTACCGGGGAGCCTGGGGACCAGGCGGAAGGGGCCGAGGAGGCCCTGGAGTGGGGGTCGGAGTGGGTTTTCCACTGAGCCGGGCCCTTACCACGTGAGAGCCAAACCTCGTACCTAAGGCATAGCTGTGGGACTCGAGAGAGAGCTTCTGGAAATGAGACATTCTAAAGGGCAGAGACGGGTGTGGAATCCAGCTGTTTGGAACAGCAGCTGCTGTGAAGGCCACGCCAGAGCGCACACCAGCCACGGGGCACGTCCGGCCGCGCCTCCCCGGTCACTCCCCCCAGCACCCACCCGGTCACAGCACCTCGCGCCGCCCAGGACGGCACCGGGGTCCTCACCCGCTCCTCGGCCCGCTGCAGACCCCGAGGCTGGCGAGCAGCCCCTCCCTGGAATCGTGTCTCCATCTGCTCTGAGGAAACACACCCCTGGGGCAAACCTCCGCAAAGCCGGCAGGCGCCATCATCCGCACCGCCGCCACCCGGACAGGTCCCCTGCACAGAGGCGCTGGCCCCGCCTGTCCCGAAGCTGCCGCCTGTCCGCTCCTGGGGGAAGAGGGCCACCCGCACGTCCAGCCCGGAGCCTGGAGGAGCTGCCGCGCCCCCCAGGGGCAGGGTGGGGGCTCCGGCTTGGGGGCGCTGCGCCCACTCCCAGAGCTGATGGGGGAGCAGGTCCCCGGGGCAGGGGCAGGGCGAGCCTCCCGGGAGGGCCGGACATGTGTCGCGTGGCCCTGCCCCGTCCCTCGTGCCTGAGACGCAGCTGCCCCCCAGGTGAGCTTAGCACGAGGGGCAGGACTCCAGAGAGCCCGAGGGCGCGAGTGGGAGCGTGTGCACAGGCATGTGTGCACGTGCATGTGCGTGTGTGCATGCGTGTGTGCGTCGGAGAGGCGGGGTGAGGAGAGACTGAGCCCACCCGCTCGGCAGATGCCTGCGGGGGGGGCGAAGAGCCCTCGGCTCCTGCTCAGTCCCTGAGTTGTCACCGCCACACCCGCACCAGCACACGAGCCCGCGCTGAGTGTTGTGGGTGCACCTCTGTAACCCCCTTTTTGCCCTGAAACCCCGTGACAGGACTTCCCTGCATTCCTGGGGTTTGGGACAACTCAGGGCACAGGAGTGCTCCGTGCACCCGCCCGGAGCCGAGCGGCCGAGGGCAGTACCGGCAGCGTCTGTGCAGGGGGAGCACCGAGGAGCCGGGAGGCCTGTGGCTGGTCCAAGCTGGACACCAGCCCCCAAACGTGACTGTGCGGCAGGGGAGGGCTCTGACGGTGATGCGGCTGGGTCCGGTCCCGCTGGGGCCCTTGTAAGAAGAGGACATGGAGGGCCCAGGGACACTGTGCAGAGAAAAGGCCCGGGGGACGTGGGGCCAGAGCAGCGAGAGGCCTCGGGGCAGCCTTGCCCTCCCTGGCGTCCAGCCCCGGAGCCCAGATGAGTCCATGTCTGTGGCACTTTTCGGGGGCAGCCCTACCAGGCCGCCACAAAGTCCATGCTCTGCCCCAAGGCTGTCGGCCACTGACCACGTGCCAAGGGCGCTGTGTCCCAGTTAGTTCTCCACGGGGCCTCCTCGGGCCTGGAGGCCTCCGCGCCTGTCCCTGTCCTTGAGGGTAAAATCTGACAGCACGAAGTATTTCAAAAACTCAGAGGTGCTGTTCCAAGAAGGCACTGCTGCTCGCGAGTGACGGTTTGAGGAAAACCAGCCAAACCTAAAGGCGGGCACTTCCTACGGGAAAGAAAAACGCGCATTCCAACAGAAAAGTGGAGGAAAAGGAAAAAGCACAAGCAGGCCACTGACCAAAGAAGAAACGCCCCAGACCGGGGGGCAGCCTGCTAGGCCTGCTGCGACCCTTCAGCGGGCGGGGAGCCGGGCGCCACGCAGCTAAGCATGGTTCTGCGCGGATCGGACGAAACCGCCCGTGGAAGCACCTCGAATTCCAGCGCCGGCGTGCTGCATGCACACCAAACTCACGTGTTTATTCACTCAGCTAACACGCACGGAGCCCTGCGATGCTCGGGCACAGGGACTCCGTGCGCGGAGGACCCGTCCGGACTTCGGACCCCCGGCGCCGGCCCCACAGAAAGGGACTCCCGCGCTCTGCCCGCGAAGCGCCCGCGGCGTCGGCTCCTTTCTCGATGGAGCATCCGTGGCACTCGCCCGCCTGGCGTTCGTCACAGCAGGTGTCCCCGTCTCCGCCCGGGCACCGGGTGTCACCAGCTCGGGCCACCGTGAAAAAAGGCGCCGTGAGCACCCCGTGCATGTCCTGAGGCCCCATCTGCCCGCTTCTCACGGCCACACTCAGGGAAGCGGCTGTGGGAGCAGAGGCTGGCGTCTTCCCAACGCCGTGATCGGGGCTGGAGAAGGGCCCAGCCGGGAAGCGCTGGCCCACGTTGCGCCCACGGCCACGGGGAACGGGGGCGCTCTGGTGAAGGTGGGCTCCCCCTCACTGGGGCCGAGGTCACACTTCTCAGTAACAGGGAGCCTGACGAGCCCTCCTGCGCGGTGGCTTTGGGAGCCTTCCCCGCAAGGTCCCCGTGCCTTCCGGCCGCAGCTTTTCAACTGGGCCGTCTTTGCTGACCGAGTCGTAAGGATTCTCCTGCGACTGGTGGATTCAGTTCTAAGGCTGTCCCCTCTTCACTCTTCATGCCGTCTGTTAATGAGCACAGGTTCTTAATTTTGATAATATCCGTTTTTTATTATTTTTATATTTTTTATTATTTTCAGGGCTTTTTGTGTCCTCCTAGGAAATACCTGCCTCCTGAAAACTGTGAAGCTATTTGCAGGAAGCACTTGTAGGACGCGCAGGAGACGGAGTCAGAAACGCTCCGTCCACCTTTCACTTACTTAGATTTTCACTCTTCCAGCTGAGTCACAGGAGAAGCTACTGACCTAAAAGATAACCAGGAACCGGGTTAAACACCCGCGTGTTTAGGAGGACGGAGGGCGTGCCCAGGGAGGGCAGAGGCAACCCAAAGCGGAGCCTCTGCCCGAAGGAAGACAAGGCCCGGCTCGCAAGCCCGGGAAAAGCCGCCCGGCTCCGCACCCAGGTGCCAAGTTCAAGGGATGATTTACGCCTCCTCAAAAGGCTCAGAGGACATGAGTTCAGGAGACTTCTCCAGCCTGGCATAAACAACCACGCCTCCCGCCAAGGGAGCATGACCGGGCCAGGCCGTGACATTCCGATGGCAGCGCGTCACAGCTATCGGCCCGGCTTCAGGACTGACACCAAAGCCTGCCTCTGATCTCCATTCTTCTTCTCCCTCCAAGCCCGGGGAGTGCATTCTGCTGTGACTGCTTGGCTGTAAACGGAATGACCTGGATTTCTGCTGAGGAAAATCTGAACAGTTGACTCTACTGAAGAGCCTCTGCGCCGCCCCAGCCCGCATCCCGGCCCAGACGCGCGAGGGGCAGTCCTCGCCGTTAAATCAGATCAAAGCGTCCTCGCGTCAGACCCTTCGGCAACACCGAAACAGAGAGATGAATGTGGGAAGAGGCCTCGGGGTGTCTTAATACCGTCTCTGGGGAGACAGGAGGCACTTCAAATCAAAATTGCTTTTTTCTTAAGTTTTCACTAATAGCATTTCTCAGAAAAACGCTTCAGAAGGGGAGGTTTCACAATGCCATTAAAACATTTTTGAAATATTAAAGACATACGCTCTCACCCCATCCCCACCGTTTTAAATTAAAGGGACTGTTTTTCATGTCACATTAGACCCCGCGAAGCGACAACCAGACGTCCCGGCCCCTCCCGACACCACGCCCCCGACGGCCACCTCTCCTGGACCAGGACCTCCTCCCCCTCCCCCTCCCCCTCCCCTCCCCCTCCTTCCCCAGCGGCTTGGGTCTGACTCTGCCCGGGCCGCCCTTGGCTCCGGTCGCCCTCGGCTCCAGGGGCCGTGGGGAAGCGGCCGGCCCGAACCATCCCAGGCCCGTGCGGGTGGTTCAGGGTGGCTCAGGCGCGCCTCGCCCGTCCTCCCGGCCCCTGGCTGGTGGCGGGCGGGTCCCTGTGGGCACTGGTCCCGCGTCTCCCTCTCGCTCAGAGGCCCCGCCCCCTTCTCTCCGCCCGCCTTCAGCCTGCGGCGCGCCCCGCTTTAGGCAGAGTCCCCTGCTGTCCCCGCAGCGAGCGATCTCCACAGCGGTCTCGTCGGACGCGTCGACGGCCACCGGGCTGGGCGCCGCGGCCCGGCCGAGCGCGCCCGGAGAGCCGCCACCGCACCTGCGCTGTGCTCGCGGCACTTAGGACTCGGCTCAAGCTCGCGGTCCTACCCCGTCCGACGCCGGGCGCGAGGCCCCCGCCTCTTCCTCTCGCCCACGCGGAGACACCCAGGTCTGCCGAGTCCACACGTCCGCCTGCTTCTCTCCGCGATCGGAGCGGCCCGGCCCTTCTGGCGTCACAGCTCAGCCCGGCAGCACCAGCCCGCGTGCTAACTCCCCGACCTGGCGCTCCTTCCAGGCTCGAACCCGTGTAGCAACAGCAGGGTGCTCTCTGCCCCCCGCGCTGGGGCCCTCACCTCCCCGAGAACCGCGGAGACCACCTCTCAGGATCCAATTCCCACGTCGCCCTCTGGCCACCGACTGAGCTCCCTTCTGCTCAAGAAGGTTCTGTGGGTCCTGCCGCCGTCCCGTGGCCCAGCTGCCTCCTCAGGCCCACCCGGCTTCTGCGCCAGCACCCAGTCCTCTCCCTGCCTCCAAGCCCAGGGGCCCGTCCCCGCCTCGGCGCTGCAGCATCCACACACACGGCTGGCGTCCTTTTCCCGGGACCCTCTCGTCCACTCCACTCGGCCCTCCTTCTCCTTCTCCTTCTCCGGCTGCTGCTGTTTGTCGTTTCTCCGGGTTTCCTAAGGCTGGGCCCGTGCTCCTCGTAGGGAGCGCCACGACCAATAAAAATACATTCTCCCAAACCTTTCCTGAGTGTCCAGACTGGTTGGATTTTCTTCTACAAGAGAAGGAAGCATCTGGCAAAACAAAATTAATGAAAAACCACAACTGTCCTGCACAGATCAGCCTGAGGAGCTCCACGGAAAGAGACCTCCCAGCAAAGAGAAGGCCAGAGAGACTCGGTGGGGACAAACAGGCTTCTGGTGCTAAGGGAGCAGGTGCGGTCGAGGCCACAGACGGAGCAGGACAGGCAGGGACGCGTGCCAGCTCCCTGGGGAAGGGACGCAGGCCCCGCCCGCAGCCCTGGGCTTGGCCCTTACGCGGCCCCACAAGCCCCTGGGCTACTGTTCACTCCCCAGCACCCCGCTGGGCAACTTTCCAGGTCTTTCCACACTTCTCTGCTGTGGCTGGCGACCACTAGGAGCGGCCGGAGTGGTGCCTCAGGGTGGCGCTGCCCATCCCTCGAAGACGAGGCCCAGGCTGTCACCCACGGCTCTACCGGGAGTCGGCCTTGGTGGACCGCGAGTTCCAGAAGGTTGCCGACATCGTTTATAAACATTCTCAGACACACAGTTATGTCTGATCAGTGACCAACCACAAAATTACACTTCTCAAAGTGTCGGGCAGCAATGAAGCTTCAGTACATGGCGGATTTCCCATCAGAATCTGATACATTTGAAAGCACACGCACATACATACGTACATATATCTTCAAGTGACTGCAGATAAACCAAAAGTGACGTGAGTGGAGGGCTAATGACGAGGTGACACGAAGATTAGTTCGTGGTGGTTACGTCATCTGAGCAAACTGAAACAGCGTGGCTCCGGAGTGCGAACGCGTGCGGTAGGAAGACTGGGATTCACGCCACCACAGCACAACCACAACAGTTGCGTCGCCAACGGCACACCCCCAAACGAAGGTGGCCCTGTGGGCGAGCACGCTCTCCTGCTGTGCTGTGCCCTGGTCTCCCCACTTTCACCACCTGCAACTGAAGACGTTTCAGGGGACACGTGACAAGGGGACATGTGACAAGGAGCCTGGAAACGCCTGTTTCCGTCCCCTCTACGGTGAAACCGGGGAAACGGCCGAGGACATGGCGACACGCTCGCACGCAGGCGGCCTGTTCCGCCAAAGCAGAGCTGAGCATGCTCGGGCCCCGCCAGTTCACAACAGCAACCAAAGTGCGCGCCGTGTCCACACGGCCTCGCGCTGGGCCTGTGGCGACAGGCTGGTGTGTCCACGTGGCAACCACAGGAGGAACCAGTGGAAATATGAGCCCAAGACCTGAGCGGGGACTGGGAGCCGAGGCCCACAGGTGGGGTCACAGCCTTGGCGCCCGAGCAGGTGAGGCCAGAGATGAACACCCAGCCCGGCCCACTGTCTGCCCAAGTCCACACCTCAGGTGGTCCTGGGCCCACGGGTTCTGCAGCCGGCAGGCAAAATGTGAGCCACATGCCACCGCACAGTCCCTTGCATTTTGGGTTCTCTGCACTCGTATCGGTATTTCAGGAGCTTCTTAAATGGGGTGACACCATGATCGAGCGTCAATCTTGACAGACACGGGCTGTGCGCCAACGTGACACGTGAGAGGAAGAAAACCCTCTCCCCGGCGCCCTAGGAGACTGCGGTCACGCTGCTCCCTCGCCCAGAGGACCGATTTGGCTCAGGCCTCGGCCAAGCCCCAGGCTGCAGGACAGAAAGAAGGTGGCTGCAGGCTTCAAGCGCGGCAGAGGAGGTGCTGGTGGCAGGCGGTGCCCGCCCCGCTTCAGGCCCGAGGACGTGACCCTTGGGGCGCTGCAGCTTCCGTGAGCCCGGGGCGGTGCCGTGAGTGGCCGCAAACCACTGCTAAGCCACCGTCACTTGTCCTCAGACAGGTGCCTGCACAGGAGGCCGGATGCTCCCCACCGGCATGAGGGCTGGGCGCTGGCGGAGGCAGGTCCCCTCCCCACATCTGCTCGGGGACCCAGAGCACGTGGTGGGGACGGCGGGCCAGCAGCCGGGAGGCTCTCCACTTCCGAGGCCCCCACGTGAGCCCCGGTTCCCGGCCAAGAGCACAGCCCCAGGCAGTTTGCAGGCAGCGCCGCGGGGGCCCACTGGCCTCGGCGCCAAGGGGAGGGCTGTCCACTGATGGAACCACCAGCCTAGGCACAGAGGGGCCCCAGGCCGGCAGCTGGACTGCGGGGGGACAGAGCCCCGGCCCGCGGCCTAAAAAGTGGACGCCCAGGCAGGGTTAGGGTGCCCGAGGCCAGCCCAGGCCCAGGCCCTTGCAGGGAGGGCACAGTCCACCCGCCCTCCTGGCTCCAGCCCAACACAGGGGCCGGGAGCCCAGGCTGAGACGAGAGAAAGAGATGAGATTCAATGGCCATGAACCTGGACCTTCGACCTGAACTGTCTGAATGACCAAGCGTGACCACAGCGGGAGTGACACGGGGCAGAAAGGAGCTCAGGCCGAGCAGAGGGAAGGGGGCCTTGGAAGCCCTGCAGCCCCTCCCTAGCCCCCCCCCCCCCCCGCCGTGGGGCCTTCCCACAACCCGCCACGTGGCTGGGACCCCGATCCTCGCTGCGTGGACATGAGGGGAGGAGGGGTCAACCAGGCTGGCCGTGGTCCTCCCTCCTGCGGCCACGGAAACCCGAACCCGGGCTTCAGATTCGTTTGGCAGGAGTGCGGCTGGAGCAGCGTGGCTTCTCAGGGTAGGGAATAAAGCCTCTTACACACTGAATAATTTTTAGAATAGTCATCCAACGCCACAACTGAAGTCATCCAAACAGATGGACCAGATTTTCTCTAAAATTACCAGGCTTCAAAACGAAGCAGAAAAATGCGTGGCAATATGACTAAAATCACTTTTCAAATGGCTTGTGTTTAATTAGAAGTGTTTGCTGAATCCAAACAATCTCTGGGCCCACCCCCCTCAACCAGACTAATCAGTTTTTCTCACACAAACCTGAGCAGTGTTATGAGTTATCAAAATCCTATGGACTTTACGAATTTTAAATGATACCTTTGCCTCCTGGTTCCTAGTCGGATTGGTTAACCACTGAGCCATGAAGGGAACTCCTTCTTTCACATTTTCTTTTGCAATTAAGTAACTCCATGGATAACTCATCCAATAGTCCATATGGATTTGCTATTTTTGTATCTAGTTTATTACATGCTTAGGATGAACAGAAAGATGATAAGGCTATGTTCCAAGTGTGATTATTAAAGATGATAAGGCCACGTTCCAGGTATAACTATTAAAAACAGTAGCACCAACATTAAGTTTTAGCACAACACAGAACTTTAACTACAGTGTAGAATATCCTTGTGAGAATCTGCTGTCACTACTCATGCTTTCAAGGCTCCCTTATCTAAGAAATAACTATGTTGAATTTCCAGTGAAATTTGTTGTAAAACAAATCAGTGTCTTACTTCAAAGGCCCGCTTTTCTGGATCAAAAATAGTAAGACTCAGATACAGACAGATGGACAGAGGGGACAGACAGGCAGAGAGACAGACAGAAATATATTTACCTGTCAGACAATCTGAACAGATGGTTCACTGAGAGTGAAATGAATCTGTAATTTAAAAAATCTCCCTGCACGGAGTTCCCTTTGTGGCTCAGTGAGTTAACCCAACTAGTATCCATGAGGACTCTGGTTAAATCCCTGGCCTCGGCTGGTGGGTTAAGGGTCCAGCAGTGCCGCAAGCTGCCGCACAGGTTGCAAATGCGGCTCGGATCTGGTGTTGCTGTGACTGTGGAGCAGAAAGCTGCAGCTCCATTCCAGCCCCAGCCCCAGAGCCTCGCTATGCCACAGCGAGCCACGTTCAGCAATGTACAGAAAGACTCACACACCACGACCAAGTGGTATTTATCCAGGAAGGCAAGGACGGCTCAATATGCACAAATCAGTCAATGATACATCACCTTACCAAAGGGAAGGATAAAAATCACATGATCATCCCAATAGGCTCAGAAAAAGCATTTGAAAAGTCAATATTCATTCATGATTTCTGTTTGTTTGCTCTTTAGGGTCGCACCTAGGGCATATGGAGGATCCCAGGCTAGGGGTCTAATCGGAGCTACAGCTGCCGGCCTACACCACAGGCACAGCAATGCCAGATCTGAGCCGCATCTGCGACCTACACCACAGTTCACAGCAACGCTGGATCCTTAACCCACTGAGGGAAGCCAGGGATCGAACCCACAACCTCATGGTTCCTAGTTGGATTTGTTTCCACTGTGCCACAATGGGAACTCCCATTCTTGATTTAAAAACTCTTATCAAAGTGCATATAGAGGGAACACATCTCAACATAACAAAGGCCACTTTCAACAAGCCCACAGCCACATCATAGTCAATGACGAAGAGCTGAAAGCCTTCCTATAACGTTCAGGAAACAAGACAAGAATGCCCCCTCTTGCTCGGCTGTTTTACGACCGGACAGAAGGTAGGCAGAGCTGTCTTCCCTGCTCAGGCTGACCTTCCTCAAGCGACAGGCTGGAGCAGACCACCTTTTAGGGTGAGCAGGTGTCCTCCACTGATGCAGGGCACGTATGTGCGAGGTGTTCTGGGATGAAACGGGTAGAAGGGGCCGCAGGGACCGGAGGCGAGTACCCCACTGTCACGGGGGACCCCAGGCAGCTTATCTCCTGCTCTTGTAATTTTTTTTTGCTTTATCATTGGCGCATAATATTCACTACGAGAAATGTTGCATGGGCAACATTTTTGGTACTTGCCTATCTGAAAATGTCTTCTACCCTGATTCTTGATGGACAGTTTTACTGGGTATGCGATTGCACATGAGGAATTAATTTCCTTCCCCCTTGTCCTCTTACTTCCAGGTGTTTCTTTTGAGAAGCCCAAAGCCTTTGTGCATGCCTGTTTTTCCTTCGAAATTCCAGCCTCCTGTTGCCCCCAGGCGTTCTGCAGCCTCACAGCACGTGCATCAGTGTGGTTCTGTTTCCATCTGCTGTGCTGGGCATTTGGCGAGATCTTTTCATCTGGCAACTTGTGTCTCACTGGCCTGGGAAATTTCTTTGAACTACTTTGTTGTTAATCTTATTATTTTTCTTTTATGTGCTCCTTTAGTCTGGACGCTGAATCTCTGGGCTGATCTTGTAATATTCTAATAGTTTCTCTTATATGTACCATCTTTTGTGATTTTTTTTAATCTTTCAAACTTCTAATGAGTTTTTAATTTCCACTAGCAATAAAAAGCATTTTTGGAGTTCCTGTGGTGGTGCAGTGGGCTAAGAATCTGACTACAGTGGCTCTGGTCACTGTGGAAGCATGGGTTCAATCCCCAGCCCAGCGCAGTGGGTTAACGGATCCAGCATTACTGCAGCTGTGGCATAGGTCGCACCTGAGGCTGGATTCAATTTCTGGCCTGGAACCTTCCATATGCTGTGGGTGAACCCATAAAAAAAGGGGGGAGCATTTTTTTCCTGAGTTGTTCTTTTTTCTGAATGTTCCTTTTTTATAATATCCTGTTCTTGGACAATGCTTTCTTTTCTCTCTGAGGATGTTAATGGCAGTTGTCTTTTTCTTCTGTCAGTATAATTCCTGCTCCTTCTGGGTCATGTTTTCTGTCTGTGCTTCTGGGTTCTATCTTTCATTTTAAGGCTCTGCTTTGGTGTCTGTTCACTATTAGGACCAGGGGATGGAAAAACTGGTTGGACACTCAGAGGGGTGAACCTACTGTGGGTTTTCTGTTGAGCCACTTGTCAGGAAGTACCTGATATTCGTGGTTTCTGTTCTCTAGAGGGCGGAAGCAGGAAGTCTTATTTCCTGCTTGTACATAGGGCTGCCGACCTGGGGGACCGAATGGGGGGCGGGCGGGGGGGGGGTCCTCGCGGGTGAGAACAGGTAGGTATCTGGGACAGCAATCGCGCCCTCCACAGAATGCTGTCCCCTGAACCTCACGCGGTTCTGCCGAGGCGCAGGCTGGGGAAGGCGCCCAAAGGCACGGACGGGAGAGGGGGGCCCAGGGTGCCCTGCGAGTTCCTTTTCAGTCTTCCTCATCCGGCTTGGCTTTTGAACTCCACGCTTACGCCCTGATTCCAGAAGTGTGTGATGCTGCCTGGCCTGAGAGCTCGAGGCTTCTGTCCCGTAACTCAGGTTGGTCTCGGCCTGTCCCACTGCTGCCTTGGGACTCTTCTGTATCTGCTGAATCTGTCACCAGGAATCCAACTTTTCTCCCTTTTCCAGAACTTTATTGTTATTTTATCTCCTCCAGTATTTCTCACCCCTGTGTTTTTTAAAACAAAATTTCTTTATCTTAGTTTGGTGTGTTTTTGAAGTAGAATGAGAAATGAGCTGGTGGGCATTTCCAGTCAATCGTCTCTAATCTATCGATTGCTAGGCTCCTTCTCAATTCAAATTTTTACCTGCAACTCCTAACACATCTGCAGATTATTCTGGGGTATAATAGAGATACTATTCTAATTTGATATAAACAAAACCTGACTTTCTCAAACACCATATTTTGAAACTTCCACTCTTTCCTACACTAGAGCACAGTACTGCCATGGTCATATGCTAACTGCTTAAGTCTGTTTAGGTCCATTTTAAGATTGTGTACCTTTTCCTATTGATCTATAAGTCAATTATCACACCGGATCATCCAAAACACTCACACACATGCTTATACACAGGACAACACACGTGCACACGTGTTCACATGCTCACACACTCACTCTTACACACATGCTTCCCCGGGGGCAGGCGGCAGGAAGAGCCCTCTGGTCACCTCGGAAGGCGGGAGGACACGCGAGGCACGCGGCCTGCTCTCGCAGTTGTCTGGGTTTCGGACACTGAGCAGACTTCTCTAAGCACACAGCCTGCGGCCTACAAAGCAACGTGAGGGATGACCAGTTGGTTGCCCTCACATGAGCTGACTGCAGTGGCTCAACAGCTGGAGACCCTCCCGGCATCCTGGATACCAAAGGCACCGGCAACAGCGTGGCATATTCGGGCAAAGCCTTCCAGCCCAAATTCAGTACTTTATCAAGCACAGGCTTTGCCAAAAAAACAAAAAACAAAAGCAAAAACAAAAAAGATAAATGCACATTTAAAAAATAAAGGTTAAGACAATTTCCTCTGATGAGACAGATCTGAGGACTCATGCTGCTAATGCAGAAATGCTTTTAGTCATGACCTTATTTATAATATCTTTTACGGTTTTCTTTGGGTCAAAGAGGAGAAAAGAAAGGACAGAAGGAACAGGAAATTAAAAACTATTTCCTACAGTCTAGGAGGAAGGAATTGCCTATGGCTGAGTTGGAAAGAAATGTCTGGAGATGGGATCTACCCTGCCAGCAAGGGCTTTTGACTCTAAGCTGCCCTAAAGATTCAGACAATTCAGCTAAGCATGAAATCCAAAGCTGTGATCCAGGGTGAGCTGGAAAGAGGCATTTTCAGTAAAGGCTAAGATACGTGATTAAAAAGTAATTGAAAATAGTTAAGACCATGAAGAGCTTGGACTAGAAGTGGAGGATTTAGTTTTAGCCCCCAAATCTGCTTTTAATTAGTTCTGTAACTTGGGAAATTAACTTCTCCTTCAAAGCCTTGGCTTCCTCATCTAAACGCAGAGGCCGGTGCACACCACCCCAAGGTCCCACACAGCCCTAAAATCGTCCTGTGGAAGCCTCCAGCTCAACTGACAAACTGGCCACTGAGAACAAGCGGGTCACAGCCCGGGGACATAGGGACACAAGCTGCGCAGTGTCTTCTCAAGCAACGCCTCCTGCATCTAAGAGCTTCTGAAATGCAGAGACAGCCGGTCTCGCTTTACACTTTTTAACTTTTGAGAGAGAAAGACAGGGAGGCAGCCTGGTGGGCGCTGCTCTTCTTCCCCAAATGCCACTGCAGCCTGGCCCCCACTGCAGCTGGCACACGAGGCCCGGACACCGGGGCACCACCTCGCCCTGCTCCCAGAATGAAAGGGGGGAGCGCCGAGTGACGAGGGCTGGAGGGGAGTCCAGACTTTCCCGACTATGAACCCAAATCCAGTCCACAGGAACTTGCCTGTAAATTTCTAACATCCAATTTACGAAAAATGTAAAGGGCACAGGCAGGGGCACCGGTTTGAGTAGTAGTTACACACTCGTAATTACATAAAAAAAATCAGGGCATTTATTTATTATAAGGACATAAGGTGATGCCTGATATCAAACGAGGAGTGGAGCTGGGCCTTCTGCACGGGTCCCTGCACAGACCGTGCAGTTCTCTGCACACACCATTCTCTTCCCTGCACAAACCACTCTGTTCCCCATGCAGACCACCCTGCTCCCTGCACAGACCACGCAGTTCTCTGCACAGCCTACTCTGTTCCCTGTTCAGGCAACTCTGTTCCCCACAGGCCATTCTGTTCCTGCACAAACCACTCTGCTCCCCGCACAGGCCACTCTGCTCCCCGCACAGGCCACTCTGTCCCGCACAGGCCACTCTGTCCCGCA
>PVHT021183602.1:86174-128146 GCA_004024745.2 Catagonus wagneri
CACAGGCCACTCTGCTCCCCGCACAGGCCACTCTGCTCCCCGCACAGGCCACTCTGCTCCCTGCACAGGCCGGCTCCGTCTGCTGCTCCCCTTGCCCGTGCGGCAGACGTCAGCCACCACAGCTCTGAGGTTCCCCGCCACCCAAGTCTGAGTCCCAGGTCCCAGCACGAGTGATCGGACGTGCCTGCTTGGTTAGAAGTGCAGGTCTCATCTGACGGGCTGAGGCGCGGGGAAGAGAGCTGCGTCCCAGCCAGGGCACGGCTCCTGCGTCTGGGGCGGGAGGTCCCCGGTCCCCTGTGCTCACGGCCCAGGGACATGCTCCTGCAGAGCCTGCCCCGCGGAGCGAGGAGCAGACCCAACCTGACTCTCGAGGAGAAAGGTTGGAATCGTTCCTCTAGAACACTTTTCCTGTTTAAAACTCTTTTCTTTCCCCCAGGAAGTGAGTATGATAAGTAGGAGAAACAATCCATCTAAAAATAGTCCTGTATGTAAATCTTTATCCAAAATGTTCTGGCCACTCCAAAAATGTGCTTTCTGTTCGTGAAACTGTTTCGCATTTTCTCTGGGGACCAGCCTGAGCTGAAGGGTTCACCCCGGTGGGAGGAGGGCGCCCGTGGCCACCGACGGCCAGGAAGCAGGTCGAGCCGGCTTTCCCGTCGGGCCGCAGGCCAGGCTCGCGGCCCTGGGGTGGCCGCCCCGTCCCGCACGCCTGGACCGCGGCCCCCCGGGCAGGCTCCTGGGTCAGGGCCCGACGCCGGCCGCCGCAGATCCTCCTCCGCGCCTGTCCTCAGGGAGGCCTCGCCAGGCTGCCGGCTGCCGGCTGCCGCCGCGTCCCCTCCTCACCGCGGGCGGACTCGTGCGCGTTTCCTAAGACGTGCTGTTAATCTCGCAAACGCCTAAGTGACAGTTCGAAGGAACAAACAAAACTACCCGCTAGCTCGGCTCCGAGGCGGAACCTGTCCCTTCTGGTCAAGCCCGGAGCCTGGCCCTGGCGCGGCCGACGGCCGCGTGGGGCCCCGTCCGCTCACCTCCGCGGAGCAGGTGCCGGATGCGCTGCGTCCCGCCCCGCCAGCCCGGAGGCCCGCCGCTCCTCCAGAGGCGTTTCAGACCCAGGCGCACAGCTCTGCGCCCGGATCCCCAGCCTCCGGGCCCAGCCGCCCACGAGCCCAGGCCGGATGCCCGCTTAAGGGTCCTTCCAAGTCCGAGGACGCGCTCCACCAGGCCGCACCCCACATTCAAGCCGAGCAGGAGTGCGGAAGGGAAAGGCGCCCGCCCGGGCTCGCGTTCCGCCGGGACGAACGGGCCTCCGAGGCGTCCTCCCCGGGCGGGCGCCCATCCCGAGCCAGGGGTCAGCCTGCGGCACAGCGCGCGCTGTTTCCTGCCTCCCTGTGAACGCGTTCAGCAGCCCGCCCTCGGCGTCTCGCTCTCCTCCACCTGGAGACGCGGGATCTGCACGCGTTCACGCCTGAGCTTCGCCTCGACCGCACGACTGCGTCGGACGCACAGAGCCTGTCCTACCCAAGATCACATGGTCAACCTCCATTTCTTCTCCACTTTGCTAGCATTGACGTCTTTAATCCCCATGGAATCCAGTCTGGATATAAGTTTAAAGGCAGATTCTAGCCTGACTTTATTACCAACAATCCATCTGTTTCCTACAGGACTATTGTGAAAAGCCTCCTTCATTCACCAACCTGAGGCATCACTGTAATTCTGCAAATCCCCGCAGACTACTTGTCTTGATTTGTGTTTTCCCTTTCAGCCTCTGGGTCCTTCCGTTTGAATCAAGCACTTACCCAGTGAGTGACCAGCTAGCACAGCCCTCACACCCTTCCACTTCAGGCTGCTTTTCAAGAGTTGAGCATATTTATTTTTCCTGGTGAGCTGTTGATTAATTTCGTCATCTCCTAAAAATTCAGCACAGATTTTACTTGAACTATATAAAAATGTTTCCAGTTCCTTTTAAAAATGTAAATCTTTGCAGTATTTTATGTCTTCTCCATTTATTCAAATCATCTTGATGAAAAGTTTTATACAATTTTCAAAAAGCAACTTGACCTTTCTCAGCATGGCTATTCCTAAGCATATTTCACTGCTGTTGCGAATATAATTGCTTGTATTTTATTTTATGGTTACACAATTCTCTTCAGTTTTCAAGCAGCTGTTTTCAGGGGTGAGAGCTTCGTTTTTCTCTCCCAAGTGTACACACGGCTTCCTAGCTTTTCTTGCTCTTCATATTCTCGAAGTTTTGCCTTTATTCTGAGTTCACTGCCTCCAGGGCCTCAGTGCTATAACTACTCTATCACCTGCTGGATTCAGACTGATGTTACCTGTCAAGATGAAGAACTATCTTTATAAGAGTTACAATTTTGATTGTTTTTAAATGCTTCTTTGGTTGCTGTCAGGATAATCATAGGTTGTGAATTCTACAAATACGTTTCCAGTAACAAACACCTTCGTCTTGGTCTTAATGTGTTAACACAGATAAACTGGATCTAGGTATTAGTGTTCCCGCTCAGGTTTTGTCTTTATTGCCTTACATGCGATTATGACTGTCAGGTTTTGGTAACTGAGGAGCACTCCCTCCATAAAGCGGACTGTTGTAGGGTCTGCACATTTTCTAGGAGCGGGGAGTGCTCACGCAGTAGAGAACTCACGGTTCCGAGAAGTGTCGTAGGAGCTACCACAAAGCCATCTGAACTCAGTGTCCTTTTTGCAGGTAATTTTATTACTTTTTTTGTTGTTATTCTCTCTTGTCGATTCTTTCAAATACTTCAAGGTGATTGGTTTATTTTTGCAGGATTTTGACACTCAGTGTCGCTAACTTAAGCATTTAGCTAGCTTTCTATAGTTGTTTGATACGGGAGGGAAAAACTGGTGGCTACCCCAAGAATAAAACTTCCTAGGCAGGCACGCGGACGCACCGCCCTGGGGTCTCTGATAGGAGAGGAAACGCTAGCTCGGGGTAGCATTCCTGCTGCCTCAGACTTGGCCAAACAGCTTTCTAGGCTGATGTACCAGTTCAAATACTTTCACCTTCAGTCAGATCATCAACAACGTGAAACTACCTCCTCAGGGATTTGTACGCACAGAGAACACTTGCGTGCCATGTCTTCTGCGTCCGTGCGGCCAACAAGCTCTCCCACGGTCGTGCACCTGAGCGGCTGGCTGGGTAGGCACGCCCACAGCCACAACAGGCTTGTCACTAGCTGTGCACTTTCTTCCCTTATTTCCCAGAATTTATTGTCACAGGGAGGCTGGCCAGATTTCAATCATCTGTTTTTAATTACCTTGTTTTCTGTCAGAATGTTGAAAATGTTTTTTCTTCTTTTAATTTTTTTGCTGAACTCTGTTTGCTGGAGTGCTCTTTTATCAGTTTTGCAGAAGCTCCTTCTCCCCCAGGAGCAGGCACACGAGCTCCCCTCTGTCGCCCTGTCCCACGCCTGGCTGGGCATCTCACACACCTACTTCCCTTTGTCCTCCTGTTGGGCCTGAAAGAGCCGCCCCAGGCCACCTCCCACGTCACTGCCTGGCCCCCAGCACTGTTTATCACGCTTGTTCTGTCTCCCATTTGAATTCTAAATCAGGCCAAAACTAGCTTTGTTCCAAACTTTTAATTATTTAGCTCCATTCCCATCTCAACATTTTTCTTTCCTTTTTCTTTTTTTAACGGCCGCACCACAGCATATAGAAGCTCCCAGGCAGGGACTGAATTCAAGCTGCGGCTGTGACCTACACCACAGCTGCAGCAATGCCAGATCCTCTAACCCACTGCACCAGGCGGGGGACCAAACCACACCTCTGCAGCAATCCAAGCCGCAGCAGTTAGGTTCTTAACCCACTGCAGCACAGCCCGAACTCCCTGTTTACTTTTAGCTGACATTATCTTGTTCTATTAATACTTTGAAATACTTTTTGAAATGATTTTCTGCAATTTGGAGAACATATAAATCATGCCTTCCCTCTATGCTTTATAAATTTTAGCTATAAAAGTACTTTATATTTTGAGACTTTTTAATAATAGGTTGCACGTTCTACTGGGCTTTTTCCCCTTTGTACCTTGATAAACAAGGTAACTATTTGCAACTCACATTGTCATAGCAAGAATAAATAAATTTCTTTTGGTCTCTCTGTCCTTTGATATAATGGTTAAAGTCATTATTCAAAAATAAGAGAAAGTAAGGTACCCAGTTCCTAGGCTTTGTAATTCTTTACGGCCCTCTCAAGTTCTAGGTTACCCTGCACACTGAAAACACATCCCCGGATCTATACGCAGACGTCCTCCACCAACTCACCCCGTAACTTTACCTCCCAGAAGATACTGGGCCACCACTGGTTCTCCTGTAGTTTATCTCCTCTTATTTCCCAGTATTTGTGGTAATATCTTAAGAAAATTACAGGAGTTCCCATCATGGCCCATTGGTTAATGAACCCGACTAGCATCCATGAGGACACAGGTTGGATCCCTGGCCTCGATCGGTGGGTTAAGGATCTGGCATTGCAGTGAACTGTGGTGTAGGCTGCAGACACGGCTCAGATCCTGAGTTGCTATGGCTGTGATGTAGTGCAGGCCAGCAGCTACAGCTCTAACTGGACCCCTAGGCCGGGAACTTTCATATGCCACAGATGGGGCCCTAAAAAGGCCAAAAAAAAAAAAAAAAGGGGAGAGAGAAAACTACAGAAGAAGAAGTCATTTATACTTTAGAATCCTGCCTCACAAGCAGTTTTGAAGGAGTGGCTGCATAACAAACTACCTAAAACTTAGTGGCTTAAAACAGCAGAGCTGAGTTATCTCACAGCTTCTGTGTGTTAGGACTTGGGGCAGAGTTTATCTGGAGGCCTCTGGTTCGGGTATTCTGTGAGGTTACAGTCAAACAGCCAGCCAGGGCCGTGGTCTCATCCGAAAGCCTGAGCAGGGAAGGGCCGACGGGCACTCACGTGGACTGGGCCAGTGCCAGGCGTTCAGACAGCTGGAATGAGGGCTTCAGTCCTTGCCAAGCCAAGGGGCCTCTCCACGAGACACTTCCAGCATGGAATCTGCTTCCCCAGCACGAGCAAGCTGAGAGAGCAAAAGAGGGACAGTGAGGGCAGCCCCAGGACGGAGCTCGCAGCCTTTTAAAAAACTGGATATTGAAAGTGACATCTCATGGCTTTTCTACCATATTCCCCTTTAGAAGCAGGTCCCTGCGCCGTCCACAGGGGAGAAGACCGCCCAGGGCCAGAGGCGCTGGGCCCATCCCAGAGGAAGGCCTTGTTTGGTCACCTCCTTTTCCAGGTGGTCCTGGGCAGTGAGCATGTGGAGGAAGACACAGGAAAGTCCTTCCTACCAGTTTTCAGATACTACTGCCAAGAACAGACCTGGGGCCTTCCTCAGGAAGACCCGAGTCATGGTCAGCGTCTCAGTCCGGAAGCCACCACTAAAAGGTTTGGGTATTAGATTGTCTGTTCGGTGAAACTTTTAATTTCGAAAATTGGTTTTGTATTCACTGTGATGCTGGACGTAAAGGTTGGCACTGGCACCTGCTAAGAAGACCAAACCCTAAGACCCCTGCCTTGCACTTCTATCCTGAAAGTGCTTTCGAACTAAACTGCCTCCTAAGGGAATAAACAATCGGAATCATACCTACAGATGACACGTGTCTATTCTAGGAAGAACTCAGAGCAATGGCTGAGAGTCCGTGTGGTCCGGGGTGCGTCTGGCCCTTATTTATTCACATGCAATCACACAGGCAGAAAAAACCCAAACACGACCAAGGCATATCTGCCTTAGGCGTGGTGCCAAACACACAAGTATCTGCAGATGCACTGTTGAGCTAAAACAGAAGGCAAATCTGCTTACGGTGTTTATTTACAACTGGAATAAACACAACTGATACAAACACAGTAACATCGAAGCATCGCAGGACAGGAGGAAAGCAACGTTGAGACAGCGGTGACCTCCCGGGTCAGGGCTTCCCTGCTGCGCTCTCTGCCACGGCCGGGAGGTCGGCCGCGAGGGCAGCTGTGAGCAAACAGACCGCCGGCCCCGCTTCCGCCGCTCACAGCGCAGCGGCAAACCCACAGCGTCAACGTCCTCACCCGGCAAACGAAGACAGAGACTCAGGGGTGAGCCGTTGCCCCAAGACAGCCCTCGGAACTGGTGATCCGAGATCTGAACTCGGGAGGTCAGACCTCAGAACCGACGCTCCTCATCTGAGATGATATAAGCTGCCTCCGCCAGGAACACGGGGACAGGCACCCGAGCAGACCTTGTTCACCTAATCAGCAAATTCATAAATGGGTCAACGAATGGAGAGACCTAGATTTTTTTTTAATCTGATTCTAATTGTGGGGTACAATCTTTTTTCTTTGGGAGGGTCTTATCCCGACAAGTGGGGCCTACAGAGCAAAGCTGTTTTGTGTTAGTTTTCTTAGTCAACACAAATCCATGCCAGTGCCACTTTAAGTGAGGAAAACAACAGAAAGAAGCATAACCACTACTGTAAACGAGGTTGACGTGCACAGAGGTAGCCCTCTTCACCTTATCCTCTATCCAACTTCAAAAACTTGGCAGTGTGCAAAGTTACCAGTCACCTCCTGAGACTTCTGGCATTGGAAGGAGGCCCTAGCTCTTGCTGAATTATGGAAAAATCTGGTCTCCTTATGTGTTTTCCATGTGGTTTGCAGAAGCTTCCTCTGCTCCAACACCGAGAAAGCCAGCACATCTCCCCTGGCGGTATTAAAGGTTTTATAAAGTGGAAAATATTTTGCTTCCTTGGACCGTCAAACTAGGCAGAATGAAAGACATTATCATGTTTGGTGCTCATTTTTCTGCATGTGGTAATCTCTTAAATCAATATATTTAGAGGGCTTAAGGTTTGCAATTTGACCG
Organism: Catagonus wagneri; assembly: GCA_004024745.2. Taxonomy (NCBI): domain Eukaryota; kingdom Metazoa; phylum Chordata; class Mammalia; order Artiodactyla; family Tayassuidae; genus Catagonus; species Catagonus wagneri. The sequence continues at coordinate 93,046 of PVHT021183602.1, forward strand.
TGTAAAAATAGAAATATATGTGCATTTCTTTGTTAATATTTTGAGTAAAATAGCCCCTCATCTTTATTATGGTGATAGCTATTTCTCTGCATTCCATTATCGTCCCCAAAATGTATGTCTTTTAACGGAAGAAAGAAGCAGAAAAAAAAGAATATTTCTCTCTACTGAGAAGTAGGAAAAGGATGGAAAGTCATTAGGGAACTGAAACCAAGCATGATAATTGCCACTTTGGGATTCTCAGACACAGTACTTGCTTCTGTATACTTCTTTCCAGCACCAAGAAAAAAAAGCAAAAAATTCTTACAGCCAAAATTCTGAGTATTTTTCATTTTTTTCTCAAGCAGTTTGAGAACACATCTAAGAGCTGCTAATAAAATGGTGGACTAGACAATCCTGACTAATGAGCTATTAAAACTCTGGGTCAAAATACAGTTTTTATCATTTCCAGTTGTCTTCCAAATGAATTAAAATTTGGCAGGATTACTAAAACTTCCCTTAAATTCTTTACTTCACCATGCCAAGTTTTAACCATTATAAGTATAATTTTATTTCTTCCAGACGTCACTTACATGTTTGTTTTGTCCATTTGACTTTACAGGTCCCAACGATGAAACCAGAAACCAAGATAATAAATAAAATAGTATATTAATTCAAGTTTTGGTTTAGTTTTTATTAAAATCATTTAACCCTACAATAATTGCACGGAGGAGTACAAACTGTCTCAAAGGGTTTGATTTGAGAAATGGCTCGCTGCAGCTGCTCTGCCCGAGGACAGCAAACTGATGCAGAATGTGACGGATCCAGGTAGCAGCGGAGGAAAATTCTACTAAATACAATTTTGCAAGAGACAAGCTTCAAAACTGGAATTTATTTTCCAGGAAACTTCTGAGCAAAGTTAAATAACAAGGAGTAAAGAACTTGAAAACTTCCATTTCCAGAAACCCAATCTTAGGACATTTTGTTGCAGAGATATTTATTCTCATATCCCAGAATACTTTCTGGCAGGGGAACTTGCGTCCGAGTCTATACACTCAGTGTAAGTGCGCCTGAGCAATCTGCCAGGAAAGGGGAGCACACAGCGCTGAAGACAACTCGTGTTCTGCAATCAAGCCATGGCAGAGGGGGCAGGGGCACACAGTGAGGACAACTGCTGGACAACTGCTACCTGTAAAAGAGTGAGAGCACAACACTCCAGCCACATACAAAATGAACGCACAACGGATAAAGACCTAAAGGTACAACTGGAAACCACAGAACTTCTATAGGTAGAACCCTCTTTGACATAAATTGTAGTAACATTTCTTGGATCTGCCTCTAAGGCAAAGGAATCAAAAGCAAAAATAAACAAATGAAACCTAATTAAATTTAAAAGCCTTTGCATAGCAAAGAAAACCACTGACAAAATGAAAAGACAACATACTAAATGGGAGTAAACGTTTGCAAATAATATGACAAATAAGAGGTTAATAACCAAAATATATAAGCATACATATATTCTGTATATCCATACAACTCAAACATCAAAAAACAACCTGATTTTAAAATGGACAGAAGACTTGAATAGACATTTTTCTAAAGAAGACACACCGAGGCCAAGAAGCACATGAAAAGAGGCTCAATATCATTAGTCATCAGAGAAATGCAAATCAAAATCACAATGAGCTATTATTCTCCCACCTGTAAGAATGGCTGTCATCAAAAAGAACACAAATAACAAATGCTGGCAAGAATGCAGAGAAAAGAGAACCCTCCTACACTGTTGGTGGGAATGTAAATTGGTGCAGCTGCTATGGAAAACAGTATGGAGATTCCTCAAAAAACTAAAATTGAACTACCATGCAATCTAACAATTCCATTCCTGGGTATATAACAAAATAATAATAATAATAATAATAAAACACTAGTTCAAAAAGATACATGGGAGTTCCCGTTCTGGCTCAGTGGTAATGAATCCATCTGGTATCCGTGAGGAGGTGGGTTTGATCCCCGGCCTCACTCAGTGGGTTAAGGATCCAGTGTTGCCATGAGCTGTGGTATAGGTCACAGACATGGCTCGGATCCCATGTTGCTGTGACTGTGGGGTAGGCGGGCAGCTGCAGCTCCAATTTGACCCCTAGCCTGGGAACTTCCATATGCCACAGGTGCAGCACTAAAAAAACCAAAAAAAAAAAAAAAAAAGATATGGGCACTCCAATGTTCACACCGGCACTATTTACAATAGCCAAGATATGGAAGCAACCAAAGTGTCCATCAACAGATGACTGGATAAAGAACATGTGGTACATATACACAATGGAATATTATTCAGCCATAAAAAAGAATGGAATTCTGCCATTTGCAACAACATGGATGGACCTAGAGGGTATTTTGCTTAATAAAATGAGTCAGAGAAAAACAAATACTGTATGATATCACATGTGAAATCTAAAAATAAAACAAAGGAATTAATATAACAAAACAAGCAGACTCATAGACACTGAGAACTAGTGGTTAACACTGTGGGAAGAGAAGAGAGGAGGGGCAAGCTGATGGGGTCGTATTAAAAGATACAAACTACTACGTATAAGAAACAAGCAACAAGGATATGCTGGACTGCAGGGAATATAGCCAGTACCTTGCAATGATTTTAAATGGAGTACAATCTATAAAAATAGTCATTACGCTATATGCCTGACATTAACATTTTAAGTCAACTATAAAGAACAAATAAGTTTTTTAAGATGTTAGTATTTTGACCTGAATTAACTGGGTGCTAGAGGACTCTGGCTTTTGCAAAGAGCCAACATTCTGTTCAGACAGTACACAAGGCTTGTCGTTAGCTCAGAGGAAGAAACGGTCTTTTAATCATTCACCTAAATAACTACAAGGTTCAGTGCAGATTTCTTAACAGATACTCTTTAGGAAGTTCCTAAAGAACTTCTCTTCCTATTTCACTGAGTACACCTGTTATGTGGGGTACAGTTTATGTATTTTAATTTTACCTCAGTAAGGCTATTGAGAACATAGTCAAACTCATTTGTTGCTGCTAAAGACTGGTAAGAGAAAAATTTACATCTATAATGCACACATGGGGGGGACAGCTGAGAAATAATTGTCTATGCCTCCACGGCAAGAACTAGAAAAGGAACACCAAATCAGACTGAAGAAGAGATAAATAAAACAACAAAGTAAAAAAAGAAGCCAACACATCATAAAAATATGCTCAGGAGTTCCCGTCGTGGCTCAGTGGTTAACAAATCTGACTAGGAACCACGAGGTTGCTAGTTCGATCCCTGGCCTTGTTCAGTGGGTTAAGGATCTGGCCTTGCCGTGAACTGTGGTGTAGGCTGCAGACGCGGCTCGGATCCCGCATGGCTGTGGCTGTGGCGAAGGCTGGCGGCTACAGTTCCTGTTAGACCCCTAGCCTGGGAACCTCCATATGCCGCGGGTGTGGCCCTAGAAAAGACCAAAAGACCAAAAAAAAAAAAAAGAGAGAGAGAGAGAGAGAGAGAGAGCTGGGTTCTCCTGTCACCCAACACATATACCACAGGTGCGGCCCTAGATAAGGCAAAAAGACAAAAAAAAATATGTTCAATGTTTGCATGTGCATATTGTCCATCAACCGCTCAGGACTCTCCCGGACACACAGGGTCCCAGGCGTGGCTGCTCCCTGGCAAGCTCACAAAGGAGACCAGCGTTCCTTTCCTTCTCAGACAGTGGACGTACAACCGGCCCGGCCTCGAGACCTTATAGCCAGCTCCAGAACGTTTGAGCTAAAGTCTGATAAGGAAAAAAATGCAGGATTCCAGATATTGGGAAAACCTGTAACTAAAATAAACGTTTTAAGGACATTATAAATCACGTTACATCAAAGTTGGTCAACAAAAACTGCTAACAAGAACACAAGGCAGGGAAAATCCGGTTAATAAACTCTGTCATTAAAACAACGTAAAAGGCTGTTATTAAAGAGAGAAGCAAAACTGGAATTGCTGACTGCAAGTATGGCCTTTCCTAAGAAGGGAGGGTTTCTGCTTTGTAAGAAAGTGGCTGTCAATTTCCTTCTTGCTCTTTTTACCTTAATCCTTACACACTGTGTGCTCCCAGAACACAAAACTTGGTATCTCATGTTACTTTCAAGTCATATGACAAGACGTCTGGAGCAGCGGCTAGTTCCAAACGCTGAGCCGGAAAGCGCACCATGACCCTAAGCAATCCTTGCTATTTCTGCTTTGGTGGTGGTGGTGGTTGGGGGGAAATTTCAGTAAGTCTGGAGATGCTAATAAAGGCATCATCTTGTCAAGGCCCCAAATAACTTGAGGGAAACAAGTGGTTATACTTAAAACATCTGTGAACTGCCATAAATGCGTGGACTTAAAATGGCCAAGCAATGGAAAACGTGCTAGAGAAATGCCCCTCGGCCCAAAACTCCCAGCGGCTAACAGTGAGAACACACCACACAGCTGCCGCAAGCTTCGGGAGGTGGCGTGGAGGGGCGCGCACTTGGTATTACGACCCCTGGACCACACGGAACCTCTCAGGCTGAAGGGCAAGGTGTCCATGGGGGTGCGAATACGGAAAGGGGTTTTCTGAGCCCTGGACGCCTGGACACTGGGGCGCCGCTCAGACAGCACGGTGCCTGACGCAAGCCCCTCCTCCAGAAGAAGGGCCAGCTTCGGCAAGGCTACGAGTATGAGAACCGAGGGAACCTCAGGCCGCCAAACACCCCAAGCTGGGGTCACACGGCGGTCATTCAAAACGGTGGCAGTTAGTCAAGTGTAAAGGTACGAACCTGTCTTCCAGTCGTCTGACCCCAGCCGATTCCAGCGCTGAGGATGCAGCTGGGGACATCAGGGAGCCCCCCGCCCTCCGCTCAGCCGGCTCCTGAGATTAAACAGAGACAGAGCGGCTGTCAGAGGGTTAGCGTTTGGATCAGAAGCCCGTTCCCAGGTTCGGGTAGTGACTGCCAGGTCCTGTTCCAGGGAGACTGCGTCTGGGTGACAGTAATGTATTACCTGAAAGTAACTGGTCCAGTGGCCAAATATGTGTGCGCAATGCTGGCTCAACAACAAGAAAAACAGTCATTCATCTGGGGGAAGGTTTTTCAGAGCTTCACGCTGACAGAATTCACCAGAAGAACCAGGAAAGGGGAGAAAGTACAACCTGGATGCTTCGTCTCTTGATGCATCATCAGGGAGAGCAGAGAAGCCCCAGTTCTCTGCACATTTAGTGACTGTGCCGAACAACTAGTTCGCGAGACCCTCTACAGGACTGACCCCAAGTCTTCTCCATTTGTGGTCACTTGGTTACTACGCACAGGGAGTAGAGGAGCCGGCCGTGAGAACGGCCGTGAGAGGAGAGCTCACGAGGCTGAGCCCTGAGCCGTAGCCAGGGTCCCACCGACTTCGCACCGTCAGACCCGGAACCGCCAGAGACCAGACGATAATCCAGAACTACTTTTACATGAGTCTAGCAGAGAATTTCATATCGATCCAGACCTAAATTTAAACCGCTAGGTATGCGATGCTAGCCGCCCCTCCCGTTAGAAAGTGGCAATGCCCGTGGCCGGCGTCCTGGAGGGGAGTGCAGGACAAGACACAGGACCCACCCACGCTTCTCCAGAGAATTCAGGCACGGAGCCTTCCGGGAAAGGCCAGGTGTCGATTTTCTGAAGGAGAACAAAGTCAGAACAGGGCGGACCCATGCTGTGTTGTCCACTCAGGGCCCAACGGAGAGCAGAAGTCATGGTGACGAAGCCAAATGGGTAAGAACCAACGGAACAGGCGAGTGAGGCAGGAGGCAGGTGTGGGCAGGTTCTGGGCACAGCGCAGCGGCCCTCACCAGATCCCATGGGCGCGCCACGTGCTGGAGAGCTTCTGACACCGAGCAGATACACCGGCCAAGGTTCCAGCAAGCTGCACCACGATTACATTTCCAGAGAATATGGGAAAAAACACTGCTCACTCTGCTTCTAATCATAAGAAATCTTTCTTTTCTTTTAGGAATTTTGAATTCTCCAAGCGTGTAAGAAGCTGATGTGATTTTTAGTTCAAAAATATATGAATGAAAAGATTAAATCATTAATTAAAAACAGGTCAAGTGACATTACCCAGTTTAGTTTTATGGGTTTTTTTTTTTCGTCTTTTTGCCTTATCTAGAGCCGCACCCGCGGCATATGGAGGTTCCCAGGCTAGGGGTCTAACAGGAGCTGTAGCCGCCGGCCTTCGCCACAGCCACAGCAACGCGGGATCCAAGCCACGTCTGCAACCTACACCACAGCTCACGGCAACGCCGGATCCTTAACCCACTGAGCAAGGCCAGGGATTGAACCCGCAACCTCATGGTACCTAGTCGGATTCGTTAACCACTGAGCCACGAAGGGAACTCCTAGTTTTATGTTTTTGTTTTTTGCCTTTTCTGTCTTTTCCAGAGCGGCACTCGTGGCATATGGAGGTTCCCAGGCTAGGGGTCTAACAGGAGCTGTAGCTGCCGGCCTTCGCCACAGCCACGGCAAAGTCAGATCTGAGCCGCGTCTGCAACCTACACCACAGCTCACAGCAACACCAGACTGTTAACCCACTCAGCAAGGCCAGGGATCGAACCCGCACCCTCATGGTTCCTAGTCAGATTTGTTAACCACTGAGCCACAAGGGGAACTCCTGGTTTTATGTTTTTAAAGGGTTTTGACTATTAATGATCTTCAGTGATCTCGAAACCTGGCTTGTTTGTTTGAATATATAGCATGTCATGCTTTACAAAGCACTTCCACATAATGAACTACTCAAAGCTATACAACAACCATGCAGAGAAACGAAAGAAAGGGTCCTGGTGCCAAAGAGGAGACTACTGAGCCCGAAGGGTCCCGTCTGCAGCAGAGTCACCACCGGTCCCAGGACCGCTCACGTGCCTGTGTTCTACCCACAGGGCTCTGCTTCAAGGACATCAAAATAATCTCCAATTCCTAAACTTTGATTTTAACGTTCTTTGATTAAATGCATATTACTCATAACTTTTAGATGGTATTGTAACTCAAGCTGTTTGTCAGTGGTATATGAGGAAGTTCAGATTCACATTTAAGTAAATACAGTCTTAATTATTAACAAGGACGTAAAATATACTCTTGTTATTTATTTTCTTAGCTGTATCTACAACTTTCTCTTAACCTAACCTTTCCATATACATTGAGTGGGTTTCTCCTCTTTATTTTTACCTTATGCACTATGTCTGGAAAACAGAATGTAGTCCATGGAACCAGGGAATCGGTACTTAAACTGTCCTACACCACCATGGCAATTTTCTGCATAAAGAATTTCAGCTCATTTTGTTCATGACGGGAAATACTCTGAGAGGTCATGGCTTTCTAAAAGAAACTCTTCTCTGTATAGTATTTGGTTGAAGGAGCCGGAGACCTGTATTGTCTCTTCATCAATCCTCCTGCCCCTAAAACAGCCAAAACAAAACAAAACCAAAAATCACAGGCTATACAACAACCATGCAGAGAAACGAAAGAAAGGGTCCTGGTGCCAAACTGACCTAACAAACAGAGACAGAAGCTTCCACCCCATGGCAGACCACACATCTTCTCAAATGCGCATGGAACATTCTCTAGGCCAGATCACATGCCAGGTCAATCACTCCAAGTATCTTTTCAACCACAAGGAATAAAATTAAAGGAAAATGGAAAAACTCACAAATTTATGGAAATTAAACAACACATTCCTGAACAACTTTTGAATAAAAGAACAAATAAAAGGGGAAATGAGAAGACATCTTAAATAAAAATGAACACATAACATACCACACTTACGGGATACAGAAAAAGAAGTACCAACAGGGAAATGTATAAATGACTATAGTTAAAAAGATGAAAGATCTAAAATAAATAACCTAACTTTATTCCTCAAAGAACTAAGTACAGAAGAACAAACTAAGCCTAAAGCTAGCAGAAGGATGGAAACATAACAATTAAAGCAGAAATAAATAGAAAACAGAAAAACAACAGAAGAAATTGTTGTTTAGGTTTTTTAAAAGATAAACAAAATTGGCAAACTCTTAGGTTAACCAAGGATAAAAGAGAGATGATCAAATAATAAAAGCAGAAATGGAAGAGGAGTCATTGCCACAGAAATTAAAAAAAAAAGATTAGAAAGGACAAGTTCATAAAAGATTATGAACAATATATGCCAATGAATTAAGACAACTTAGATGAAATGGATAAATTTATATAAACATATAATCTACCAAGACTGAATCCAAAAGAAATAGAAAGCCTGAACAGACCATAAACAAATAAGACTGAATCAGCAATGAAGAAAAGCTCAGAACTCAATGTCTTCACAGATAAATTCTACAAACATTTAAAGAAGATTTAACAGTAATACTTCAACTTTCTCAAAAAAATAGAACACTTACAAATTCATTTTATAAAACCAGAATCACCCCATACCAAAGCCAGACAATGATATCACAAGAAAAGAAAACTAGAGGCTAACACCCATAATGAACATCAATGCAAAAATCCTCAACAAAATGTTGGTAAACCAAATCCAACAGCACATTAAAAGGATCACATATCACGATCAAGTGAAATTTATTCCTGGGACGCAAGAATGGTTCAACACCTGCACATCAATAAACATGATACACCACATCAACAGAATGAAAGCCACATGGTTATCTCAACAGGTATATAAAAAAGCACTTGACAAAGTCCAAAACCCTTTCATGATTAACAGCTCTCATCAAGTTAAACATACGAGCAGTTTACCTTAAGAAAATAAAGGACATATATGGAAATCCCACAGCTAACATCACACTCAATGGTAAAAACCCGAAAGCTTTTCCTTCAATATCAAGGCAAGAATGTCCACGCTCACCACTTTATATTAAACATTGTATTGGAAGTCCAAGCCAGAGCAATTGGGTAAAAAAGATATTAAAGGCATCGAAATCAGAAAGGAAGAAGTAAAAGCATCTGCATTCGCATATGACATGCTCTTACGTGTAGAAAACTATACGCCACACACACACACAGACTGTTATAACAAGTGAATTCAACACAGCTGCAGGATACAAAATAAATATGCAAAATTCAGTTGTATTTCTACACACCAATAACAAACTACCTAAAAAGGAAATTAAGAAAACAATTCCAATTCCATTAATAATAGCTTTAAAGGAATAAAATACTTAGAATCAACTTAAGCAAGGAGATGAAAGATTTATACACAGAAAACTGTAAAACACTGATGAAATAAATTACAACAGGCAAAAATAAATGGAAACACATCCCATTTTCATGGCTTGGAAGAACTAATATTATTAAAATGTCCATAAAACCTGCAGTTCCCGTTGTGGCTCAGTAGTTAACGAACCCAACTAGGAACCATGAGGATGCGGGTTCGATCCCTGGCCTCACTCAGTGGGTCCAAGATCCAGCAGTGCTATGAGCTGTTGTGTAGGTCACAGACGTGGCTCAGATCCCACGTTGCTCTGGCCGTGGTGTAGGCTGGCAACTGTAGCTCCAATTCAATCCCTAGCCTGGGAACCTCCACATGCCACAAGTGCAGCCCTAAAAAAAAAAAAAAAGTCTGTAAAACCCAAAGTGATCTAAAAATCAATGAAATGCCTATCAATTCCAATTCAATTTTCATTCCCATTCAATGCAAATCCCAACGGCATTTTAACAGAAAAATAAAAAACAGTCCTATAATTCACTTGAGTGACCACTGCTGAGTAACGACTATTAATAAGATAACATTCAGGAGCATGAATTCTGAACAAGCAATGCCATTCCTAGTTCCCAGGCTTGAAGAACCCTTAGAGGATAAATATTTGAAGTTGAGTTTATGTTTCAAGATAATAAAATACACTTTGGAAATTAAAAATAATAACAATACATGCAGAAAAATCTGACTGAAAATCCATGTTCTTAAATATTTCTGATACAAAGAAAAAATTATAAATTAAACTTCGATATTTTCTTTCATGTATATATTGTTAGAATAACAAAGTCTAGAATTTCCTGAATGAAGTCTAGAATTTCCTAAATTTTCTAGGCAGGAAAGAGAAAATAACAGGATATACTGGACTAAATAAAATTCACAGAGCACAAAATAAGCTTTGCAGGCAGGAACGCACTACTGAGCCACTGAATTAGAGGCTTACAGGCACCAATTTTAGAATCTCCTTTTCTCTCTTAATGGTGTGCCGGAAGGTATAACGTTGTGACGATTACTCGGGCCACTTACTGACATCAGGCTACCTTTGGTCTGATTATGTGTGATCTTGCCCGTTCTGCTGAAGGTTCTTTCTCCCAGGGACCCCCGCGGTGGTATCCGAGCCGGCACAGGCATCTGCCTGCTGACTTGCCATCTGTGGGCCCCTGCCAGTGCTGCTGACAAGTGCGCTTAGGATTGCTCCCCAAGACGACCACAGCCGATCCCTAATCCGCACCCAATCCGCAGGATCCCACAGAGCCTGGCCTTGCGTGTCCTCCGCGACCGGCCGCGTTGCGGTCCATGCAGTAAGGGAACGACTCTACCTTCTGTCGAGGGGGCTTGGGGACATGGCACACGCGGCCCAAGGTACGCACACACAAACACTGAGGCCCAGCGAAACGGCCAATGGGCATGGGCTTTCTCTCTTCGTGAGAGCAAGGAAAGGCAGCAGGACAGACCCTCAAAACACTGGACTTGGCCACTGAGGGTGTCACAAATTGCAGAACCCTAAACAGTAACAGTTCTTCGTGAACGGGGCTGCCACTGACCTTTGTGTAAATCTGGGTATTTCTGCATTTGCTGCCTAGTCCCTCCTCAGAAGGAGCAATTACCTACTACTGCCTTTGGGTATTTCCTGTGTTTTAGGTGCTACGCCAGATCTTAACCTGTATCGTTTTATTTAAGCCTTATAATTCTACGAGACAAGCCTGATGGTACCCACTCAGTAAACAAAGACATCGGGGCTCAGACATCTTAAGAACATTTTCAAGGTTTCGCATCAGGCAAAGGGCAGAAGCAGACATTCAGCCCAAGTCTACCTGGTCCCAAAGCTGAAGCTCTTCAGTGTCACACTCACCCGCCAGGGACGACCGCGAGCTGACGCACGGAGCTGCCCGGCCCCACGCCCTTCCCTGCAGCCAGGCCCGGGGAGCTGAGCAGGTAACCCTCCGGCATCCCTGCCTTGGAAATAATGCGAGATGGGACACACGCACCTGTGTTTGGAGCTGCAGCTAGGGCGCACAGCGGAACTCTGAGAACGCCTCCCCGAACCGCACCTGAGCTCTGCAGCCTTAACGACTCACCCACTGCCCGCACGGGAGACTCCTCTGCGAAACGAGGGGAGCGTTCCCCGCCCAGCTCACTGAGGGGGGTGGCGCCCGCACGCGGGCTCGTCTTCAAGTGATGTGGTTCAGAGACACCAGGAGCAAAGCCACCGTCAGCGCGGGACGCTCTCAACGTGGGATGTGGGCGCCGGGCCATGCAGCCGGGGCAGGAGACGGCTTCCCAGCTGGGTGCATGCAGGATCTTGGGCCTGCCATGCCCAGAGAGAAGTGCACTTTCCCAGCGTCTGGCACACACACCAACTAAATCACAAATGCAACAAGCTCCTGCCTGGAAGATCCCCTGACCTAGAATGAAAGGAGTAAGAGCAAAAAGCAACAAACTTAACCTTTTAAAATATGCAGAGTGACTATTAAACAATTACAAAGCCCATGGAAAACAAATAAATGGAATTAGTAAGCCTGTGCCTTTCATTTATGATTTCATGAGTTCGCATGTTCTAAGCTCCCTGGAGGACACGCTTACATTTGGGATCCACGTTCAAGGAGGGCCACACGTGCCTTGGGTTACCGGGAGGAAGGGCGGACCCAGGTCTCCCCTCGGGAGGCCTGCAGCGCCCGCCTTCTGCCCTGGGCGAGGCCAACACAGCAAAGCTGGGAAGCCCACCCTGGATCTCAGCGAGACCCCCGGCTCGGGTCTTCCCTTCTCGCCTCAGCCCACGCTGCAGAGGCGGCAGCCTCGGGGACACGCCGGGAGGCTCTGCCACACCTGACTCTCCCTGCCCGCGCCGCCGCTGGTGGCGCAGGAGCCTGGGGCCAAGTTCGGCCAGAGTCATGAGGGCAAAGTGCCGCTGGTGGGCTTCAGGGGAGAAACACAGACAGCAAGGAACCCTCTTCTCTCCCCTGCTCAGCATCTCAGGCCTGCGTCCTCTCGGGCAGCCCTCGTGCTGCGTGTTCTCACCCTGCGTCCACGTGAGGCCAGAAACGGCAATTTATGGCCACGGAAAACGAAGGACCAGCTAACAAGAGAGCAGGAAGCCAGAGGGACCCTGGGTATTGGTCAGGAGGACGGCAGTTCTGTAACTAAATTCAAAACCACTCTACCCCGGGGCTTCTTGCTGTGTGAGATAATAACGCTGACATTTTCTTTAAGTCATTTTCAGCTGGGTTTTTTGTATCCAAAAAGAGGCTACCTGCTCCGGGTAGTGCCGAGATTATTCAGAGCTGATGTTGAAAATACTGGAAAACAGAAAATTTCTGTCCCACTAACACACAGAAGCCAGAAGCCATATATATAAATCCAGTAAGAATAAATATAACAAACACCTATGTACCTACCTTTCCGCCCACCTCTACTGAATCTCATTTTATAAGGTTGCTCTGGGGTTTTAGCTTTGAAAAGTAAAATATTACATATATAACTCAGACCCCAAGTTTCCCCTTACCTGAAAAAGATGATAGTGTGTGAGCAAGTATAAATACATCATTCCACACAGACGTGACCTTGATAAAAGAACCTGGAGGGGAACTCCTGAAATCCCTGGAGAAGAGTATAACTACTACCATTCAACTAAGGTTAAAAGGACATAAAGCACAAAAACAACACAACTTAAACGACTTTTGCACAAGAAACGGTGACTGACATCGTGTTTAGGAAGCGATTTCCTGGTTTCCTCCATTGCTAACTCTGATAAAATCACACTGACTGAGCTCCGCTTCCAAAGGCTAATATATTCCTTTACCACCATCTGTAAATATCTAGAATGCTTCAGGAAAATAAAAACACATATAAGTCATCTTTCTTATTATGATACCACAGAATAATAGGATTAAACTTGTTTTAGCAAAGAACACTGCTTCAGGCCTGGGTCCAGGCTTGCTGAAAGAAAACATGGCATATCTTCACATGTGAAAGTACCTATAGTTTACTGAAGAAAATACCATTTAGTTGTTTAGAAAATACAAAGTAACGCAAAACCGAACAAACTGAACTGCTGACACCAGCCACTGGGAACCGCTTCGTTCTCAGAGGTGCACAGGAATGCGATAAAAGGAGTTGGGGAGGAAAACCACGACCTGTTCAGCCTTCACGTATCACGGGAACAACATCAAGACGTGTTCGCCGAACTGACCCCACATTTCTGAAGTTCAGGCAAATACTGGACTTTTCCCGTCCCCGACGCTCAACAGCTAGGCACAGCGTGCAGGCACCCCACCACTTCACGGGCACACTCAAACCTCGGAGGCCCAACCGACCAACAGCTGCGAAAGCACAGGGCCAGTGAGGACCAGACAAGCCGGTGCCCCAAGGGCGATTTCATCCGCAGGGCCGCGTAATTCACGACCCGCAGAGAACCCCGTCTAGCAACGAGGTCTTGCTCTCAAGATCCCCAGCAGAAGCTGGAGGGGGCTCTCAAACGCCGCAGCTTCCCGAGCCATCACTGAGCCCTTCCGCCACCCGAGGCAGGGCCGGCTCAGCTCCCGACCCCCGCCCCACACGCGGGAGGGGGAGGCCCGGGCTGGAGCCCGAGCCCAGAGCGGTCCGTGCTCGGTCACGGGGTTTCCAGACGGCGGGTCTGCCTTCCCAGGACAGGCGCCGACCGTTCCCCAGTCTCCCACCCGCCGCGCAAAGCCACCAGCGCACAGCGGACCCTCCGCGGCACCGAGCACGGGCGACACCGGCTCGGGCAGCGGCCCGAGGGCCCCTGAAGTGCGGGCTCAGCCGCCCGCCTGCGCGCAGGGGCCAGCACAGCCCCTACCGCCCACCGGCCCACGCGGACTCGGGCTGAAACACAACCAGCTGGGCTGCGGGGCAGCAAAGAGCGACCACGGGACGGGACGGGCACAGCGCCGCCTCGCTGCGCGGCATCTAAGGCAGAGGGGCACTAACCTCAGCGCCCGGCTCCAAACCGTCCAGCGCCTCTCAGGGAAACCGGTTTGGCGAGACCCCGGCAGCAGAAGCCGCCACAGCTTCCACGCCCGACTCTGGCTTCAGCCCCTTCAGGACGAGGCCGGCACACTCTTCTCCCCGGGACGCGACCTGCCCAGGGTCCCCTTTTCACCGCCGGCAGCCCGCGCTCGGTGCACACCGGAGCCCGTGCTCAAGCCTGAGTCCCGGCTGCGAACCTCTGCCTGGCGGGGGTCCCCGGGGCTGCCCCCCTCCCAGCTCCCTCCGTGGCCCGGGACAGGGCACTTCTCCAGCAGCACCCGTCACTCACAGCTGATGCTCCACAGCAGTGAGACACACTCCTTGCAGCTCTGTTTCTGCAAGCCCTTCCTGGTGTGAGCTCCTGCAAGTCTGACGGCCTCTGGAAGCTTCCGTGCCCCAACAACTCCAGTAGCTGGCCAATATCTGCTTTTATCACCCCGTGCTTAGAAAACATACAATGTGGTGAACGCGCAAGGCCGCTCAGATGTCCACTCACCCAACGACCAAGCACGCCAACAGCCCTCCGTATCTTCCCCTGGACCAGAGGAGTGACAGGCCACTGAGAGACTCAGTATTTCTTCCTAGGCGGTAACACTGCCAAAGCCTGAGCTAAAATTAAATATTGCGGAACCATCTACACCTTCAGTGTTTTGCACAGCGTTTCTTTCAATTAGAGTATACAGACATATCACAACGCATAAGAACTCACTTTTCAACGAGACTGAAAAATTAACCACGCTTTACCGTTCTTGCTCTAACAAGAAGCATCTGGCTCAAAGCTGACAGCACTCCCTGAGACCCAGTGGTCACTAGCTAACACAGCAGACAGACGAGCAGCACCTGTGACCTGTGCTGTCTGGAGCCTTGGGCCAGCGGGGCAGTAACGGTTTAACAATGAGAGGAGACCTCTGGGCGGGTAAGCCACAGAGACAGCTGATCACGCCCACGAAATGCAGACCCTGCAAAAACCCTGTACACCACGCTGGGGTGACTTCCGGTCGACTGGCCGTGGCGCGCAGATGCCGGCAGAGCCAGACTCCACCAGGCGGG
This sequence comes from Catagonus wagneri, assembly GCA_004024745.2. Lineage (NCBI taxonomy): Eukaryota > Metazoa > Chordata > Mammalia > Artiodactyla > Tayassuidae > Catagonus > Catagonus wagneri. The sequence continues at coordinate 108,282 of PVHT021183602.1, forward strand.
GGCATCGGAGCCGCCGCATCTCCTGGACTCCATCCTGCACACATCTGCTCCTGGCCGACTTTAGCCTGTGTCTTTCCCTATATTAAACCATAACCGCGCAGACAATCCTCAGCAAGTCTTTCTAGGGCGGGACTTGAACCAGATGGAGACTCGCAGACCCTTGAACTTTCGGTTGGTGTCAGAAGTGAGCAGACTGTACGCTCTGACCTCTTGGTTGTCTCACTGCTTTGCATCAGGGTAAGGTTTCAGAAAACTAAGTCAAACTGAACCACTTCTCTGATCAAATCCCTCAAGCATCCTTTGTCCCCAGTGTCTTCTCAGCCCCTCATCACACGTGTGTGCTACTCCCTTGCTGACAGGGCCCCGTCCTCCCCTCCGCTCGGCTCCAGCCCCGGGACTCCCCCTGCTCACTGGCCACACCGAGCAGGTCCCGCCTAGGGACTCCCGTACGCAGAGCCTCCGCTCTCCCCTAGTCATTCCAACCGCCCACCCTCACCTCCTCAGAAGGCCCCAACCCCAACCTGGCTGTGGGGCCTGCGTGATCCCCTAGTAGTCCCCTTGTCCTATCTTTGCTCCAAACACTCCCAGCCTCACACCTACCTGCTCGTCTAATGTTTTCCCTCCATGAGTTCTGTTCACTGCTGAACTCTCAGCCCTTAGAACAGAGGGTTCAGGAAATACTCGTGGGTGGCTGAGCGAATGAATCAATGAATGAACGCTATCTGTCCCCACCCCCAAAGAGCACTGAGAGGAAGAGAAATCACATCTGAAGGCAGGTTACTGCGGTTGGTCCACCCGAAACCAGCCAAGCCAGAAGACAGGCACCCTCAGCTGGGAGGCAAGAACCAGGCAGGATGAGAATGACAGGTCTACACCCCAGCGCCTGGGAGAGAGACAGCATTTTACTCCACATGGCAGGTCTCAAAGTTCTCCTACACTCAGAGCAGAGGCTACCTTCTGAAACGGGAAAGGAAAAATGGCTGAATGACTGGAATTGAAAGTTACTGTGGGAACTAGGTATTCTGAAGAGTAAAGTCATACAAAAAAGTCATGTGATGGAGAATGGCAGCATTTTTTTAAAAAGTTTTCTATAATTGCTTGAAAACACTGTATTCTTCCATTTTTTTTGTTTTTTGTTTTTGCAGGTTTTTTTTTTTTCTGATTTCCAGTCGTATAGCATTGTGATCAGAAAAGATGCTTGATACGATTTCAATTTTCTTAAAATACCGAGGCTTGATTTGTAGCCCAGGATGTGATCTTAGGGAACGTTCCGTGTGCACTTGAGAAGAATGTCTATTCTGCTGCTTTTGGATGGAATGTCCTGTAAATATCTATTAAGGCCATCTGGTCTAATGCTTCATTCAGGGCTGTGCTTCATTCCTGATTTTGTCCATATGACTTGTCCATTGCTGTAAGTAGCGAGTTAAAGTCTCCCACTATGACTGTGTTATTGTCAATTTCTCCTTTTAAGGTTGTTAGCAGTTGCCTTATATATTAAGGTGATTCGATGTTGGACGCACAGATATTTAAAATCGTTTTATCTTCCTCTTGGATTGATCCTTCGATCACTATGTAATGCCCTTCCTTGTCTCTTAAAATGTTCTTCATTTTAAGGTCTATTTTGTCTGATATTGAGTACTGCTACTCCAGCTTTCTTCTGATTCCCATTTGCATGGAATATTGTCTTCCATCCTCTCACTTTCAATTTGTACGTGTCCCTAGAAGTGAAGTGGATCTCTTTAAGACAGCATATATATCGCTCTTACTTTTGTATACATTCTGCCAGTCTATGTCTTTTGGTTGGGGCATTCGGTCAATTAACATTTAAGGTAATTATTGGTATGTATGTTATTACCATTTTATTAACTATTTTGGACTTGGTTCGTTGCTGTTTTCTTCCCTTCTCTCCTGGACTTGGTTCGTTGCTATTTTCTTCCCTTCTCTCCTCTTGTGGTTTGATGACTATCTTTAGTGTTGTATTTGAGTTGATTTTTCTTGTCTGTGTATCAACTGTAGATTTTTTGTTTGCAGCTGCCCTGAAGTTTTCATATAGGAGTCCATATATATATATATGTCTGAGGTTGTTGGTCTCTTAAGTGCAATGCGTCTCCAGTGTCCTGCATTTGTACCCTCCTCGTCTCATGATTTCTGATTTTGGGAGCATATTTGTGCGTGGATGATTTCCTACCTTTACGTGTATGTGTCTTTACTGGTGAGCCTTGTCACTTGCGGTATTTTTGTTTCTGGTTGTGGCCTTTTCTTTTCTGCCAAGAGAAGTTCCTTTAGTATTTGTTGCTGAATTCTCTTAGTTTTTGCTTATCTGTAAAGCTTTTGATTTCTCCTTCAAATCTGAACAAGACCCTTGCTGGGTAAAGTAATCTTGGTTGGAGGTTTTTTTCCTTTCATCATGTTAAGCATATCGTGCCACTCCCTTCTGGCCTGCAGAGTTCCTGCTGAAAAATCTGCCAATAACCTTATCTGGGTTCCCTTGTACGTCACTTGTTTCTTTTCCCTAGCTACTTTCAATATTTTCTCTTTAATTTTGGTCATTTTGATTAATACGTGTCTTGGCATGTTCCTCTTCAGACTTATTTTACACGGTACTCATTGTGCTTCCTGGATTTGAGTGAGCGGGTCCTTCCCCGTGTTAGGGAAGTTTTCAGCTATTACCTCTTCAAATATTTTTTCTGTCCCTTCTGCTCTCTCTTCTCCTTCTGGCACCCCTATGATATGGATGTTGGTGTGTTTAACGTTGTCCCAGAGTTCTCTTGAGACTCTCTTCAATCTTTTTTCTTTTCTGTTCCACATCAGTGATTTCCGCTAGTCTGTCCTCCATCTCACTTATTCATCCTTCTGCATCCTGTATTCTGCTATTGGCTGCTTCTAATGAATTTTTTGTTTGTTATTGTATTTTGCATCTCTGCTTGCTTAAGTTTTAAATTTTGTATTTCTTTGCTCAATGTTTGCTCTAAATTATCAGTCTTTGCCTCATTTATTTCCAATGTCTTACATCATCTTCAGCATCATCAAAGTCTTTTTCCTGGAGGCGGATAATCTCCAGACCACTTAGCTTTTTTCTGGGGTTTTTTCTTTCTCTCTTATCTGAGTTATAGTTCTCTGCCTCTTCGTTTTTATTTTTATAAGTTTTTGGTGTGGTGACCTTTTTGCAGACAGTAGAGTTGTTCTGATGTCTGCCCCCCTTGTGGGTGAATTCGGTATGGGCTTGCTTTAGACTTCCTGATGGGAGGGACTGGTGGGTGGGGCTTTGTCTCTATGTGAGATTAGAGGTGGCTGTGAGCCTGGGGGGTCTTTAGGCACCCTGTTTACTGATGGGTGGGGCTGTGATCCCATCTGGATTACGGTTTGGCCTGGGGCTTCTCAGCGCTGATGGGTGGGGCCAGATTGTTGGCCATTTTCCCAAAATGACCACCTCCAGAGAAACACACTGATGAATATTCCCGAGAGCTTTGCCTCCAATGTCCTTACTCCACAATGAGCCACAGTCACCCCGTTTTCCCAGGAGACCCTCCAAGAACTGTAGTCAGGTCCGACCCAGATCCCTACAGAGCCTCTGCTTTTCCCTGAGACCCACGAAAGCAGTGGCTTCTTCTGAGTGAAGTTTTTTAATTAGCTAAAATGAACCCAATGAAAAAATTTTGATTCGATTTTTAGTTCCTGCAAATATGCAAATTAGCCAGTTTCATGACTAACTTCATCTTGGGGAAAAAATCCGTTAGAGCAAGAAAAAAAGAGGCACCTCACATGTAAACTGAGATTTTGCTGGCAAAATACACCAAGACCGTTTTCTTGACCTCAAAACCCATTCTGTTCTGCTGAATAAGCCAGAAAGGCTCCCAGCTCCTTCTCTTCAGACTGTACAAGTCCCATATACTTCCCAACCTGCCTTCTGCCTCATGGGACAGAGAATGCCTTTCAACGTCTCTGTTCCCACAGCACAGGAACGTACACAGCTGCAGTTAGAATAAGGAGTGTTCCCCCACGGAAAGGCTCAAAACTTGTGACTGGTATACACCGTGAGAGGTCCACATTTCTGCCCCAGTCCATGGCCCCCGCACATACTACGCCAAGTCTGGAGGTTCACCCTGTCCCTTTCTCTATCAGAAGAAAAGGAGCGTTTCTTTGGGTGGGTGGCTGTCCTCTGGCAGGTAGAGGACAAGGCCACTTCTAGGCTTCCTGCATGTCTACCACACTGATGACCTTCTGGGATGAAAGGGGTATTGTGAATGCTGAGCAGCTGGGGGCTGAGTGCAGGGGACACTGAAAAGGCCAGTGTTTGCCAGCCCATCAATGACCCAAAGGCAGATGCAGCAGAAAAGCAGTGACGACACATATTTCATGAATGACTCCGATAAGGAGCAAAAGGGTAATTTGGGTCAAAGAGGCTATGGGGTGACACCACCATACAGCAGGCCTTGGGTCAGAGCCTTTACTAATGTTGAATCCAACTGAATGCCCGTCATTCAAAAAACACACGCTGAGGGTGTAAACTGGTAAGCAATCCATGGAGTGGGGAGCCAATCTTCCAAGGGGCTGAGTGAAGACTCATGTCGAGTTGGGGCAACAGAAAGATGAAGGATGGGCTCCCTCACGTCACGACCCTGTGCAAAAGCACGACTGCGTCCTGCGTTCTCCCTCCCTCTACACCCAGGGCTCTGGGTGTGACAGGTGTGCTGTGTGAACGTGTTGAGAAGCGCTCCCTCGTCTTCATCCTATGCTCTTGCATCTATCTTCCCACCAGAACAAAGAGACATTTGTGCCCCATTCCCGCTCTGGAAGTAGAGCAGGAAGACGGGAATTTGCTCCGGGCTTTTTTCCATGTTACTTGACCCTGTCGCTCGCATTACACTGTCATGAGTCATGGCCTCACCAGGCCAAGCCCCACCACTCACAGGCGCCCTGGCGGTGCACTCTCCCCTCCATGGCCTCCTGTGTGTCCTCCCCAACCACAACCACTGTGCACTCTGCAGGGCATGGCGACCAAGCTCGGCAGGGTTCTCTCCGTGCCACCTTCACTGGGGAGAGATGACCTCAACAGCCCGGCAGTTGCACACTCAGAGGTCACTCGCAGGGGACATCTGCGTGTGAGGATCGACTTCTGAGAGTCCGGGTCCACGGACCACCGTCAGTCTTGCACACCTCAGCCTCCCTACCCGAGACCCCAGACTCCCTGCTGCCCCTAAGGATCCTTCAGTTGTGCTGGAAATGCTGTCTTGCAAGAAAAGGCTAATGGCTCTTCTCATAAAACAGAGGCGCGTGAGTGTGTGTCCCAGGTCCAACCACACGTGCTGGCTGACGTAACCTTTAGAGGAGTAACCAAGCCTGGCTGCCTCCACCGCTGGTTCCTGGGGGGGGCCTCTTTCCACTCCTTTAAAAAGCCAAAACAGCTACCATCAGTTTGGGTTAAAAGAATTTAGCTTTACTGCATAACCAGGCTGCACGAGCATTAGATCTTTTGAAGACATTTCAGCCTCAAAATTTTGACAAGTTCATTGTTACCTAATTTAATGTTAATCACCTTGAGTTGCAGTAAGGTAAGGTCTGTCTTACTCATCATGTCCACTTAGCTATAAAATTGGTGTCTGAGTTACCAAAAGGAAAAGAAAGGAAACTGGCTCTGCCCCTGAGTCCCCAGCTGACTTGCAGGGAGCCGCCCCTGGAAGCTACTGCCAGAGGTGGACTTCCACCAGTTCTAGAAAAAAGTTTCCTCTGGACACGCATTAGCCCGACATAGCGCAGGGCAAAGCAGACCTGCTAGGTGTCCACAGCAGCTGTCCACGCGGGCTTCCCCATCCCAAAGGCGCCTGACACTCTATGTCTTATTAAGCTTCACGGCTTTGGATTCCTTGGTTAATTTCGGGATCAGGACCACCTGGGTGGAAACAGGGCCACGTGGTTACCTGTCACTAAATGAAGTTCTAGGTGTCATCAAACAACTGGGAAAACTAAGGCGGAAAGAAGGCACGCGGCGAGCTCGCCACCAGGCGCAGTCCTGGGAGCCACACACGGGGCGACACTGCGCCCAAACCCCAGGTGACGTGCCTCCGGGTACCTCAGGTTCACTGGTGGGGCGGCTGAAACCCGAGGGGCCACTGCCCGCAGAACCACGTCTCCCCGCACTCACGGCCATGCCTCCTGCAGCTCGGAGGCAGATCTCACGGAGGGACGAACCCAAAGCGGAGAAGCCGTGGCGGCGGGAGCAGGTTTCAGCCTGAAGCAGCAGCGTGCGGAGGAGGCGCCACTGGGGGCCTCTCTGCGCCGGGCCCTCCTGAGCCGGGAGGAAGCCAGCGCCTGCGGCGGACCCACGACGCGGGGGAGGTCGGGCTCTGAGCGGCCACGCGGCCCTCCTCTGGGCCTGCAGTTCTGCTCCCTCCCAGGGGCTCCTCCCCGGCCTCCCTCCTCGTCCCCAGGGTCCCCCCTTTCTCCTCCCCGGGCTCCCTGCATTTCCCCGGCAGCCCTCCTCCCCGGGCTCCCTCCTATTCCCCTGGCCGCCCTCCTCACGGGCTCCCTCTCCGGCCCGGCGCAGAGAGAAGAGGCCCCCAGTGGCGCCTCCTCCGCACGCTGCTGCTTCAGGCTGAAACCCGCTGCCACCGCCCCAGCTCCCTGCGCTCGGCCGCCCTCGCGTTCCAAGAGCACGGCCTTCCTCCCCGACTCACCGGGCTGCAGGGCCGTCGCCAAGGCTGAGCAGAGGACGGGGAGCGTCCCCGAAGCAGCACCGGGTCCGCGCGGGCCGCAAGCCCAACATGGCGCTGCCGCCGCTCCCGCCGCTCCCGCGCCGCACCTGGCCCCGCCCCCTCTCGTCTCGCGAGACCCGCCTCCGCCCGCGCGTTTCCGCGAGCTCTCAGCCCCGCCCCCGGGGCCGCTGTCGGTCCTTCAGCGAAGCCTCCGGCAGCCTCGGGTCTACTGGGAGGCGGGGTCGGCGTGGGCGCCTTCACAGCCGCCTGCCGGCACCCGGCGGAGCCCGCGAAAGGGCTTGTGTCACGTGTCCTATGCTCAGCGCTACGTCACCCACGTCCACCGAGAAGTGCAGGGACACCGCCAGCCCTGCAAGGGGACGGCCGCGGGTGCCATGTCACTGGCAGGGAGGCGTGGACGGGGGGCGGGGGACGCCAGAGATCTGGTCACCCCGACTTGGGGGACAGTAAATGGCTGTTGTCCTTCCAAAGTCTGGACCCTCCTTAGGAGGAGCCACCAAGCTCTAGCGAGGAGCGGGGTTGAGCAGCCTGGCTTCCAGGTTTGCGCGAAGTTGCCTGAAGCCAGTGGAAGCAAAGTGGAGGGTGTCCCACTTGCTGACCGACGGCCAGAGCCGTGGGAGACGAGGGCCGCAGTTCGGGGTCGCAGTGAGAGGCCCTCATCCCAAGCCTCGGTGCTGCGGGGAGTCTAAGAGGCGCCCAACCCCGGGAAGGGCGCGGCCCGCCCTCGGCTGGAGGAGCGTCTGCCCTCTGGACGGGTTTCCTTCACGCATCTCGCGAGGGGGCCGGTGCCCACAGGTGGTGGAGACCCGGGAAGACCCGCCCACTAAAGCATGATCGTCGGTTGCTGAAATGCCAACGTCTGAATCGCACTTGCCATCTCTGCAGATACAAAGCAGAAGGCTGAGTGAGTCATCATCTCCGCTAAGTCTTAGGGAAAAAATATAAAGTCAGAGTAGCAATTTTTATTTATTTACTTTTTAACTATATATTTAGAGTGGGTCCATGAGGCCTCTTTCTTACTCTGTGTTCTCTCTCTCTGATGTCTTTTGCACTTTCTCCTACGTGGCCTTAGAATGAACGAACCAAACCCAACAATCCAAGAAAAGAAATTTCAGCCTTTTCAGAAGATTTGGAGAAACGTACAGATTATGGAACCGTGATACAGTTCTGGACATGGTCCTGAAGCTCTACAAAACAGAAGCAGGCAGCGTTTCCCAAACATATGTGACCACAGGGTCTCTTAACCAAAGCACCTCCTGTGGCCTCGTGCCGTGGATGCCCATCACGAAATCTGAGCTTTCTGGCTGACGGTCAGTCCTTCCTAGTCCCCAGGGCGACCTGGTGGCAGATGAAGCCCTCAGGGAGAGTGAACACATTTACTGAGCCATTCGCAGCGTCCCTGCGGTGCTCGGCCCTCCCATAATTTAGTGACGCGGGGTCACGCCTGGCCATGGTGCAGGGAGACGGGAGACCAAGGAAGTCTGATGTGCTCATCCTGGAGATAAGGAGACAAGGTTCCAGAAATGCTTTTGCAAACTATTCGAGCTGGTGTGGGAGCCGAGCCGCTGTGTGTTGTGGTCGAAACCACACCGGCAGGATGTCTGGAGGACCCGATGGGTCGTGGGGGAGAGGCGCGCACGCGGACTCGGCACTGGAAGAATGCCAGCCCCACGAGGGTGGTCCCAGGCTTCCTCGCTCCTTCCTGCCCCGTTCTCCGGGGCCTGGCAGCGGCTCACCGAAGACCCACGGCATATGCCTGAAGGACAGTTCCTGCGGAAACTCACAGCCACCACAGGAACAGGGACAGGAAATGGCTCACCCAGCACAGGAGACACTTTCCCTGGCACTTTCAAACTGGGCTCCCCACTCTCTCTGGCCACAGAGCTGTCCCCACGTGCAATAGTAATTAGAAACTCACCCAGAGCCGTGGAAACCAGCCTTATGGGCAGAACTGTGAGCCCGTGATTGGCTGGGACGGTGTTTCGGGGTCAGGGTGTGGCTGTCGCCGTCTCGTCATGGGTGGCCCCCCTGAAACGCACATTGAAAGCTGTCGCGGGGGTGGGTGGCCTGTCTTCAGAAGAGCTGGCTGCACAGAGACCACCAGTAGGCCTTTGTTTCTGTGTCTCTCCCCATGCGATTGGGACGTTTCGGGTAAAACAAAGACATAACGCCACCACCGAGCCTTCGCTGCCCTCCTAACCGTGTCGTGACACCTGCAGTCATGGTGTCACCAGATGCGCTGTCTCGAGATCTACGGCCCGCTCCTCCTCCGGGAGCCCTGGATACGGCCCAGGGCGTCCACGGCTTGGGCGCCCAGGTGGACGGCACCAGGGGCCCTGCATGTGAGCCTGGAGCAGCGCTTCTGAGCATCACGTGGCTGCCGGGCACCGCGGTGCCGCCCGGATTCCAGCAGCATCTCAGAATCCTGGGCCGAGGTTGGCGCCCTCCCGGTGGAGCTGCTTTGTCCAGGGTTGGGGGTCGTGGGGCCCTTTGTTGCCGTGGTTTAGATTCGGCAGCTTTGAGACCCGCAGACCTGTGGGAGGCAAGATCAGGTAAAGTCTGCAGGGCACCCAGGCAGCCACCTGCTGAGAAGCCGACACCGCCCTTGTTCTCGGGTTGGAGGCCACCCGGCCCGGACAGACCCCTCCTGCCTCGCTCGTCTCTGCTCCTCTCCTCGGGAGGCCACTGACAGATGAGCCGGGGCTGGGGGACAGAGGGGGCATCTCAGCCCCTGGCGTCCAGCCGGGATGACTGGAAACTCCCAGAGCAGGGCCTGCACACAGGCCAGAGCTCTGGGGTCCGCTTCTCAGGTCTTCTAGCATTGCTGATTTTGCCTCAGGCCTGAATAAAGGGAAAACCTGAAACGTGGCTGCAGCGAGCTCACAGCTCCCCTCTGCTGCAGGAAATCCCTCGTAATTGCTTACCAGGGACTTTTCTGGGGCCTCTGTGTCAGAATGCGAGCCCAAGCCCTGGGTTCAGCTTGTCCTGATCCCGCTCCAGCTCTCAGGCCACAGGCCCCTTCCTTGGGGCCTGTAAAACCAGGTTACTGACAGGTAGCATAGGAGGGGGCTGGTGGGACCCGTGAGTGAGGTCACAGGCACACTTTAAATGGTCCCCGTCAGCCACCAGCGCTACACAGCGTCAGACACTGTCATCATCACAGACAGAAATTTACAAACAAGACTAGCCATCACCATGGAGCCTTCCCCCAGCCCGTCTGAGACTCCAGGGCCCAGACGGACGTGCGGAGCAGCTCCCAGGCCAGCGCCGGCACCTGCCCGCGGGCGCCGGCCCTCCTCGCACCGTGAGCTCTGGCCCAGCGCCTCCCGGCTGCAGCTGGAGGTGGGGCCGTGGACGCTCGCGGCCCCCTGGGCCCTGTGCAGTCCAGCCGCAGCAGGTGACGGCAAATGGAAAGTCTAATTTCCATGAACTCATGCGCCCCAGAGGCATCGCAGGTGGGGGCAAGTGGGAGGGAGGGGCAGCGGGGTCGGGGCCCTGCTCCCTCTGCCACTGGGACGCCCCCAAATCTTTCACATACGGGGCTCCCCAACCAGGCGTGATTTACTTAAGAGCCGGCTCTATCGCAGAAAAGCCACGGAGCCTGAAGACCGGAGAGCCGGCGTCTCCTGTGCGCGTGGTGGGCTCCTGCAGCACCAGGCCCAGCTTGTGCGAGTGTGCCCGCGCCTCTTCCAAGACCCCACACCGGGCAACGCGGAAGCCCGCGTGTGGCGCTCGGGTAGCCTGGGAGAGTGGGAGCGTCCACGTGGGCGAGGCGAGGCGAGCGGCGGCTCACTCCTCCTGAGTTTCTGTGACCACGAAAGAAAGAAAAACCTGGCCTAGAACAGGAGGGAGATCCTTAAAGGCTGGGTTTGAACATGACTGCCAACGACAACGACTTTGCACCTCACGTGTAAACTCCAGTGTGTGTCGCAAGGACCCCAGTCTTTCACATCAGCTCTGTGCAAAAACCGGCCACAGGAATCTCCTGACTCAGAGTTTTTACCGAATCATTCTGAAAACCACCATTCCTTAAGAAACAATAGCCTTTGTTCTCACGAGCAGATAAGTTATCATTTCCTGTAATTGAATGTCTTGTCGCTAAACAAAATTGGAAAAATCGATTGCATTAAAATTGACTTTGGGAGTTCTCTTCGTGACTCAGCAGTTAACAAACCCAGCTGGTATCCATGAGGATGCAGGTTCAATCCCTCGTCTGGCTCAGTGGGTTAAGGATCCAGTGTTGCCGTGAGCTGTGGTGTAGGTCGCAGACGCGGCTCAGATCCCACGTTGCTGTGACTGTGGTGTAGGCCGGCGGCTACAGCTCCAGTTGGACCCCTAGCCTGGGAACCTCCATATGCTGCGGGTGCGGCCCTAAAATGAAAAAAAAAACCCCGACTTTAAATGTGTGATCATTTTTGAATCCAACTGTGCTTTCTCTCATTGACACGGGTGGTTGAAATTTGTTCTCATGATGCCAAATAATTTCTAGTTCTGTGGGACTTTAGAATTCAAGTATCTCAACATAATGAAGCTCATCCACAGGGACGTGCAAATGGTTCTCTATTAATATTGCTCTTTAAGATTCAAGCTATAGCACTAACTACACAGGGCTGCTTGCTTTCCTAAGGCGGGACTCTGCTTTACATCTGTGAGCTTTCCACTACGTGTCAGTGTATTCCAATGCGCACTGTAGTCCTCAAATATGTTAGTTAAGTGAACAGTTTTTGTAAGACAATACTATCCTAAACAAATCTGCAAAGTTAGAATCCCTCACAAAATGCTGTGGGTTTTTTCTTAATTCGTTCTTTTTCTTAAAAATACTTGGTTGAACTTCCATAAGCGATCAGGCAGCTCTGAAATCCCAGAGTGGTCTTCAGATTCCATTTCTTCTCATAAAGCTGAAACTGGATGGACCGGTAATGGCTCGGATTTGACTAATTCTTCATTTAGATAACACTTGTAGTGTGGAAATTAGAGCTACAGGAGAACATTTTAATATAAAGGCTTCTCTCCGTGGTTAGAAAATGCTGCACTCCCTGACTCTTGGGGCTTCCAGAACAAACTCTTGGTTCGGAGCCTCCCATCTGCTCTTCCTGCCCCCCCCACCGGACTGGTGGACAGAGGGACACAGGCGGGGTTTCCATCAACCTCGTTTGTTTCAAACACGGCTCTTGATATCCACCCAGCCGCTTGTTTGGTGCTGCCTTCAGGACAAATTATGTTCTTCCAAGAATTTCTCTTCAGGGCTCCTAGTGGGGCCATTAACTATTACTAACGTCTGTACACAAAATCATCCATCTACAATAAGAGCTCCTGATTCAACGGTCTTCTGGACCAGTATTGTCGCCATGTCACCAGATGTGTACCTTTCAAAAGCACAAAAGGAGCCTCTCCTCTATGCTCGTTGCCTCGAGGAACCCAGACTCGGTAACTGTTGCAATTGCGGGAGGTGTGCTGCAGCTGCTCAATCGGGTCAGGGTCTGTCTCTTAAGAAGCATTTTGTGGAGCCATTTTATGTACATTTAAGAAACATTTTATGCACTTACGCACAGTGGCGGGTTCTGACAAACGCATTCGCTCGAGGAGCCCCCATGGCCACAGAGCGGGTCCGCCGTCTCAGAGGGCAGCCCTGTCCTCCCCAGCAGCCCCCAGGGCTGATTTACGCTGTTGTAGGTTTGTCCGAATCGTTCTGGAACCTCACATATCTGAGTGCGTACTGGTACCCACCTGGCTTCTGTCCCTCAGCCTAACAGTCAGAGACCCTCCTCGTCGCTGCGTAGCGGAAGCGCCCCCATCTGTGCGAAGCGGCCCCAGCGAGTCCACACTCTGTCCCACCCCCGGGGAGGGGCCTCAGGGCCAGGTGACTCTTGGTGCAACGACTAAGTTCCACGAACATCCTCAGGCCAGGTGGACACAGGCCTTTGTGGGCGTGCATTTCCTTTCTCCTAAATATTATCTGGCAGTGGAAAGTCGGGGACACGAGGGAGATGACGCCTGGCCTTTGGAAAAAGTGCTAAACCCAGTTCCAGACTATGCTGTTTTCTGATCTACTGGCTGTAACATTTGAGTTATGGATGACCAAACCCTGGACAACACCTGTATGGTAGATGTTGAAGTTATTTACATTCTGGTCAGTGTGTGACAGTGTCTCAGTGTCTCCTTAATTTGCGTTTCCCTAATGATCGATGATACCGGGCTATTTTCCCCTTCATACTGCCATTCGTGTGTCTTCTTTCACAAGGTGCCTGTTCAAGTATGCTGCCCAGTTTGGGCTGTTTGTCTTTTACTGTAAATGATGGTGGGTCTTTGTATTATCTAGACATCAGCCTTTTGTCCGAAGCATCAGCCTATAAACATCCCCCCATTCAATAGCTCACTTATTGACTTTCCTAATGTTATCTTTTGAAGAGCAAAATATTTTTTCTCCATTGGGAAGAGAAAAACGGTTTTCGTTATCCCAAATTTTTAAAGTATAGTTTCCTTAAAAAAAAAAAAAAAGAAAAAACTATAGCAAGCTGCGTGCATGCATTTCCATATCTTTGAAAGAAACATGCCACTTTATTTTGCAGTAGACGGTAAGTCATCTTGGTTTCACTTAGGAAGGCGTTTATTTTCTTATTTTCTCATCCATCTGGGATGTAGTTGAGTCACCTAGGGCTTATTCACTGCAGGTGCAATGTGATTTGACGTGCCAGGGACTTTGGTTTCAGTTCTTTAGTGGAAAGTTTGGCATTTTCTTGGTGATTGGTAAATATCTGTAAATTCCAGAAGCGGGGTCCTTTCTGGATAACAGAAGACTTGGACCTTCTGTGAAGGCTGTTTCATAAAGAAGAGGCCGCAGGGGGAGGCCGAATGCACAAGACGAAAGGGGAGGTGACTGAGTGTCTGGGCCAAAGAGGAGAATCTCCAGAAGACGCTGGGGCCGCCGCGCCCCCAAGAGAAACGGCGGAGAGTCAGAGCCCCGGGGGCGAGCGCTACCAGCAGGGGCGGCGGCCAGGAGGCGGCCTTGGACCGAGCCCCGCGTGTCGGGGCGGAGGCGGTCCGGCCCGCACTCGTGCCCGGTTAGGTCTCCGTAACTTTCCCTTCCTTCCTGCCAGTAGCTCGCTTTGTCACCCAGGTGGGTGGCTGCGAGGTTAGCGCGCGCACGCAGCCGAGCTTCTCCAGGGCGGCTGCTACCGCAATTCAAGCCGCGCGCCGTCGCCGTCCCGGGCCACCTGCGGCTCGTGCCTGCAGCGGTGCAGCGGTGGCGGCGAGCGCGCGCCCCGGCACGTGGCCGGGCAGCAGGAAGCCGCCAACGAGCCTCCTGAAGACGTGAGCAGAGGGCAGCAGGCCGGGCGCCCGGGGGCGAGAGCAAGAACGGGCGAGGTCGGAAGGACCGCGTCCCCTCCAGCCCCGCCGCCGAGGGCGGCCCACCCGGTCCGCGCGCCGACCCCACGGGGCGACCCCCATCCCAAGACTCAGAGGGGATGAGAGCATTTCCGCGAAGACGGTAAATCGGCTACCGACGCAACCTCGGAAAATCCGTGTCCACGTCGCGTGCTGGCAAACGCGGGGGCAGGGCTTCGGCCGCTTCCCCGCCTCCTGGGAGCTGCCCGGCCCCGTCGGAGACCCGCACCCCCGCCGGGGCCGGCTCTGCTCCGTCGGTGGCTGCCCGCCGCCCTCCGTGCTGTCCCCACTCTTCCCCGCGCCGGCTTAGTTTTCTTGCCGTTAACTTCAAGGTCGCGGACGGGCTCCCCGCTCCTCCGCAAACGCGCGTTTCTCTCCAGTGTCTCCATCTCTTTCCGTTCACTTCTTCTGCAGTCTTTCTGCTTGTCATGTGCCCCACATCCCAGGGAAAGGCAGGCTTAAATTGCTTCCGTTCATCTGTTAATCCTCTGCTGAAAAACCCCAATAAAGGACTAATAATAATAAATAAAGTCCTAATAAAGGACTGCACGTGAAAGACAAGGGCGCGGCTCGGCGAACCTGACATACTCTCCTAGCTCGTGTCTCCCCAAGCGACTCCCCCAAGGGACCCAGATCCTAAAGGGCAACACAGGCGACACGTCCCTGGAGGAGACCCCAGACAAAACCCGGAATCTGGGTCCCGATACCCTGTTCAGTCAGGAACCATCTCCTGCGTTGGCGGCTGCGGCATCGGCCGGGCGTGTGCTCAGCGCACCCGCAGGCTGTGTCCGCAGCAGTAACAGTGAAATGCTGTTGGGAACGTACGGAACAAACGAGTCAAATAAATTCCTCCTAAAATTAAAGGCTGAAACAAAGCCGACACTAAATAAATTTCTGTCAGCAAGAGGAAAGGAAGACGTGAGAGGGAAGAAAGGATGCAGAAAAGCAGGTTTAATATCCGCTTCTGTACTAAGTATCCCTGCTCCGTCTTTTGAAAAACAGATGTGGTCGACTGAACCACACGAAGCTGCCATTCTGTAAGTCGAAAAAGCTGAATACCGGTAATCTAACACGGCTCAGTCGGACAGCATCGCACAGAGACACCTGCTAGACATCTGGGAAAGCGGTCCTTTCAAATGCCGAGGTGTCCGCTCCCCACTCCAGCCCCTCCCTCCAGCCGATGCATCTGCGGGTCTCGGCACATTCCTCAGATTTTGTCCTGCCCTCTGTGTATCAGTCAGCCGCTTACAAAACACTAAGAATAGCGCCTTTTACTGTGAACACACCCAGACACCTTCCTTCCAGAGTCCAAAATACGAGGTCAGCTCTGCTGACGCAAAGGAATGCGCTTCCACATCTGAAAAGAGTCCTTTAAACCGAAGGTCAAAAATGAACAAAAATGTTTATTCCCGAACTGGTTCAGACGCCTCCTTTGCGGCAAAGCGTGGGTGGACCACGACCACATTCTTGCTTTGTTGTTTAGAAAAACACAATGTGCCAAAAGCTGTGCAAACCCATGACATATGCCACATAACATGCCTCTTTTTATCATTCAGAGGCCAAAAGGAATCTTCATAGCTATTGTGTGCAGGCCCCAGCATGTCAATAACCAGCCCTTGTGGTTCTTATTATGATGGCAAGACACCCCTTAGCACTATCAGGTAACAAAAAAATAAACGTTTAGCACTTACAGGACCTGGGAATTTCACAGGACACCTGAGGCCACACTGAGCCATCAGGGAGAGGGAGAGAGAGAGAGAGAGGGAGAGAGAGAGAGAGAGAGAGAGAGGAGAGAGAGAGAGAGAGGGAGGGAGAGAGGGAGAAAGACAGAGAGTGGGAGGGAGGGAGAGAAGGAGACTGTGGGCCTGGCCGGGGGTTCTACTCCTGCTGGAGCTTAGGGTGAGGGTTGAGGGTTTTCCTAGGCTCACTCTTCACTGGTGACTTTAAAGCGTGAGAGCAGGAAGAGAAAATAAAGCAAGTGGCCCAAACGGTCACTCACTGACATCCAACAGCGCCTTCAAGCAAAGGTGCTGGGGACCAGTGGGGTTGGCGCGGGTGACACCATAGCTGATATGCTCAGTCAGGGGTAGGGCTCACTGCAGCTCAGAAGGCACGTGTCTAAATAGCATTCTCATCAAAAACCGTACAAAAATTACTCAGAGAAGAGTCTGAAATCCAGTCTGTATCCACTGTCCCAAACTTACAGCAGCCCACACAAAACTAAGTCGGTTTCACTGGAAGCCTGAGGAATCTGGTCAACGATCTGGGGGACACTGGAGAAGACTTTAGATTCTTTTTCACCCACTGTGAGGAGGTTTGAACCTGTCCTTTATCACTTTGAACCCTCCTTACTTCTGAGAGCAGGTCAGCTTAATCAGAGGCTGTCTCAGTTCAGGGGTCGGTGGCGCAGGCGCGCTCCCCAAGCCCGACCACACGATGCACATGTTTGCATCAGGGTTTAAATCGGCGCTGTTTCTGTGGAAAGAAAGGGAACCGACGGTTAGTGATTGGAGCAGAAAGTCCCAGCTTCTGAGTTCAGAAGGCAGCCAGTTGAGATTTCTAGACGCTGGGCATCTTCAGACGGAATCAGGGCAGTCAGTGGCAACCTGACAGCTTTTCCCAGTTTGCAGTTTGAATGTTTCTGGTGCTTCCTCTGAGTGACCACAGACAAAAAGGCGTAAAGCTGCTGTGCTTTCTCTAAGTTTATATCAATTTGTCCAACTGTAGCTTTCATGGCTTCAGGAAAAGGGCAGTTTTAGTTCTCAATGCTTCCAAGTCAGTGGGTGGGGAAAAACTGGAAACCTTAGTTTGGACGGCTGTAGCCTGATACTGAGGGAACAGGGCGAATTTAGGATCTAGTCTAGCTGACAGGTCAAAAACAAAACCTCAAGTACAATGAACTAGTATCTAACACCGAGAGCTGCAGAATGTACTTTCTAGTATTTTTTTCTTTCTACAGTCATCCCCATTTCTACCAAAGACGACATAGCAAGACTAACTTGTTTGTACATTAAGTCTAGTTTCAGTAAACTTGGACTGACCATTTGGAAAAGTGCAGCAAGAGTTCCAGTTGACCATATTGGCTCTTTCAAGTCTGCTTTGCAGGAACTTTCTATAAGGAATATTGGACTGAACTTTTAAAAGCCTCCGGAGGCTAGGAAGCCAAACCAAGAAACTGCCATTAGACTTCACCTGCAGTACCTACGGATTTGGATTAATTCCTCTCTTCTCGAAGTCCCCAGGATATCCTGCAGTTCCTGCACCTCCCAGGAAGGCAGGTACTGACCTGATAAGGCTGCCAGGAACTCTGTAAGCAGGCTACCAGGCTGCTTTTCCAAACTGTCTGGTCATATCTGAGTCTATGCACCTTCTCAAACAATACCTTCCAGTCAGAGTATTGGTAATTAAACAGTGTTTCCATTATGCTCTGTTATAAGGAGAATAGATTCGTATTGAACTTGGGTTAATAACTACATTGCCATGAAAATAATAACAATACTGAGAGTTTTCTAATTCTGGAAGGATCAGGTAGGGAGAAAAAGATAAATGCTTCATCTTTGTTCACAAAGATATACTTTACCAAATTATTGTCATAGATGGCTTCAGAAGTTTCCTTAGATCTGGAAAAAGCAAAAGGTGAAAGAACCAACAATGTTTCAAACAAAAAGTCACAAAATTATAATTATTCACATCAATTCATTCATTCCCATGTAATTACTTCTTGTTGATCTTAATCTTTGATAGCAGGTTCATAAAGCCATTGGTTTTTCTAATGGTGTCATGTAAATTCCTCTATGGTTGTCATGTCCTGCAAATTATCGGAAACCTGTGTTCTGGAATACTCAGCAGAGACCTTTCACGAACCTCTCCGAAGATGAAACAAAACACATTTGTAAAAGCATCACAGTAAACAATAACTTAAGTGACAAAAAACTAAAATAACCATGGTTAAATATCTAACGAGAATTCATTATAATGCACTTGACAAGGAATTTTGGTTATTTTGTGCCATACATCATTTTAAGATGACAATGGGAATTATGAGTGGTAACGTATATATCAGATTTTTGGAGTTTCATATAATTTCTGGAACACTCACATTAATAACACATATCCATACAGGAATACCCATAAAGAAGTTTTAGCATTATCTCTTATTTGACAACATGAAACCAGGAATTCATTTTGATACAACACAAAATCTTTGCTTTCTAACCAGATTACTTAGGATAAAGAAAAGCATTTCATAATCTCTTATCAGAGCAGCATGTCAATATTCAAAGAAAAAATTGTCCTTTTAGCAGGTGAAAGAAAATTTCACAAGCATATTCTTGATGTTAAAGTTTAGGTTGAAAAGATAAATCCTTACGACGACAATCCCAGCTGAGGCGACTCTGCCATGCAAGGTCAAGGCCTTTCTCTCTTCCCAGTGTCACACCACCTGTCCCTGACGTTCCTGTTCTCCAGGCTGAAACAACCAGTTTCACTTGAGGACAAGCTGACTTTCCTTTTCCCTTAAAACAAAACAAAACAAAAAAAACCCTAAAAAGTAAAAAAACAATCCTGCACACCTCACGTCTTTCTTACCCAAAACACATCTCTGTTCTTGCTTGCAGAGGTATTCCCGCATCCCTAGATGTTTTAAACACACATATTAATTAGAACGCATAACCCCTGGAAATCCAGTGGGTTTATCGTTTCCATCACCATAGTGACCGAAATGAACTTTTTTATTTTCAACCCCTGAGAAGGGCCCATTTTGACCTTAAGTCCAGATAATTATTTTTATAGGGCACTCCTCCTAATTACAGGAACTTTAAGAAAGTTACAGAATTTAGGATCTTTAGAAATAGTACAAGCTGATGCATTTTGGCAGCTTTGAGGAATAACTGACAGGTCATTCCAAGCAACAAAACTCCCGCAGTGGCCAATTCACTCCCTCTCCTTCCTGCTGTATAAATCTTTTAAGTTTCAATTTCAGTTAAGGCATAGTTTCGCTCTCAGTCCCTCCTTGATTTTTGTCCTGCTACCTGAAAATCTGTGTTGTCACTGGAACATTCCAGATGATGTCACTGCAGGCCCCTTCTTAGGCGGCCTCTCTCCTTTCCCGGGTGTCCCAGGAGAACTCCGGGACTGCCGCCTGCCTCCAGGGGTGCTGCCCGGTCTCTGGGAGCAGCCCGCAGCCTCGGGGATGCAGTCCGGAGTCCGGGCACGTTGGGGTGCGGGCCAGGAACCTTCCAGGGTTCTGTGTTCACAGCCACGGCCAGGAACCTTCCAGGGTTCTGTGTTCACAGAGGAACTGCCCCTCCTCGGGGTCCGGAGGCAGCGAGGCTCCACGGAGTCAGGACACTGGTGTCTGCCCGTTATTTTTAGCAACACCACACCAGGGGCCGGATCCATACACCCCGCTGGGTCGGGGTGGGCCACAGATCTCTGGGTAAAAGGCGCCTTCACTCTTCCGGGTGAGGACACGCAGCCCGGGCACAACCCACTCGGTGGCTGACGGCCGAGGTCGCTCGGCTTCCTCACCTGTGGGAGTCCTGTCCTCAGGTCCTTTAGCCCAGAGCCTCTCCTCGGACCAGGACGACAGTCTTGCCGTCCAGCCTAATCACCTTAGTTTGATCACACGGCCTTGGGGAGATGCCTGGGTTATTAGGGCAGCTGTTACCTTTCAGGCTGACTCAGCGGGGCACATGGCAGAGGCTGGACGCCGGCGTGCAGGGCAGCGGCCCCCGCCGGGCAGCGCCCCTCCCCGGGGCAGCGCCC
>PVHT021183602.1:129146-155606 GCA_004024745.2 Catagonus wagneri
CCCTTCCCGGGCAGCGCCCTCCTCCAGGCAGCGCCCCTCCCCAGTCAGCGGCCCCCTCCCCCGGGCAGCGCCCCTCCGCAGGCCTGTTACTCTGGGGGGCGCTGCGCCAGGTGCAGGTAAAGGGCCCGCCCCTCGGTGGAGTCCGGTGCGGTCACACAGCGGCAGCCGCACAGGTCGTAGTGCATTGATTTCAGCTGATCGCTAATCGATGCTGGGGCTGGACCGGCCCCGGGGCTCCTACTACGACTGCGAGACGCCCTTCGGTGATGATCACCCAGAAGCCTTGAAAAAGCGTTGATTACTCCCGGGACCCGCGCAGAACACGGCACACCTGCGGCACGGGGTGAGGTCGCAGGCATGAGAGCGCGCAGGCCCGGGTCCCGCCTGTCCTGGGGCGAGGGTGGGGCCAGGGTTTCCAGGCCTCGCTCTTACTGGCGAATTTAAAACATAGGAGCAGGGGTTTAAAGCTCAGGCTGAGGAAAAAATAAGCGGTCCCCATGGTCAGTTATCAGTCGGCCGGGATCCCCCAAACAACGAGGCCGCTAGAGGGGGCGGTGTGGCCGGTGTGGCCGGCCGCGTGTCTGCTGGAGCAGGGCGTGGACGCCCTCTTTGAAGTGGGTGCAGAAGTCGGGCGCCTGCATCACAGACGGAAAAGCCAGCCGTCAGGGCTGCTCCTTTGCCATTTGCCTGGGCGCCCGAGGCCCGGAGGCCAGCGCCCCTTCCCCGCTGACTCACCGCGGCCTCCGCAGGCGGCCCACCGGGAGCAGGGCCTCGCCCGCCCCCCGCCTAGCGGAGAGCACGTGCCCACAAAGGCCTCACGGGTCAGAAGGGTAACCGGTCACCTTCCTTCCACAACCTCCAAGACGCTCTGACACCACCGCTGTCACCTCGGCGGCGTCTTCCCACAGGCCTCAGGGGGTCGCGTCCTCCGCTCTCCCGGCCGGGTCTGCGCAGCAGCACCTGCGGGGTCTTCGTGTCTCGGCAAGGAAGCCCCCCTCCCCGTTCTGCAGCTGAACCAGGAGGAAGCGCCTCGGGACCCCACGCTGCTGCTCGTGGGATCCCCGCATTGTTCCAGCGGGTCCCGCTCCCCTGGGACCCGAGAAAGACGCGGTCCTGGGACCTCTGGCGGCAGAAGCGTCTCTGAGGACCGCATGCAGGGCGGCTTGACCCTGTCCCCCCGGTCGGTCCCCAACACGGGAGGGGGTGCAGAAGCCAAGCTGTTCACAGCAGCCAGGGGCCGGGGGTCAGCACCGCCACGCTGCGGGGCCGCCGCCCCAAAGGGGACTCCCCGGCCCGCCCTCCGGCCGCCCCTCCTCCTTCCCTCCCCCCTCTGCAAAGTGTAAGTTAGGAAATAAACACAGACTATTTTTTTTATTTTAACTTTACCAAATTCTCTGCGGACGCACGGGCTACGCCATTTCCACGTCTGCAACAAGGGGGACGCTTGCGGGGAGCAGGAAGGCCCACCGGCCGACGCGAGGGGCGCAGGCGCAGCGGCGCTGGCAGGACGAGGAGCGGACACAGTCCCCGCGGCTCCAGTGGCCGCCTGGCGCACAGGCCTGGGCTCAGGTCCATCCGTGTCACTCGGCCTGAAACAGCTGAAGCTTGCCATCCAAGGTGGCCGTGGTGAGCTGTGATGGAAGAAAAAATACCGTGTGGTTTCAGTCACTTTCCGTTAACTGAGGAACTTAAGAAAAAGGAAAATTTCCTTACTGGAATTTTCTAGGCCACAGAGCAAAATGCATCAAAAACGGTGCAGTCTATGTGTGCAACAGGTGCCATCCTTAGACTTGATCGATCCGCCCGCATTTGGTTGCTACTCTAGTATTTGTGAGTGCCATGGTCAGAATCAATCCGTCTACACTGCCCAAAGGGGACAGGTGTCCTTTCTAAATGTCCCATAGTTTCGACCAACCAACCATGAGCGCTCAGGACCCCGACACATCACGTTGGTGTCCACAGCCACTGTGGCACGGCCTCCCTGGAGGGGGACCCAGGATCCCGCGGCCGGAGCAGGGCAGCTGGGTCAGGACCAAGCGCCAGGCTCCAGCGGTGACCGCCCTCCCGCCCTCCGGCACGGGCTGCATTTCCAGGAGCAGATTCAGGAGAGGCGGCCAGCGCTCCCGCCTTGGGCTTAGCGGGCTCAGGCTGTCGGGGCAAGACGCCAGGGCCAGGCGGCCGCGGGGACACGTCCGGAGGCCAGAGGTCCAGGCGAGGCCCCTTCCGGGCTGCGCTGGGCCCCGCTCACCAGGGCCTCACCTGGCCGTCGGCCCTGCGCCCCCGGACAGGCCCCAGCCGGGCCCATCCCCTCCCACCCAGGGCCCGTTCAAGGTCACCTCCACATGCAGCCACAGCGGAGGCAGGGCTTCACCGTGGGAAGTGGGGGGAAAGGCGGGGACGCAGCACCAGCGGGCCCTGGCCCCGCTTCCCTGTCTTGGCCACAAAGCCCCTCCGTTCATCTCCCGCCTCCCGCATCCCCCTCGTCCGACCCACGGAGGGCAAGCGTGTGCCCCGCGCTGCCTGGCCAGAACCGCGGGGGAACCGTGACAGCAAACTGCCGGCGGGGTCCCTGCGGACGGGCGGTGCCCGAGCTTCCCCGGCGGCAGCGGAGCAGCGACCGCGTCCTTCACCAGGACAATCTCGGCAAGGTCTGAGCTGCGTGTCTACACGGCCGAGCCCCGGCCACCACAGAGTCTGAACGGCGTCCGAGCTATGAGTCACCGCCGGGGCTAAGGACTCAGCGAGGTCCTGGCTCTAGGCCACGAGGGGCCGCACGGCAGCCACGGCCAAGTCACCTCCACAAGGCCCCGGGTGGCTTTAATTGTCCTGTTCACCCCGGCACGGGGCAGGCGTGTCTCAGGACCCTCTCTTCCCCACGGAGCAGTGGGTTTTTTTAATGTATCAACTCGATTCACGAAGAAATCAGTGAAGTGTTTTCCTCCCAGAGGCTGAGGAAGCAGTGAAGGTGCGCGGCTCAGGCTCTGTCACTAGAAACTAACCGATTTCCAGAACAGGGGCAGAGAAGCCTGACAAAGGCGCGCCTTAATTTGCCGGGCCGAGCGTCCCCTTTGCCAGAGGGCTAAGTGCAAACAACCGTGGCGTGAGCGACCTGGCCTTGTCCAGTTGGCTGATGTCTCCACGTGCAGGCACACAGGTCTGCCACGATGGCGTTTCTAAGGGCCACCTCTGAGCGGCACGGAAGTTCCGTACTCTAAAACGTTACGCTGGCTATGACCACGTGGACGTCACGGCGTGACTTCAGATCCCGCTCACTCCTGCCCATCCCGCTGTGACCCATCCGTCAAACGCCGTGAGCTCTGGATTCAGCTCTGAATCTTCCCTCCGCTCAGACAACACACTGAGCGTCTTACCACCGTGGCCTCGCCCTCCAGTTCCTTCAGGTGGCGGTGCCGGGCTGGGCCGTGTCACTGGCACCGGGACCACGTGAAGCCAGCCTCAGCTCCTGCCCGCGCCCCCACAGTCTTCCAGCGCCTTCTACAAACACATCTGCCAACGTGTCTTCCTAAGTCACCGCATTACTCCCCTAGTCTCACGGTCAGGAATTTAAGCAAAACCTGAAGTTGACCTTGACCTGGGGTCCAGTGTTCCTCCTGTCCATACCTGTGTAATAAATAAACACCGTGTCCAGTGTGGCGGGAACAGGCGGACTTCAGAGTCCCCACGGTCGCATGTGGTGTAGGAACCGCACAAAAAACCCAGGCCCGGCCCTGGGCCCAAAGATGCTTTGGCGACGTTGACACGGCCCAGCCTGGTGTGGACTGGGAATGGTGTGGACTGGGAAGGGCTCTGCCGACGTGCACGGAGGGCCACTAACAGGACTCGACCCCCTCCTCTGGCTCACTGTGCCTTCTCCAGACACGTACAGCCCCTGGGAGGCCGGCTTAACCAGCTTGGGCCTTCTAAGAAAGTACCGAACCCCGGGGTGGGTAGAAACCCGAGACACTTATCTCCCACGGTCGGGAGGCTAGAAGACCAAGGCCTGGGTGCCCGCGGGGCGGGCTCTGGTGGTTATAACAACCCGATACATCAGCTGATGCGCACAGGGCAGATCTGGGCCTGAGAATGTGTACTGTTCTAGAGGGAAAGCCTAGTCCTTATTTCGAAGAAAAGGCAAAGTTCACCTTGGGCAAAACGGCAGTCCCAGAATAATTTTATGCTTGTGGGCATGTGCCAAATTTATTTTCAAATTTCTCTTTGATTAGAGTGTACCAGAAATGATGGAAATCATGTATATCCAGCATAAAAAAATAACTTGGTCTGCAAAACACTGCTACAGATGTCATACCAGCAACGCCTCAGAACAAGAATAAGCTTTGGTTAGAACAAACTCGAAACAACACGCTTTCCAGATAGCAGCGGCACTTCTACTTCCAAACTCCTGAACCATTAAGAGAAGGAAAAACCTACACTATCCGGGCGGAAACACATTAGGTCTTGTTCACGTGAATTCGGTTCGGATTTGGCTAGGAGTCAGCCCTGAGTGTCAGGCCTTCCTCGACACACGTGGAGTAAACCCTGCCATCCCAGGGGCCTGCGCTGGTCCCTGTGGAGCAGGTGCCACTTGGGCGGAAAAGAGAAAAGGAGGCAGAGGGGCGGGGGCCGGGATCCTCATGGAAAATGGAGGTCCGGACAGTCGGAGAGCGGCCAGCTTGAGAAGATTCTTTTCTAAAGACACAGGGACAGGAGACGTGTCCCCTGGAGCAGCTGACGTGGTGCAGCCCCAGCTCAGGAAAAGGGACACTCCCGTGATTCCTCCGCATGCAGGTCTGAAAAGCCCCGCAGGGGACGCCAAGGACTCCTGACTGCCACGGACAGAAGTCCACCTGGGACTAGCTTAACGGGAAGGCATTTTGTTCCATGCTACTGGACCGTCTAAGGAAGCTAAGAACAAAACGGAACAAAACTCTGGAGTCAGGAGAAGCCAAAGCCACAGACTCAGCTGTCGCTGGGACTCTGTCCACGTCGCCTGCATCTGCTCCCTGATGCACGACTTCCTAGTCTCCTTACTCCGTAGAAACCACGTGTTTCTAATTCTCTGGTCCACGTGGCCGGAAGAAAACAAAACAAACCCAACAAAGAGCAACAAAATCGAGATCACTGAAGCTACCGGTTTCAGCTGCTGCCCTGCTTTCCTCCCAGTTTCACTTCAAGCTCTGGCCCAAGGGGGACTGTGCAGTCAGCAGCTGGCCGCTCCCACGATGAGCCCATGGGTGGAAAGTCCCAGAAGAGTGGTGGGACTGAAACAAGAGGACGCTGTCCCACCGGAATGAACGTTCGATTCCAGCTGAAGCAGGGGCACTGACGGCACTTCCAGGGCAGTTGGTGTGAAGCTTCTGTAATTCGGAGATTGGCCCGGGCGATGAACGCATTAAGCCGAGCAGGTAAGAACAGAGGGCAAAAATGGAAAAGAGACAGATGCGCAGAGTAAGCTGCTGAGGCTCCGTCAGCAGAGGGAAGGGGCTTGGGCTTCAGCCGCTAAAGGACAGAGGCCAAGGCTTGGGCTCTCAGGAAGGCATCCGGGACACAAAGCCAGAGAGTCGCGTGCTTAAAGCCGAGTGAAACTGGCCTAGGAAGTCCACTCAGATGCCCGGGAGATAAGGCCATCATGGCTTGAGGGGAAGAAATCACCTCCAAAATCCACAACACAGGCAGCTCTTAAGAGAGCTCGCAGCTTTGCTAACACCATGGGACCCAGCCAAGGAGCTAACACAAAACTGCAACGTGACCTTGACTAGGGAGAGTCCTAGCACCTCACAGCACAAACCAGGACCCTCCCGGCCAGTCCTTCAACTACAGCCACGCGGGACCTCACGGGCAGCTCTGCTGAATATTTCCTCATGAAGCAGAATCGACAGACACAATAAACAGCAGGAATGGAACGTAAAAACTTTAGACAATAGAGCCACCATACATAGTCTTTAAATCAGTATATTGAAAATGACTAGAAACATAATAAAACACTATAATAAACAACAGAACAATTGAAAAGAACTAAAGTGAAACTAGAAATAAGAGTAATTACTGAACATAAAGAGTCAGCTGGTGGACACAACTAGAGGTGATGGCACCACGTGAAGTGAGTCAGAGAGAAGAACAAACACTATGTGACACACGACATACAACATATAATATCACCCACATGTGGAACCTGAAATATGGCACAAATCAACCTTCTGCAAAACAGAAACAGACTCACAGACATGGAGGACAGACTGTGGTTGCCAAGGGGGAGGGGAGGGGAGGGGAAGTGGGATGGGCGGGGAGTTTGGGGCTAATAGACGCAAGCTATTGTATTTAGAATGGATAAACAATAAGGTCCTGCTGTACAACAGAGGGAAGTAGATCTGATCTTCCTCAATAGGCCATGATGGAAAAAATATTAAATATATATATGTGACTGAGTCACTTTGCTGTACAGCAGAAATGGGTGCAACACTAAATCAACTATAATTTTAAAAAAGAGTCAATGAGTTAAGAGCTGAAGAGCTGATTAGAAACAGCTGGAGAGAGCACTCGTGAACTGGAAAATAGATATGAAGAAATCATCCAGAATCTAGCTCATAGAGTTGAGAGGATGAAATATGTGAAAGTTTAGATGACAGACTACGTTTAGTATTAATTTAATAGGAATTCCAGAGGAGAGAATATTTGTTTAACAAGAGTTCCAGAAGGAGAGAACTCCAAGAGAATGGACAAGAGGGAATATTTGAAGGAATATTACCTAGAATTAATCAGAATCAGGGAAAAAATAAACTGTCACTGATGGAACAAAATGAGCTATAGGAAAATTAAATAGCGATAAACCCGCATCTTATGTCAAGTCCCCAGGACAGTAAGACACAATAACCATTCTCAGCAGCTTTATTCTGAATCTTCTTCATGGGGAGTGGGCTTCATTCTGAATCTTCTCACAGAGACTTGGGCTCAGGGAGAACGGGGTAGACAAGGACGCCAAGACACAGGCCCAAGCGACTGCAGTGCAGTAAGAACAAATGCCCGCTTTTTTTCTTTTGTTATAAATTACTCATTTTTAAGTGTTACTGTCAGCTACTGGCCATTAACTTTGTCATGGTGTTTGCCACTGAAAATGAATATTTAACTTCCATGAAAATAAATGCACCAAAATTTTTGGTCTAGTGTTTTATACTTTCCAAGTTTTGTTTAAAAGTTTCTTCCAAACATAAGTCACAAAGCTATTTTCCTAGAATTTATTCTACTTACTTACGGTACATTTCTAACTTAGATATTTAAGTCATCAGATGTATGCATATTTAAATAGAAATGCAGTTTTATTTCTTTTCAAAATGAGCAATTCTTCCTAAACACTGTACCAAATAATCTATCTTTCCCCACCGTTTTGTGGTGCCATGCCTAACAAGTCTCTCTCTGAATTCTTTATTGCGTAACTATGGCTTTATTTCAGTTTGAACCAATAACATATTGCTTTTATTTCTGTGCTTTTGAAGTATTTCTCATTATCTAACAGGAAAGATATAAAGCTGACTTTGCCTTTTTTTTTCCCACAGTGGTGGACATAAATGCTTTTTCTGCATCTACCGAAATAATACAAAATATTTTCTCTTATCCCAAGTAGTGAGTTAAGTCATTAGGTCTTCTGAGAGTGGATCAGTCTTTTATTTGGGGATAAATCCTACTTAATCAAGATGCATTTTTAGGTGCTCGGTTGAATTCAGTGGGATATGTTTTATTTAGGATTCACACAGGTTTATTCATGACTGAAATACACGTCTAATCATTCTTTGCTTTACATAAATAAAACACACCCTGCCCTCGTGGTGAAACAAGTGGAATCCGCACGCACTCACATCTGGTGGGAACACAGAACTGCATCGTCATGTGGAAAGCGGTTTGGCAGTTCCTTACAAAGCAAAACATACATTGAATATATGACCCAGAAATCCCAGACATAAGCACGCATCCAAGAAAAATAAAAACATGTTCACACAAAGAGCTGTTCAGGAACGTTTCTGTATTATACTCACTACAGACTAACATTCAGACAACCGGTGACTGTGCACACAAGGCGTGATAGCCTGATGATGGAACAAACGGCCGATAAGTGAAAAAATATGAAAAACCCCCGAAAAGCTAAATGCATGAGTCCACACACTGAGCACACACTGTATGATTAAATTTATATGATTTCCTGAAAAAAAAAAAAAGGGCCAGAAATCAAGTGAGTGGCTGGGACGGAAGAGGGTGCTGACTGCCCGGGGGCCCGGCGGGTTCTCCACCGTGACTGCTGTGGGACTCGGCGAGGGGCGGTCTCTGGGTGTTTGAACGCCTAAAGCTTAAAAAAGACCCCTTTTCAGTGTCACACACCTTGCGTGTGCCCAGTGGAGCAATCCTAAAAAATAGTAACTAGTAACCGGATGTGAAAAAACGAGGTTTCGCTCTATCAGTAACTGAAGGCTACAGAAAACACAGGCGAGCAGTGGCGGTTCTGACGGCCTTGAGCTCAGCTCCGGGACACAACGAGCCCGCACGCCTCGGGCGCCGGCGACGCCACGGCTAAGCTCCTAAAGGTTTCCCTCCGCGGCTTTCCGGCGACAGTCGCGCAGCACACGGGCTCCGCCCGCCCCGACGGCCTCCAGCGGGGGACAGGGCCTGGGCCGCCCCTTCCGCTCTGCTCCCACGGCTCTGAGACCCACTTCTCCACTCGGTGAGAGCCACCTGCCGAGTCCGGGCGAGCGGGGTGAGTCACGCAGCTCGGCCGGCGGCGTTTCCCGTCTACGCAGGTCTGAGCGGGGCTGCTCCTCGGAGCGGTTCCCGCAGCACCTCTGAGACACGTGGCCCTTGGGTGGCAGAAGGAGGCAGGGCTGGGGCGGAGCACGGCTTGGCTCAGGCTGCCCGTTACCGGCGGTGTCCCCCGACGGAACCCACACAAGCCCACGTGCCCACGTTCTCATCCACAAAACAGGGACGAAGCTACGCAGTCTCTTCCGCCTCCACTTTATCTACAAAGTGGGATAAGCACGGCGTCCTCGTCGGAGGGCCTGAGAACTAACATAAATAAGGTCTCGGAGTACCTGGCGTTTAGCAAATACTACTAGTTTATGACATAAATATTCCCCCAGGACAATGAGGAACGCGTCTGTGAGGAGATGCCGTTCCCTGGACGTGAGCTCCAAGAGCCAAGGGAAGGAACGGAAGGCAAAATAACAGAGAGAGACGGGGCACCGATTATCCTCTAAGCCCCAGCGCTCAGGCAGACTCCACCTGCCTGCACAGACCAGCATCTTGGCCCCGGGGCTCTTTCAGGCCTGTGTAGACCTGTGTCAATCCCTCGGGTGAACAGCCTGTGAGGCGTCACCTCCACAGGGAAACCTTCGGTCTCTGCACACAGCGCCCTCTCCTGACAGAGGTGGTAACTGCAAAGATTTTTTTTTTTTGCTCTTTTGTCTTTTTAGGGTCGCACCCACGGCATATGGAGTTCCCAGGCTAGGGGTCAAGTCAGAGCTTTGCCACAGCCACAGGAACACAGGATCCAAGCTGCATCTGCAGTCTACACCACAGCTCAGAGCAAGCTGAATCCTTAAGCCACTGAGCGAGGCCAGGGAATCAAACCCACATCCTCAAGGATACTAGTTGGGTTCATTCACCACTGAGCCACGACAGGAACTCCGGTAAGTGCTAAGATTTAGCTTGGGTTAAAAGCTTGAAATTGGTTCATATTTGACAGTGTCGCTTTCACAGGCCATCACGGCAGAGGAAAGCTGGGGAAAGCGCCACAGGCTCCCAGTTCCAGCCGGGACGGCCACTGGCTTTGTCTGACACATTCTGGAAAAGATGGTCCCGCGATGCAGCAGCACCCACCCCCCAGCAGGCGACCAGCCTCTCCTACAGGCTGAGCGTCACCCGCCTGGGCTGCACTGCTCACCCCACGGCCCCGACTGTCCAGACTCCACGGGGAACCGCTGGCTGTCAACTGGACCCCAGCCTTGATCAATGAACTGGGGTTTCCAGAGTGGGCCTGGGCACCCTGCTCTCTGAAATCTCTCCAGATGGTTCCGCTGAGCAGCCAAGGCCGAGCTCGGCACAGATTTAAATTCTGTAATTTCATTACTTCTCAGACATTTCTGATCCAGGACAAATATTTCCACTTCGCTTAAGTCTGCTGAAGTCCAACATGTGGAAATGCTTTGTGGTCGCCTCTGGCTTCTCCCGTGAGCTGTTCCAGGAACTCGGATCCGCAGGCTCCAGCCAGGCTCCGCGTCTCTGCCCTGTGTGCTGGCGGGGAGGCGGCCTGGGCCTGGTTCCCATCTGGATGGCGACACAGAGGGCTGCCCAGGGTGGACGCTCCCGGTGACTCGGGGCCACACCAGCCACCCCGGGAAGTGCTCATTCTGGAACAGTCCGTGGGCTCATCTGTTCCAAGATGAGCTGGAGGGCAGGGTCACCAGCCACCAGAGACTCCACGGGACCTGTCCCCACGCAAGGCTTAAGTGCAGGTGTCCTGGCAAGCACAGCATTGGCCTGCGCTGTCACGACAGGGTCTGACCTGTGTGCCGGGGGCCCCCGTCCCGGGTGGGGGGCCGTGGAAGGGGAGGCTTTGGGGCTCCGCGGGGTGGACGGAGACGAGGCTGCCCGGGCCGCGTGGAGCGCGCCAGTCTGCTCCGGCGGGGCTGCAACCGCGCCGGCTCCCCAGCTTACCTGCTGGTAAAGCGAGGCGCTGGCCCCACGCCGCCTCAGGGCCGCGCTGCCGCACCTCGTGCTCCAGAGACGGGCCGACCGGGCGCCCAGCCTCCAGCTTGGACGGGCAGACTCTGGGCTGCAGACGCTAGAAGGCGGGATGTCTGCCGGTCCGACACCCCTCGAGGACCACGGACCGTCCCCCCGGCCTGCCCATCTCCAGGGACTGGAGCACCTGAAACCTCAACGCGACGACAGGGCCCAGGCCGGGAGCTCGCTGAGACTCAGCAAGGCCAAAGGCTGCTGCCTCGCGAGGGCTAGCGGCACCCACGCCCTTCCCAGCAGCAGCCGCCGCGCTCAGGATGGAGAAGGAGGAAAGCAAAGGGCCGTGAGCCCGCCAGCGGGGTCTGCCACCAGCAGCAAAGGCAGACGGTCAGCTTCAGAAGCACGTGCGGCTGCTCCACTGCGTCCCCGGGGGGCTCTCATGAAGCCCCAGATGCTCTGCTCCACGTCCAGCGGTGTGACCGCCACTCCGCGGCTCTTAGGTCAAAAGCCAGCAGGCTCTTCGTTGTTGCGCAATAAGAGGAAACTGAATAGAAAGGCCAAGCTCATTTAAAACATATTAAAGACACTACAGAACTAGCAATATGCTAAAAAAAAAAAAAGCTATCTTTCCTGCACACAGAGAAATGTCACAAGAGCAACATCCATGCATATGTTAACGCTGCGAAATCACAGGCCTCAGGTTTAATGTGACTTTTAAAATCTATATATGCATATGTGCACTTTGCAGAGGCTTTGGAGAAAATGATCACATCCAGAACAAGGATAAAGCACGGAATGTCGCTCAGCCTCTGCCCGTGAGACACACACACACCCCCAGCCAGACGCAGGCGTGTAAAGTCCTTACCTCTGGCGGTTCTGCTACTTTCAGCTCCCAGTTAAGGTGCGATACAGGCCAGCCCATTTCTCTTATTTATATGCACGGAGGGAGCGCAGGCACTGAGACCCGGCAGCCAGCAATCAGGGTCCTTGCTTCACGGGAGGTGCCAGGAACCGGGTCCACGGACACCCTGGGGCCACCTTGGCCGAGGCCGGGGCAGCTCACCAAGCACAGAGGCTCTGGCCAAATGCACGCTGGAGCCTCTCGCTGCCACGCGTGCTCCCAAGAGAAGGCTAGCAAGGGGGCCTGGCGACAAGTGGCCTCGGCCTGAGGTCCGTCTCCGGTGGACCTGCTGGCCCCGTGAACCCTGGGTGTGGACCTGGCACGGTGCACAGCCGCCAGCTGCCTCTGCAGAATCGGCTGCTGCGGGGAAGGAAGGCGCACTTCTGAGCAGAGGGCAGCACGCTCAGCGGGGACTGCAGAGACCAGCGCCGCCGTCCAACGCTCGGGAAACTGAGTTTGTATGTCGTGAGTCCTGACTTGGCCGGCACGGAATACACGCTTCTCAGAAAACAACCGTGCATTTTATGTGCTTAGCAAGACGGGGAGCGCACTGGGACTTGCCGGTCCAGGGGAGCTCGGAGCTGGCCCCCGAGCCAGCAAGCCCCGGCCACCGTCGGCCTTGGCTGACGCTCCGCAGGCACTTCTATCAGAAGCCACCTGTCCTCGCCTCCCGGGGACTGCCATGGACCCTCAGGAGGAAACCAAACGGCCTCCCGCTGGTCGGCGGCCTTGAAGGCAGCGTGCAAACTGGATCTGGAGACCGAGATCGGAGTCGCAGGCCCCCAGGGTGCGCTGCGGGTGCTGGAGGCAGGAGAAAACCCCCAAACATCCGGGAGGGGCGCCCCAGCCCTGCAGCATGGGGCACGGGGGGCACGTGCTGGGCATGGCTGCCCCTCAGCTCGCCCTCCGGCATCCAGCACCCCAGCAGACCCCGCTGCCCCGGGCTGCGGTACCAGCAGCAGGCGCCGTGGTGAGATGGCACCCGGAGGGCGCAGCCGAGCGGGAGGTTCCCGGGACCCCACCGCCCGGGCTCCACGCCTTCTGCGGCCCGAAGTAGCCCCGCTGCCCTCGGTGTGCCCGCAGCCTGGGCGTCTGGGGCTCTCTAGATCCGAGGGCTCCTTGCCGGCAAGGGTCCAGTCTAGAACCCACCCAGGAGAGGCGCCGGAGCTGGCGGCCCCCAGGTGGGGGCGCAGGTTGTGAGGTTCCCCGGGCACCTGCTCGAGGCCACTTCACGGAGCGCCTTTAGGTTCCCTCCACTCCCGCCCCTGTGCCGAGAGGAATAAACGCCTTAGGCCGGGACACAGCCTTTGGGGGAGAGGTGCACTGGAAGACACTGGGCAAAAAAGACTCTGTAGCCAACACAAGAAAAGGCCGAGAACTTTTTGACAAGCAGGAGCCAAAACGGACGAAGGTGTGTGAAGAAAGAGATTTCCTGGGCAACCAGGGCCCGTTGGGACGTCCTCTTTGGATGAACCTAACCCGGTCGGAAGCAACCCGTTGTCTCGCCAGAGGCCGTTCCACGGTCACTGAGGATGCACGTCACGAGGTGGCCACGACACTTGGGAGCCCTCTGATCGCCGGCCCAGGGGAGCCCCTGGTGGGAACCCGCAGGCTGGGGGGAGGCCAGTAGGGCCTGTGTCCCCGGAGCGGCATCTCCCGTGCGCTGAGATTCGGGGTCCCACAACTAAACTCACAGACAGGCCTAAACCACGCCGGCGGGACGACCGGGCACACGGCCAGGTCCTGCCTCCGTCCCGGCCGGGGCCGCATCCTGCGCCCGGAGGCGTCTGCGGTGGGAAGGAAGGGGACGCCCAGGGGACCGCGGAGAGGAGGCCGTGTGCACATGCGCAGAAGGGGAGGCCGACGCGCGCCCCTCACGCCGGGCGGGGTCCCTCGTAGGACCCCCGGTGCACGAGGCGGGGACAGCGGGGGGGCCCGGCTCAGGTCCGCTGGCGTCTACTCCTGGGAAGTTCTGCCGGTAAAGCCGAGGCTCAGCCCCGGGCCTGGGAGCAGCCGGCTCACACCGCAGGCTCCGCCCGGGCGGCCGCACCCGTGAGCTCCCACCGCGGCGCCAACCTAGCAGCTCAGGGTCCTGCAGGCCACGCGTCCAAAACGGGGCGGCAGGGCCGGGAGCGCGCTCCCGGGCTGACACAGCCCTTGCCCACGGCTCCTTTCTCCAGCTTTCTGTGAATTCTGCCTTCCGCTTAAGGCCCTGTGATGGCACGGGCCCCGCCTGGGTGGTCCAGGATAACCTGGATTTCAGGTGAGCTCAGCATCACCCTCAGCTCCCTCTGCCTCAGCTCCGCGTGCTGTGCAGTCACGGCTCACGGTCCGGGGCTCGGGGTGGGCGTCTGTGCGGGGCTCGGCGTGGGCGTCTGTGCGGGGCTCGGCGTGGGCGTCTGTGCGGCCACTCAGTGTGGGCGTCTGTGCGGCCGCTCCTAGGCCGACTCTCGGAAGCAGCCAAGAACTGAGACTGGGGGGGTGAGTGGGTCCTGAATCCTGTCCCCTGGGGCCAAAAGGAGCTTTTGTCAGAGCGCTGGGAATGCCTGTGGCTCAGCTGTGAGGGGAGCACCTAGTCAAAGGAAGACCGGCTTGTAACTCTGGCCGTGAGCTGTACCAGGACACACAGGTCAAAAGACACTCGCCAGGTGCTCCCCTGGCCGTGTCTGCGCACAGGCTTCCCTGGTGAGCGAGGAGTAGCTGAAAACCCGGGATGTCCAGCTGGTGAGACTGCTAAAGCCTTCAGATGAGAGCTTGAGTTCAAGCGTAGGAGAGTAGGGGTCGAGGTTAACCAGTGCAGTGGGCCACATGCCTCCACCACCAAGAGAACCGGAGGGCTGTGCGGCCAGTGCAACCCCAGCAGAGAAGACAAATTCAGACCGAGGGCTGGCGCGAACGGGCCCAAAGCCGAGACCTCATGCAGGTGTGGACTGCGTCCCAGTCGGCTGGCTGGTCCTCACCAGCTTGGCGGTGGGTGACTGGCCCCTCCCCCGCGCACTGTGTGACCATTTCGGGGAAGAAACATGAAGCAGGCCTTTGGGAACAGGACCCTCGCCCTGGCTTCCGAGAGCCGTCCCCAGACACCATCACATGCTCCTCTTTTTGGAAGGGAGATGAGAGAGTTGGACTGGGAAAAAATGCAAACAAACTTGTTAGCTCCACGTCTGGGGCTTTTCAGTGCACGTGGACTGCCGACAT
Source organism: Catagonus wagneri (assembly GCA_004024745.2). Classification (NCBI taxonomy): domain Eukaryota; kingdom Metazoa; phylum Chordata; class Mammalia; order Artiodactyla; family Tayassuidae; genus Catagonus; species Catagonus wagneri. Next base: position 143,965 of record PVHT021183602.1, read on the forward strand.
TTTTAATTTCTGCTGTGATTTCCTGGGCTTGCCCAGTGTTCCCACAGCCACACGGAAGAACCAACCGTCAATCAAACACCAGTCATCACGGCATCTTTCGCCGTTGTTTTAAGCCTGCATCGGTCCAGCGCAGCACCGACACACGAGTCCGCCCGGAAAGCCACAAAATCAAAAGCCCGTCTAGTCTTGATTTTTTCCCTGGTGTAGCGTGCGGGGCTCCTGTGCCGTTAAAAGGAAGGTTTGCTAATAAATGGGACAAAACTCTAGTTTAAAGTGTCACAGGTTAAAAGCGCAGGTGCCGAGGTGCTGGTGGGAAGCGTGCTCTCGGGCGGAATCTGTTTTGAAAAGCATCAAAAATCAGAGGGATTACTGAGAAAGACGGATGGATAGTTAATGTGATAAAGCGAACGTGGTAAAATGTTAATCACAGAATCTAAATAACGGGAATTCAGCTGCTGGCTGCAAAGCTCTTTCAACTTTGCTGACGGTCGGAACACGCCCCTGACAGCTGGGGCAGCAGGCCTCCGCCCACGCCTAGCGTCCTCTCCAGGCTTTTATGCAAACCACTTATCTTAGGCTCAGGGTTTCTACAAAAGAAATGAAAACTTTATCTTCTACTTTTTGAGTAATTTGCCACAGAGCCTCGGCGAAGGCCCGTGGACAGAGGCGGCATTACTTGGCTGTCACTTAGCCTAATCAGTGGCACATGGGGTTCCATGTGACAGTCACCAGTCTTCAGCCGAGCAGATTTCCTTGGCACTGAACACAGATTATATAAAAAAGCATCAGCCTTAACTCTGCTACTCAAGGATTGTCTTCCTAAGACCCCGACAGCTCCAATCAGTGAAAAATCACTTGCTAACTGTCAGGACCTGGTCCCGTCCACAGGCCCTCTCGGCAAGGCGAGCGCCCGGGGGCTACGGCTGCTGCCCCGGGTGGCCCTCCCGGGACCTCTGTGCCCCGCGGCGGGCGGCCGCCCTAACGCGCTCTGGGGAAGACGAGCGCCAGCTGGCGCCTTCCAGGCCGGTAGGCGGGCAGACCAGGCTTCCGGAAGTCAACCCTGGAGTGCGCGCTTGCACTTTTGTGGCATCTCCCTGTTTTCAGTGGGATCGCATTTCTCTGAAAATGTGCAGTATTTCAGCTGAGCTAAAAAGCGAGACGCTCCAAGTCTAGCAGCTGTACCTGGAGGGTGTCCAGGCACTAGCTTCTCCAGTGCTTTCCACCTCAACCCTGTTTCCCTCTCAACCCCAGGCGGTCCTCGGAGTCCATGTCGCAATCCGTGTGGCGTCACACACCCGGCCGTACACACCACGCGCCGAGCAACCGCAAGCGTCATCCGCTCACCTGCTGATGGGGCCGAAGGAAGTCTGAGGCCTCGTCGGTGCCGATCTTAAGAGAGCAAGTAACCTTCCCAGAGGTCTCAGTGAGAATCTCTAGTCCTGCCTCCTTCGTAGCTGCGTCTGGAAGCCCAGAGGCATCGAAACACCGAGCAGGCCTGACTGAGCGAGGCTGGGGACCTGCAGTGACTCCCAGAATCGCCAGAAATAATGCGGCACAGTGAATTTACAGAAGCGGGCTCACAGGACACGCGTGCAGCCAGTGCAGGCGCGAACAGGTAAGGAGGCAGAAACACGGGCATTGAGGCTAGCTGTGTACCCACAGTCAGCATCTTCAAAAAGCGCGCCTCTTTTATCCTCATTCTCCCGGTCGCTCGTGCTCCCAGACCGCACAGAGGTGGGCGGGTGCCCTAGGCCGAGGGAGACCCAGCCGCTCCCCGGGGGCACCTCCTGGGCTGCTGCCACTCGGTTTTTCTGTTCTGAGTAGGGGTCCACGTGCCGGCGTCAGAGTCTGCCAGTGTGTATTTATCACTCAGCGAGCACGTGGGCTTAAAAAATACCTTTCTCCGCAGCACAGTGACTCTGCGTCCACTGCACCTCTACACGGCTTAGGCTGCAAACAAGACTGCTTACACTCCAACGCCATGAATAACGTCGATTAACAATTTTTTTAAAGCATTGAGTTTTTAAAAGAAAATTAAAATATTTTGAGTTCTGGAAAGCACTGTTCTTTTCATTTCAGATTCAATTTTCCAATTCCTACCTCGGGGCTCTGACTTTCTCCTTAGTGGACTTGGTTAAGAATAAGACAAGCACAAATGCCAATGTAAAACCCCCAAGGCAGCCTTCTTCCTCCTCCCGTCCCCGCCGGGCCGGCTGGGACGAGGTGCAGGGGATGCAGGAGGCGGAGGGACCCTGAGCCGGCACCTGCAGGAGGAGCCGGGTTCTGGGGGCTCAGAGTGGGCCTTCCCCACTGGGCCGCCCGAGGGCTGGCCCGCAGCCCTGACCACTCCACTGAGTGAAGGGGTGACCTGGCCATGTCACCAGGAGCCTGGGGGACACGTCGAAGCTCCGGGAGCCCTTACCCAGGAGGCGAATTGTATCCTCCCCAGCTGCTCACTGCAGACTGCAGCTGACCTCCCCACGGCTTCGCGCCGAGAGTCAGCACACCGGGCTCGGAGCCAGCCCTGCTTTTGTCTGCCCAGCGAGCTAAGAGCCACGCTGACATGTCTAAATGGTTGGGAAAATCAAGGAATATTTTGTGAGCCATGAAAGTTCAAATTCCAACGTCTATAATAGTCACATCCAGGTGCTCCCAGACCGTCACTGGCTACTTGCTGCTGCCACGCGGAGGGGTGGTGATGTTGGAGGCCTGACGTGGCTCCCGTGGCTGCACCACAGGCCATAGCCACACATTAGCAACTGGCAGCATCTCGAGCGACCCGCGCACTGCCGTGTACCAGGACATCTTATCTCCACAGCACGTTTGCCACGTCAAAACCAGAAAAGAAAAGTGGACTCAGTGAGCCGGGTTTGGATGCAGGAGTGGTGAATGACTGCGGCACAGAACTCTTCCAGCGTCACGCTTGCTCTGCTAAAGCCCAAGCTGGGCTCAAACCACTCACAGGCTGGACTTGGCTCACTGGAACTCACAGATGACACGGCCAGAAAAAGCAAGACAGCTTGAAGCAGGACACCTCAACCCAGCTGATCAAGGCGGCCATGAACAAACTGGAGGTTGTTAAATCGTGGCTGACGGCAGCAGCCACAGAAATGCATCCCCGGGAATGAAGCTCAGGAAGACTGTTAGCATTTTGGTTGAAGGTTTAAGAGTGGAGGACGAGGGCCACGACATCAGCAGTTCTTAACAGCAAGGCAAATTATCGCAAGAGCTTTTCCGTGACTTCTGATGTGTCAACAAATGTTACTGGCAATACCTGCTCAAGTGCTGTTGATTTAAGAAGTCAAGAATTCAAAGCGCTTGAAGAATTAGCCTCAGTCAGAGACTGAGGAACTACAACTGAGACTCTTTTAAATAAGTTGAGAGAACATGGATTTGGTACAACCTGAAGCAGAATCCACTAAGATGTGTCATCATTGATGGTGGAGAAGGCTTGACAACACTTCTGAGAATTTAAAGTGTGTGAAGGCTAGGCTTTTTATCAGCGGGTACTTTGCAAAAGGCATTTTGATTGATCCTGTCCTACTGAGCCGGCAGAGCAATGGAGGCCTCATCGCTCTGGCGACCTGACCTTCCCAGACCTGTGAAGCCTGTCAGAAACACAAGCTGGGCACTGACTTGCTCAGCACGCGGCAGCCCGGGAGATCAGCACTGCAGCTGCCGAGCTCAAGGTGGAGAGAAAATTTTTTAATGAGAACTGCCTCCCATCACTTTTATCAAACACTGGGTGACTACGGAACTGGCCTGACACTGTGCTAATAAATTCAACCTAAAATTACAAGGCGAAACAATGCTTATGATACTGGGCTGGAGTCATCATTCTGATGGCAATGGATGTTTGAATCATAAGTAACGATGGCTTTGTACACTTCCCCCGTTGTCAGGATCCCCATCTCTCCACGCATTTGAAGCAGAAAGAGTTCCGAAGTGTGGACAGTGCTTCCAGTTTGGCAGTGTTTTACAGAGTTCAATGCAAGAGCAAGAGAAATGTCCACATTTCAAAATCCATCTGGCCGCATGCTAGGAGCTGCCACCCAACCTTCAACTGAAGGTGAGTAATCAGCAACTTCGTGAAATATTAGCAGACAAATATCGAGGGTAAAATCTAATAGCATTCCATGAATGTTTGCCAAGCAATGAATATACTCAATTAAAATCAAATGCTTATGTGTTGATATCAGTGTTTGTTAATACCTATCTGTGTGAAAAGACATTTTCAAAGATGAAAAATGTACAATCTCATGACAGATAAGCATTAACAGATGAACATTTGCAATTAATTTTGATGATAAGGTTTGTTAACTTAGAACCCCAATTAAACAAAATATTACCATTCCCCCAAAATATTATTTCATCCTTTTCATCTGCAGTCTGTATTACAAAAAACAAAACAAAATAAAACTGTACTCAATTTTATACTTACATTTTCAGAGTCGCTATTGAAAACATTGTAGAGGTTTGTTTCCTGTCTTATTATATAAGTACATACTAATATCCTCAGCTTCCCTCTTGGACCACAAAGCTTAAAATATTTTCTATCTGGCCCTTTACTAAAAGAAAGTTTTCCAACTTTTTCTCTAGATATCACTTCAGTCCCTTACAAGCTTTCCAGTTGTCATTCACAGAAAAATGGATGAATGGATGGATGGATGGATGGACAGGTGGATGGATGGATGGATGGATGAATGGATGGATGGTCAGGTAGATGGATGGATGGATAAGTGGACAGGTGGCTGGCTGGCTGACTGGACAGGTAGATGGATGGATGGACGGGTGGATGGATGGATAGAAAACTTCCTGTTTTGTTTACTACTCTTCTGAAAAGTAGGTGGAGTAGTCATAAAATACCAGGGCCTGGAAAAGCAGGGCCCCAGTCAGGGCCTTCACCACACTATATGTCTACAGGTGGCAGTTTACATTATTTCAAACAAAGGACTTCAAATGATAGCAAAACTAGCTCTACTGACTCTACGCAGAAAACTGTGTTATTTCCTTCTAAACAGAGGAGCAGGACCGACATGACAGGCAATTACGGACTGCCCTTCCAATGGCAGCACTTCGTGGCTTTGTCAAATCACAATGTCTTCTCATAAATGTGAACATTTTATACTGAGAATGCTTGAAAATGCAGTAACCTATTGTTAATCCACCTGGACAACCAAGTCTTTTTGTAACTTCTTGGTAAAATGCGGTACTTGGACTTTAGGTTACAAGACGCTATTTCAACTTTAACATAATTGAAGTAAATTTCAAAATAAAATGGAACTACCACACTTTCGAAGGAGCTCCTCACCCCAGCTCAGCAGCAGCTCAGGAGGACGTTTCCACGCCCGCGGTCCCGCCCAGGAGCTCAGTGTGCCCGCTGGTCTTTACGGCCCGTGACAGCACCGTGGCACCATAAGCCTGTTGCCTGGTACCAAGAGCCAGAGCTTCCTAGGCTGAGTCCCGAGACAACTCTGAGCAAAAGCCATCTCTTCATAAGATTACTGTTAACAAGGCAAGTCATTCTGTTGCTTCGGTCTTTAAAATTATGAAATTCTCCAACACTAAGTCTTCTGCCCTGCTTGCTGCTTGTTCTCGCTGAGGGAAGAAAAAGACCAAACTGCAAGTTTTAGTCATTAGCAGTTCACACCCAAGGTTCAATTGGCTTAAAAAAAAGAACAAGGCAAACCAAGGAAGCTTGCACAATAAACAAATTACACTATCTTCCTAAACCAAGAATTTGAAAAAATCACTAAGTCTTTCCATCGCTCTAGCCCGTGGGGTCTACGAGAGATTTTACCGAAGGCTTTGGCTTCCAGTTCACAAGGTTAATTTTTTAGATTATTTTTATGTCAACGGCAGAGAGTCAAAAAGTCAAACATTTCAAGACCTGCTCACAATGTGACCTCTTAGATGACCAAAAAGTTAAATTTTAAAATCTAACAAATTTACAACATAGAAGTACAGTCACAGATCCCAAAAGGAAAGTCAAATTGTGTCATTCCACTTAGCTGCTTTATTCTAGAAGAAACAAAAATCAGTCAGGCAAGAAAACGTGTCATAGCAGATAGTAAGATACCGCACTACACATGAGATGGGTTTTAATTATGTCACTTAAAACTCCTCTAAAAGCTGCAACCGTGAGCACTGCGTCATTGGAATTCAAGAGCACCCTTTATCTACTTTTGCTTTTTAAAATATTAGCTCTAATGGCTGGAATCACCTCTGATATTATAGTAACAGAAGGTCACGTTAAGTGTTTCAAGGGAGAATGTGGAAAACCGAGTTCCTGCCTAGCAGACCTGATACGGCCTCTTCTTAAAACATCTATTAAGAGTCAGGAAAGAGACAATGTGAAAAACTAAGAAGCAGCAATGCCTAAACATGGACAAAATCACAACCAACTCTAAAGAAATGGAAATAGATTAAGGAGATACACCTTTAAGAAACAAAGAATATGTGAAAAGAACACAAAAAGATATTCCAATTATTCACTGCTGCATTATGAGCTACCCAAAAACTGAGTCATTTAAACTGAGTCATGTTAATGGGTTTTAAAATACTAGCCATTTGCTTGGAGTTCCCACCATGGCACAGTGGGTTAAGAATCTGACTGCAGCGGCTTGGGTCACTGCAGAGGTGTGGGTTTGATCTCCAGCCCAGCACAGTGGTTTAAGGATCCAGTATGCTGTAGCTGCTGCATGCCCCAAGAACCTCCACATGCCGTGGGTCAGTCATTAAAAATAAGATAACAACCATTTCCTTATATTTCACGGTTGTGGGTCAAGGGCCGGGCATGTTCAGCTGGGGACTCCACTGCACCTTGTCCTCACTGGTGGGCCCAGCTGGGCCGCTGCAGGGGCACCTGCACGAGTCTCCAGCACAGTGACCTCAGCATGGGGGTTTCCACGGCGTGACCGGGTGCCCAAGAGCGAACATTCTAGCCAACAAAGCGGAAGCTGAATGAGCTTCTCTGGCCTGGCCTTGGAACGCATGTGGCTCCTTTGGTCGCACTTAATCGGTCAAAACAGCCATAAGAACACACAGATTCATAAAGAAGAGACCTAGGCACTCGTTTCTCAACCAAAGAAGCTTCCAGTAATTTACAGCCATGTCTTAACATTCCAGATTCAGAACCCCACCGTCCACTCCCTGATTAGAATTGATAGAGTCAGACAACAGCTTCCAGAAAATAATCGGGTCTCAGTTGGAGTCTAGGACCGTGACTGTGAATGAATACGCCATGTTCATCAGTGAGGTTCTAAAGGAACGCCTCTAACAGAAAATGTGCTAGAAACTGCCGTCCCTCATCAGCTGCGGGACTGCCGACCACATGGAGGGGTCTACTGTTTGCCGGGTGCTGGACTAGAAGACACAGAGGCAGCAGTGAAGGAGGCGGGCCTTCTTCCTGCTCTCACGGCTCGGGGACGTCCAGGGCCCAGAAGCACAGGGAGGAAACGGGAGGCTCTGTCCGGCAGAGACCCTCCACACGGTGCATTTCCCAGTGGCTTCCAGCTGTTATCCAGAGCTACCAGACACAGAAAAAATGAAGGCGAGAAGGTCGACTGGCCATCTGCACAGTCTGGTCCTTGACAAATTCCAGGTCTAGACTCACTATATTTCAGGTTGAATAGAGAAAGAAAACAAAAAATCAACACCTCCACCATGAAAACCCAGCAAGACTCCTACGAGCACAAACGTACATGCACACACACTCAATTATGGACATAAATTTCTAAATGCAAAATCAAATATGTAGATAAATCCCTCAACATATATTTTTTTATTGAAGTAGAGTTGATTTACAGTGCTGTGTTAGTTTCAGGTGTATAGCAAAGCAAGTCCCTCAGTATATTAAAAATGCAACACATTAAGACCAACCTGGATTATTCGAAGAAGAAAGGGCAGTTTACAGAAACAAAAAGGAAAAGGAGTTCCTGTTGTGGCTCCGTGGTTTAAGGACCCAGTGTAGTATCTGTGAGGATGCAGGTTCAATTCCTGGCTTCGCTCAATGGGTTAAGGATTCACTGCTGCCACAAGCTGCAGCACAGGTCACAGATGTGGCTCAGATCTTGTGTTGCTATGGCTGTGGCATAGGCTGGCAGCTGCAGCTCCGATTTGAGCCCTAGCCCGGGAACTTCCATGTGCCGCAGCTGTGGCTGTTAAAAAAAAAAAAAAAAAAGGGAAAAAACTGATGATCCTTTCAATAGATTCAGAAATAGCGTGTGTTAAAATTTGGTATCCGTTTTTAGCAAACAAGAAGTAAAAGGGAACTTCTTTATTTGACGGAGAGTAATTGTAGAAAATAATGACAATTTTTTTAAAACTACAGCAAATATCAAACAATGAAATTTTGAAAGCTTTCCCTATAAGGTTGGGAACAAGATCTCACGCTTGCATCCAACACTGTCCTGGAGGATTTAGCCAGTGTCATAAAAAAACAACAGAAAAAGGAAGTGACAGGGTTTTAAAGGAAGAAATTAAACTGTCATCATTCACAGACTGTGTGTAATAAGAAATAAAACTCATTAGTCGTATTATATTTTCGTGTAGACTTGAATCTACTAATATATGTTTATAATAAAGAGTTTAGCAAGATTGTTGAATATGAAATCAAAATAGAAAAATCAATTGTGTTCCTGTATATGAACAAAAACATCAAAAATAAAGAATCTTAAAAGCACCATTTGATTAGCACTTGAAATGTCAGGTACCTAAAAGAAATGTAACAAAAGGTGTGTAAGACATTCTACACAGAAATTTGTAAAACACTGAGAGAAAACCTACATAAACAGAAAGGAATGCCAGGTTCATGGATCAGAAAAATCAATATTGTCAAGATGCCTTCCCAAACTAGCCTATTAATTCAGTTTAATTCCAGCCAAATTCCTGACAGGCATCTTTTATGGACTAACAATGTTATTTAAAATTCATACTGAAATAAAAATGGGAAAGCATATCCAAGACAGTCTTGCAGAACAAGGCGGTTTGGAGACCCACACATTCACCTAAAGAGAGTGAGCAGAGCAGTGAGGGAAGGCAGCCTTCTCCAGAAATGGTGCCCGGGCGAGTTATTCAAATGCAAACAAACTGAACTGACACCCACTTCACCATTTACAAAATAACTTGCAAGTGGCCTGAAAGTCCTACTGTGAAGGGCAAACAATGAAGCTTCCACAGATAATAAAGTATATCTCCATGACTTTGCAGTAAGGAAAGATCTTTTAAATGAGATCCAAAGACACAGAAATGAAATGAATTAATACACTGGACTTCGTTCATCAATCCACAGACAGATGCAGCCTACCGACTCACATCAAAAATAGAGTAAAAAGACAGGCTAACAAAAGAAGTGATCTGCAACACATATAATACACAAAATTTTATTTTAAAAGTTCTTACAAATTAACAAAAAAAGGATAAATGGCCAAAATAAAATGGATGTCATTGAATAGACACTTTATGAGAAATGATATCCTAATAGAAATAAATTAAAAAACACTTGACCACATTATTAACTGGGAAAATATTCATCTAAACCACAATGCACCACTGCCTGCACATCAGGAAGACTAAAATTAAAACACTCATTGCTGGTGAGTACGTGGAGCTACTGAAAAACCTCATTCATCAGTGATGGGTCTTTAAATTGTCACAGCCTTCTTGGAAAACTGGCTTTATTTACTATAGTTTAAAATGCACATACTTATGACTCATCAATTCCTGCCCTAGCTACATAAACAACAGAAGTCTGTTCATATGCGTGTGAGCATGTGCGAGGCAGCATTGTCTGCAATGATAAAACAAAGGAAAATATACTGTGCATCTTACATAAAAAGTCTGAAACCAGGGAATATCCATGTTTTAGGGATCTAAGTTTTTAAAATTAAAAATAAAACGAAGGAAGTGATGGTGATAAAAGCTAGAGTAATGAATATATTTTTGGAGAAATGGCTACAGAATCTGTTGGTACAATGCTCAATGATAAATCATTGAATTGTACACATTTGTTTTATACACATGTTTTCAATAGAGTATATTTGACAATAAAAGGGGGACAGGACAATAGCAGGACATAAGTTTCTTAGTAAAACAAGACTATCCTTACAATGGTGGGATAAAACTCAAGTCAACATTGAGAAAGATGCTTACTTTTGATGTTCTGTAGCCATTTCTACTAAACTCATTTATACCATATTTAGAGCTATTGAAACTTCTCTGTGGTTAAAACCTATTATTTTATAATTTAAAAAACTACATCCAAAGGTCAGAATTAAACAAGGATGCTTGCTACCACCACACTGATATAACACTAATTGTAAATGTCACCTAATAAAATATTTGGAATAAAATAAGGAGCATAATTTGGAAATTAGGTGTCAAAATTCTCACTATTTGCATAAGACCATTTACTTTAAAACCTTAAAGGTGCCATGTGAATAAAAATATTCAATAAAAGAATTATCTGCAACTTGACAGCTTTTTTTCATACCAACAATATATTCTTAGGAAACACAATAAAAGAATAGACTTCATGGATGATTTCAGTATTATAAAATAAATATAAGTATGCATACATATTTATTATATACTTATCTATAATAAATATTTTAAATAAACAGGATAAAAGTACAGTGAGGAAGGATAAATTTAAAACTTGTGAAAGAACTCTGTATTTTAGAGAACTTACAAAGAGACATATAAAATAACACTAATAAGCAGAGAAGCATATAATGTTCCTGAATGAAATATTCAAAATTATAAAGATCTCAATTCCCTGAAAATTGATCTATGAATTAAATGTAATCCAAGTCTAAACCTCAGTGTGAATAAATAACTCTGACATTCAGCTAAAGAAATAAATCACAAGAGTAGCTCAGAGGAAAATAGCAGAAAACTAAGAAATTCCAACTTCTGCCCCTCCATAAAAGCAATGAAAAACTGGCATGAACTGTCAGAATTAGCTTTTTTTTCAGAAGTCTGAAAATTAAATAAAGGGTTGCAAGGACCATGAGAGCATTTACTCAACAAAGAGCTGAATTTCAGTAAGAACCACAAGATGTTTGTCGTCTGACTTACTCCAGTTCCACTCCCAGCTCTTTTGCTTAGTGGCAGACATGAAAATAATTAACTGCATTTTCTATATTTGTTGGAACAGAAAAGGCCTCATTTACAAGAATTTTAATCATTTATCTTCGCCCATCTGATGTCCCCTTGGAAGAGCGGATCAAAAGGCTTTGCCTCTGTTTGACCTGACTCAGAACTGGCCCAGCGCGAACGCATTTGTCTAAAAGAGCTCCAGGCTCAGGCTCGAACTGCTGCTTCCTGAACGACAGGTAACATCTGGGGCAAACAACGAGCAACCCAAAACCCTTGGAAGGAAGGCGAGAGAGTGAGACGTCCCTAGGCGCTGGAGCAGCCCCGCCACATTCCTGGGAATCTAGAAGTCCACACGCAGCCTCGGGCTGTGCACATGCTCAAGAAAGGTCCAGAAAGGGCCCCAGTTCTCACCTCTGGCTGACCTTGAAGCTCTGTGAAGAAGTGTGGAGCCCGGCACAGACTGCTATACTGCTTGCTTAGTATCGAAGATGTGCGCGCATGCACACACACACACACGCACGCACACACGCACACACACACAC
>PVHT021183602.1:156606-196680 GCA_004024745.2 Catagonus wagneri
CACACACACGCACACGCACACACACACGCACACACACCACAGCTCCTGTTCAAAGACTGGGAAACCATTTGGTTGCAGACATTTAAGGAGGCCTCTGCCAGCAGTTAGCTGACAAGCAAGTTAACTGGATGGAGAGTTCAGCAGCCATAAATGACAAATAATGTATAGAGAATGTACAGAATTCAGAAGTCAGTAAAAGACTAATAAAAATATGCAATAAACAGCAATAAAAAAGTCCTCCTGGGGAGGGGAGAGGATCTGGTTTCTAGGGGGAAACTCTGTAGTGTTCATAGAACTAGTTTCCAACAACAAACAATGAGTCACACAAGGAGACAAGAAAGTATAGATGCTCACAGAAAAAGAGACAAACCACAGAAACTGTCCCTGAGGAGTCCCAAACATGGGACTTTCTAGACAAAACTTTATTTTGTTTATTTTAGGGCCATACGCATGGCATGTGGAGGTTCCCAGGCTAAGGGCTGAATCAGAGCTACAGCCGCTGGCCTCCGCCACAGCCACAGCAACGCAGGATCCGAGCCGCGTCTGCGACCTACACCACAGCTCACAGGAACATTGGATCCTTAGCCCACTGAGCAAGGCCAGGGATTGAACCTGGTTCCTCATGGATGCTAGTTAGATTCATTTCTTCTCAGCCATGGCAGGAACTCCTAGACAAAGACTGTAAGTAAGCTACTTTAAATACGTTCAAGAAGCAAAGGGAAACCATGCCAGAAAACTAAAAGAAAGTTTGAGAATGATGTACAGAGAATGTCAATAAAGAACAATAAAAAGAATATCAATAAAGAGTGAAAAAATTATAAAGATTAGGAACCAAACAGAAGTTCTGATGTTGAAAATACAATAACTGGTATGAAAAATTCACCAGATGCGGCCCCAACAGCAACTCAAATAAGCAGAAGAGTCAGTGAGCTTTATGACAGGTCAACTGAGTATCCACTTGAGGACGGGAAAGAAAAAGAATGAAGAAAAAGGATCAGAGCCTCAGAAACCTGCGGGACACCATCAAGTGTACCAACATACACATAATGGGAGCCCCAGAGGGCGAGCAGAAGAAGCAGAAAGAATATTTCAAGAAATACTGTCTGAAAAATTACCAAATTTGATGATAACCACTAATGTACACATTCAAGAAACTCAACAAACTCCAAGTAGAATAAACTTATAGATTCACACCCAGATACATCATAACGAAATTATCCGAAGAAAAAAAAAGCAACGTGAGACTCTTGAAAGCAGCAAGACAGAAGCACTCCGTCATGTACAAGGGGTCACAAACAAGACTAACCTCGAAAGCACGGGTCCCACAGGACAGGAGGCCGCCATATTCAAGGTCCTGAAAGAAAAAAATAGTTCGACCATTCTATACACAAAAAAGACTATCCTTCAAAAATTTAGGAGGAATTAAGATACCTTCAGATGAAAATTGACAGGGTCTGCTGCACAGACCTACCCTACAACAAATGCTGTAGGGAGCCCTTCAGACGATGGAAAGACACTAGATAATAACTCCAATCCACACGAAGCAATAAAAACAGCAGTAAAGTTAGCTAAATAGATGAGTATAAAAGAATACATGCATTTTTGTGTAGAAGTCCTTTTATTTTTAATCTAATGTAAGGTGGATACATAAGCAATAATTATAAATAATATAATTTTTTTGTACAGGTCATCTTTATCAATGAGTAAATTGTGGCTCAAAGATACTAAATATTAAATAACTTGCTTAAGCCTCAATTTGAACTTAAGTCTTTTGGCTTCACAACCAATACTCATAGTTGGTTAGAGAATTCCCCCTACTTCTGGATATGTTTCAAATTTTACATAATAAAATTATTTTGAAAGAATAACTAAGTAAATCCTTTTTAAAGAATAGTGAGGAGGAGTTACCGTAAAGGAACATAAGCAAAACTGGTGGACCGTGTTGGAATGGAAAACGGTGTTAAGACACAGACCCAAGAATATCAGATGAAGAAAAAGGGATTGCAAATCAGTAAGGAAAAAACGAGCAGTAATTGGGGTGCCTAGATAAATCCTTGGAAGAAAAATGAATGGGTAATAGCCTTACCTAATGCCATACATACAAATATAATCCACAAGGATTACATTTTAAATAAAATTTAAAATATATAGAACAAACCACGTAAATGCAAAACAAAATTAGGAAAATATCAATGAATATGTAAAGCTTAGGGGGCAGTTCTCCTGAGTCTAATAATAAAAACAGATCCTGGATGTTTTTTTTAAATGTCATAACTTGAGAAAAATTATTGCTAACATATGGAAAGAGATTAATAGCTAAAAGGGAAAGAGACATTTCAATGGAAAAAATAATTTAAAGGGTGAATAAATAACAAAAAGATGAAATCTATGCCCAAGATCCTCAGCACAGTCCCTTTTCTTGCTGCTAACAACTGAGTCTTTCCTGCGTGGGGCGCCGCCTCCGAGAGCCGTGGAGGCGAAGATGAGGGGCCGTGGCAAGAACAGGAACTGTGCGCCAGCTGCTCTCCTGGGCCCTCACGTGAGGGCATACTGCGGTCTGTGTTAACAAACATTTCTAAAATGATTTTTATTGTTTGATGCAGAGTTTCTCCATTAGCAGATACGTAAGTTGACCTAACATTTTGGAGAAAATCTGGCAATATTTATCAAAAGCTGCTCAAAGTGAGGACACCGACTCAGTAATTACCGCTCTAGAGATCACCGTGGGGCAAAGCTCACACAAGCATAAACACGTCCCCTCGAGGATGCTCACCACGGCACGGCCTCAGCAGCCCCCTGAATCCCCATCGGCGGGACCACCTGGTGCCGGACGGCGCCCCCGCCCGTCAGGACTGAAGGCCGACGTCACAGCCGATCATGGGAAACAAGCTCTCACTTTTCTCCGTGCGTGTGCACGTGCGGGTGAGTACACACACACACACGCAGCAACTATCCGTACACTTAAACATTAACATGCCTTGGAGTTCCCGTCGTGGCGCAGTGGTTAACGAATCCGACTGGGAACCATGAGGTTGCAGGTTCAATCCCTGGCCTTGCTCAGTGGGTTAAGGATCCGGCGTTGCCGTGAGCTGTGGTGTAGGTTGCAGACGCGGCTCGGACCCCGCGTTGCTGTGGCTGTGGCGAAGGCCGGCGGCTACAGCTCCTGTTAGACCCCTAGCCTGGGAACCTCCATATGCCGCGGGTGCGGCTCTAGATAAAGGCAAAAAGACAAAAAAAAAATAAAAAACATTAACATGCCAACAGAGGTTACTTCCAGGACTGGGCAGCTAATATCTAAGAGCTGTTGGTTTTTATCCCCTTTTTTTTGTTTGTTTTATTTATGTATATTTCCTATTTTTCAAAATAATACATAATGTTCCTTTTAAAGTTGGAACGCATTAGAAATTATATCATCTCTGAAGTTAAAAAAAAAAATTCCACCAACATATTATTTTTGGTATCTGCATCTTAAATTTCCCATAAAATGACCACATATTCTACAAATTCTAAGAATAGAGTTTTTATTTATCATGGTCAAACCACACTCATTAAATCAGAGCAATGATCCACTCTTTAATTCAACTCTGGCTTGTCCTTCGGGGAGTAAATCAAAGAGGTGAGCTTTGAATAAAGCCTGTTTCAACGGACCACTGTCCCAAAACCAGTTACTGCCAGCACACATACAGAAGAGTCTGTGGGCTTCGGGTGTGGAAAATGCACCTTTTCCTTGGGAATTATAGAGCTGTTCTGTTGAATATATCACTTATCCCTGAATGCAAATCTTTTAAAAAGCTGCCGTATTTTTATAATCCACAGACTTCACCAGCCCCGTGCCTCACCGGTAATAACGGAGCTCTGTGCACCAGGAGTCCGGTGTGTGGATTATTCAGAGGCGGCGACTTAAAGATAGATTTTTCAAGTTTGGCTTATAAATCTTCACAAAGAAATGAGCAGAGTTGGAATTACAGGCCAGCCGCCAGGTTCCTCCACGGCGACCGCAAGCGCTCGGGGCTGAGGCCACAGCAGCAGGGCGTGCGGAGCGCAAGCCTCTGCCAGGCCGTCGGGACCCGCTCTCCGGCACCAGCCGGATGTGAGATCAGCGCCCTGAGGTTTAATCTGAACCACCTCCCGTGGCCGTGGCTCAGACGCTGCAAATGCAAACATCTACAGCTATGTCGCGGGGTGCGGTCCCCGTGCTGCAGGGCACCCGGCCTCTGGGGCCTCGAGGCAGAGGGAGCAAAGCCAGGGAGCCCCTGCCCGCCCGCCCCCTCGCTCCTCCGGTGCCCTGCACCAAAGGGACAGATGCTTCCCTGCTGCCCCACGTCTGCCTCACAACACACGTGCCCTTTAAGCTTTTAGGAGGCGAAAGAAATGGCCTGAGCTGTGCAGAAACCCACCGCCAGCGCCGCGCTCTGGCCGCTGGGGCCCTGGCCCCCTCGCGTTGTGGGACTGGTGCAGGGTGTGCCAGGCTGGACGGGAGGTTGGGGTTCTAGCAGCCGGGCCTCGGACCCTCCCCGCTTCAACGCCTTCGACCTCGCCCTTCGGTGAATTCGACAAAGACACGCATCAGTTACCAGTGTTGAATCCTAATACGGTCCCGAAACATGGGTCTAAATTCTCTGATTAGAGAATTACTCTCCTGGGAAGTGTCACAAACCTCCCTAGAATATATCACACCCACGCCCACCCGTGACCGGTGACACAGCAGCAGCGTCTTTTGCATTTTGGAGGCTTAAAAGGCGGCCCGTGACACCCCCTCACGAAGCCCGCCCCGAACCCGCAGCGCTTCCCGGGGCCGGAGCCGCCCGTCGCCGTTTTGCTTCCCGCGTCTGCGGCCCGCGTTCACCAGACCGTTTAGTGAAAACAGGGACCCCGCCGGCCGTTCCCGCTCCTCAAGACGCCGGGCCGCTGGCTGAACGGACGCGCGAGCAGGTGGCACCGCACGCGCGGAGTGACAGTCTCTTGACTCTAACATTTTCCTAACGGGACTGCCGCTGGTTTCCTCACGGCAGCTGTCACACCGCGAAGCGCGGCCGCGCAGTCAAGCGGGAGAGCCAGGAACCAGCGACGCCTTCTGGGATGAAAGTGGCCCGTCGCCTTCGTCTCCTTTTTCTGCGGAGCTCATCCCGCTGTCCCCGCCCCGGACCAGCACACGCTTAGCTCCCGGCACGGCCGGCCGGGCTAAGGACACCGCCAGCCGCCCCAGCCCTGCCGCGACAGCAGCCGCGGTCAGGGGACAAGAGGAGAGCCGCTCCTACCCCGCTGCGCAGCAGTGGCCGCACGACGGGCCCCTCGGCCCCTGCAGCCTCCTCCGCGCCCACCGCCGCGGCCCGGGCACCTCCCCTCACTCAGCAAGAGCCCATCCGTCCCGTCCCGGGAAGTGGCGGGTCCTCTCCCACCGAGGACCCTCTGAAAACCTTCCCACGTTAGGAAACCTGCCACCGTCAGTCGGGTGCCTCCCTGGAGAGGCTGGAGGTGGTTTCCTAGCTCCCTGCACGGGGCAGGGGCCCTGACCTGGGTTCGTGGATTGGACGCGAGCATCCACGGGAGCCCCAGACCCACCGCCACCAGGCCCACCGGTCACCACGCCCGGCCGGTCACCACGCCCGGCCGGTCACCAGGCCCGGCCGGTCACCACGCCCGGCCGGTCACCACGCCTGGCCCGTCACCAGGCCACTCCTGTTCATCGGAGGAGGACCAGGCAGAACACCCAAACCTGCCCAACAGTCTTTGAAACTTTGTAAACCTGAGCCGTAGTGAACTCAGGGCCCTGTGTGCTTTCACCTGTCGGGCGGGCAGATAAACCATGTTCGGGAGTTTGAAGTGCTAACTTCCGACGGCGCCTCCACCTGGACCCCAGGACGGAAACTTCAGAAGAAACAGATGCCTGGGCTGAAGTTACGCCGTGAAGGGAAGTCAGCGCCGCATCTGCGTCACCAGGAGGCCGTCTAGCTCTCAGTGTAAGTCAGCACGTGTTTGAGCGCCTATAGTTTCCGCCAAATAACCCGTTAGAGTGGAGATGCTGAGGGCGCGGGAGGTGACAGGAACAGGTTCACGAAGGGCCTGGCGGGGTCAGGCGTCATCCTGACCCGAAGGGTCACAGGCGCAAGAACAGACACACAATGAGTTTTAGGTCGCGTGTGCAGAGGTGACTGGGAACTCCTGAAAACTGGCTTCACAGACGTGACTGAACAGGGACTCAGTCCTCCCCAGCTGCTGAGAAAGGTCCGAGAAGACGGACCACTACGCGGACTCTGAGGGTCTCCTGACGACGGCAGCCGCAGGAGCGTCCCGGGCCGCTTTCAACAGACCGCACGTTCCCCGAGTCCAAAGCCGGAAAAGTCGCAACAGCACCCAAGGAGACTCCACAGCAGAGGACCGCAAGGGAGGGGCTCTGGCTTCACGGAGCCGCGTGGCAAAGGGACCGTGGGTCCGTCTGTTATGGTGATGGCGCCTGCTTTTATTCCAAGACACTGGAGGGAGGTGACGGACCCACAGCTAAGTGGTGACGGGTCGCGGACTGCGGCGAGCATGCACGTGAACGAGGGTGTGCTTCTTAACGAACGGCCCGACGAGAGCCTCCAGGACAGGCACGGACAGGAGGCGGGAGAGAACAGCCTTTCTCTCTCCCTCACCCCGGGGGAAAGTCTCCAGTCTTTCAAAATCAACAACGATGTCAGCTGTGGGCTTTTCACAGACGGACGTTATCACTTTGAAGAGGTTCAGTGATACAGACGTTCAGATGTGTGTATATATATACATGCACATACAGCTGTACACACACACACACACACACACAGCTGAACCACTCTGCTGTACACCTGGAACTAATACAGCAATGAAAATCAGCTATACTCTGATAAAACCTTTTATTTATTTATTTTTTATTTATTTTTTTGCCTTTTGTCATTTTATGGCCGCGGGTTTATGGCCGCACCCGCGGCATGTGGAGGTTCCCAGGCTAGGGGTCTAATCAGAGCTGTAGCCACTGGCCTGCGCCGCAGCCACAGCAACGCAGGATCCGAGCCGCGTCTGCAACCTACACCACAGCTCACGGCAACGCTGGATCGTTAACCCACTGAGCAAGGGCAGGGGTCGAACCCGCAACCTCATGGTTCCTAGTCGGATTCGTTAACCACTGCGCCATGACGGGAACTCCTGATAAAACCTTTTAAAAATAAAATAAAAGACGAGGAGTCCGTATCGTGGCGCAGCAGAAACGTTCCAACTAGGAACCATGATGTTGCAAGTTCGATCCCTGGCCTCGCTCAGTGGGTTAAGGATCCAGCATTGCTGTGGCTGTGGTGTAGGCTGGCAGCTATAGCTCCGATTAGACCCCTAGCCTGGGAACCTCCATATGCCATGGGTGCGGCCCTAGAAAAGGCAAAATAAATAAATAAATAAATAAATAAATAAATAAAAGATGAGAAAAATTCTTTAAGTTCTATAGCTGTTGTTGTTTGCATCATTCTTAAATGAGTTAAATTTTGTCAAATGCTTCTTCTGTGGCTAATAAGATTATCATGTTTTATTTTATTTATTGACATAATGCACTACGTTAACTTACTTCTTTTGTTAAGCCAATCACTTGGGAGTTGTGTATAAATCTTTTTTACACATCGCTGGATTGACTTGCTAGCAATCTGTTGAGAACTTTTTGTCTGTATTCATAAGAGACAATGGTCTTAGTTTTCTCTGGATTTTTCTAAATCAGTACCGCTGACCTCATGACGAGTGGTGAAACGTTCCCTCTAGTTTCTTGGAAGACGCTGGGAGGAGGCCGTGCTGACTTTACATGGGGTTACCACTGAGACCACCTTGTCCTGGATTTTCTTTGCAGGGAGATTTTTTGTTTTTAATATTTTTACAGTTTAATCTCTTGTTAAGAAATCTACTAAAATTTTCCATTTACTCTTGAGTCAACTTCACTGGTGTGCATCTTTCTAGGAATGCTTCTGTTCCATCCAAGCCGCCCCGTGGCTGCCATGCAGGGGCCCACCTGCGAGGCAGGCGGTGGGGTCTCCGCTTGCACTTCTGATTTTCATAACGTGAGTCTCGCTCTGTTCCTGGTCAGCTTCAGCTCCCACTGTCAAGTCCCCCCTGGCCACTTCATACACACGAACGTCTGGACATGCAAACTTCTCAACCAGGTAAACCTGAAGCAATTTGTCTTTTCTGCTCATCTACAAGAACATTTTAATGTAGAAGATATCTACAAACATGCTTCTAATTCTTCTGTGAACTACTTAAAGTGCCATTTCACAGGATGACTTACCTAAAAAACGACAGCTAAGCACTCACAAGTAAAACCCTAAATCGCACTGAAAGGCTCCCACGTTCTGTCTAGAGGGAAAATGGCAGAAACTGGGGGTTCGGAGACCCCCCGGCATGTGTTCTGCTGTGCAGCAGCTCCATACTTTTCAGGAAGTCACTGTTTTATTTAGGCCACAAATAGAATTCCTAGACCTGGCGGAGGTGTGAGCTGACACGTCCTGTCAGTGGAAGAACTTGAGGGGCAGCAGCGATGAAGTCTGTTCAGAACCAAAGGGTGAGAGCGCTTTCGCGCACGCCGGGCGTGAGGGGCCGCGCGGGGCGCATTCGCCTTGCACGGTCCTCTCCGATGCTCAAAGACCAGTCTCTAGATTTTCTTCGGTCTGACAGTTAACGGGCCTCAGAGACGTTCAGGAGATCGTGAGCCACTTCAAATTCTTGAATTCGGCCACGGGAAAAACAGACTCATCCATCAGAAATTCCTTTTCCTTTCTTGTACAGTCTGACATAAATCATGGAAAGTAAAAGCAAAATTAAAAGGCCATAAAATATTTTCCAGTAGTTCACCTGATCCTTGGAAATGAGACTTATTAACTGTTACCCAGATGTGCTTAATATAGCTTAAACCAACTGTGCTCTGGTTTTAAAATGTACTTTAAAGATTTAACAGTGTGTTATCTGCCTGGAACAAGACCACCCGCGGTAGAGAAATTTCTGTCTCTCTTGAAGTCAGTGTAATACAAGACTCGGCAACTTAGGGAGGGACAATGGAGGGGCCGAAGACGAGGTTCAAAGAACGCAGTTTTCTGTACAGATCTGTATGAACTGGCTGCGACAAACAAAAGCCGTGGCTGTCCAGTCTCCGGGCCCCGCGCACCGTGTTGGACGGCAGCACTCCACTGGGCCTCTGTCCCATCAAGGCCACCGCCTTTTCCACATGCTTTCATGTGAGGGACCAGGACCAGCACCCACACACGAGACGAGGACCGCTGCAAAGAAGCAGGTCCAGGAGCCGCCCGCGTGCCTGCGAGGCCCCACCTCTGGAAAACATTAGCCTGTGTCCTTCTGTGCCAGTAACAGACCGGGCTCAGAGGAGTGGAAGTGAAGTGCTGTGCCGACAGCTTGGACGGGAGCGAAGCCTTGGGCGGCTTCTAACTGGAGGGCTGGTTTTCGGGGGGCCCCTTGGGGAGAAGCCTTTTGGGACGGAATCTGGAGCCCTCCATCAGCACCACGTCCACCGTGTGAGCGACCCAGCGCCCTCAGTCCCGCTCGGTCACCAGGTGTGCAGGGCACCATGACACCCACACACCCTCGGACACCTGCGAGGAGGCGTTCCCAGAGTACATCGGGTATGTTCATGGACCCCAGTTCTCTCTGTCACTGTAAATCCGAATGTGTTTCTTCATATCTGAGCATCCCATTTAAAGCATGGAACTGATAAAACACGTGACATGGACTGCTTAAAGATGAAGAAAGATGCTACAAAAAAGATGTCTCTTTTAAGTCCAGTTGGCCGACCCCAAGCGGCCTGGTGTAGCCGTTCACACAGCAAGTGTCCATTGCGTGCATCAGGCCAAGCAGTGCTGTAGGCTCCGGCCACTAGCAGTGGAGCCAACAAACAGATTGGAAGTGCAAACCGGACTCACGCGAGTCAGAGCTCTTAGCCAGGGTCAAGTTTCACTAGCAGTTTCGGCGATCGGCCGCCAAGAGGCCGGGGAGGAGCAAAAGCAGCCCGAGAGCCCAGGGGGTCCTTCAGGTCTCGCCCTCCTGGGCAGGGGGGCCAGGTCCCACGGGGCTGGGGAGCTTCTGGCTGTGCAGGGCTGTTCTCGGGCCGTGGCTCGCAGATCACCGGGGCAGGTTTACCCCCACCCCCGTCCTAACCCGGAGACTGCGCGCCGAAGCGTCACACGGCCCGGGACACGCCTGAGGCTCCTCGCCAGGAGCAGGGCCGTCGCGTACTCGCAGGGGCGTCCAGGCCACCCCCTTTCTTCCCCCCGGAGGCCCTCCCCACGGCCGTCGTTCCGGCAGAGAGAAGCGGTCGCAGCCCCTCCCGTGAGCCAGCGAGGCGCGGGGGAGCGGCCGGTAGGAGGGCGAAGGCAGGACGGAGCCGGGAGGACCCGCAGCCCGGGGTCGGGAGGTGTCCCGCAGGTGTGGTGAGTGAGCTGAAACCCACACGACACGAAGCGGCTCGTGAGGACGCCTCCGGAGGCCGGTCAGGAGGGCGAGCAGGTGCACAGGTCCTGAGGCGGAGGCCTGGCGTGGGACGGATGCCACTGGGAAGCCCCGCCACGCGCCCGGGGAGGCGGCGAACTGGCCGAGCGGGAGCCGGGCCGCGGAGGGAGGCCGCCAGCACCCCGCGGGCACAGGGAAGCGGTGGGGGCCAGCGGGCCGCTGTGGCCGCCGGGCAGAGGGCAAGCAGCTGCGGGAAACGGCCCAGTGGCCATAAGGCTGCCTCGGGGAGGACAGGAGCAGGGAAATGCGCGGCCTTGGAGCGAACTTTGGGTCTCGGCATTTACTGAAAATGACTTCATCTGGCCTTGAATTCAGTGGATCACTGGCTGTCTAAACCGAGTCTCCCTCCTAAGGTAGGATACGTTACAAGGTGAACAAGGAGAAACAGACTCAAAAGTGCTACTGAGTGCACTGAGGAAAAGGAAGAAAACAACCCCCCAAAAATTAAAATGGGGAAAAGAAGCAAAAGGCTTAAGAACAAAAGTGGAACGAAGAGGGAATGAAAGGCAGACGATACGCGTCCAGAAGCTGGAGACCCCGAGGAACGGGTGGGAGAAACCTGTGAGCCAGGGGCTTTCCAGATGAGCAAAGGGGACCCCGCTTCTCGTGGGGAAGGGCCGGCCTGACGGGAAACCGACCCAGAACCGCAGCCCCGAGACAGGTGCCAGGAAACCTTCTGCTTCAAAACAAGGGGAACACCCTCAGGGCCGCCAGGCAGGATCAAACCTGTTACCAGGGAGTCAGACCGACATCAAGTCTCCAAAGCGGCGCGCGAGACAACAGGGCACCGTGTGCAAAGCCCCAGTAAGAGGACGTGTCCCAGCCAAGGCACAGAAACCGGCTGGACAGTCGCGAGAGAAGCCGCGAGCCCTTCTGACGACCGGGGTGGAACAGAAGCTCGTGGAACCGCGGGGACGGGGAGGTTTTTGGCAGAAGGTCTGACGGTCCAAGAGCCCATGAATCGCAGCCAACCCAGCGACAGGAGCAGAAAGGTGCTTACTGACGCTGCTGGTCACCCGAGGCGCGTCTTGAAGGACACACAAATCAGACAAGTGCCTTGAAACGTTAAAACATTCTAATGTAATAAGTAACGATAAGCCCTAAATGCCACTGAACCCAGATTGCTTTCTTACTTAGTGGTCGACCATTTCGAGGCTTTCTCCTCTTCCCAAGTAATAGCAAACAAAATAAGTGATGAAAGGGACAATTTTCTGATCATGAAGATAAATGGTTTCACTGCTACTGGCTCATAATTTTTAATAGAAAAGGGGCATAAATTTTAGACATTTGCAGAAATCCTGCAGATAACACTTCTAAGCTGTACCATTTCTTATAACATTAAAAAATAAATGATTTTAAAGAAAGGACATAAAAACATATCCCGTAAAATGCCGAGGTTCTTCAACGGACGCTAAAATCAGTAGGTAAAAGTTCATGACAAATGACTATTTATATCATCTCAGTGTAGCTGCCCCAAAATGTTCAAAATGAAAATCATTGACTTTACAGTTGAGAAGCCAAGTTATGAGCATAAAGGAGATCATTCGAACACCCAGCGTCATGTTGCTCCATGAAAAGAACACATCACTCTCGCGGCATGTTCCTGGCACAAAGCAGGAACGTCCGTGCCATTCGTCAGGGAAAACGGGGGCCGGCGGTCGGCACCGGGAACCCCACCGGGTACCCGCGGTGACCTGCGTGGGAGAAGAACCTGAGAGGGAATGGATGTGTGTGTGTGCGTGTGCGCGTATGTGTGTGCGTTGCGCGCGACTGAATCACCTCTTTGCGGGCATCAGAAATTATCCCCTTCTTGTAAATCAACTATACTTCAACGCAACTTTTAAAGGAAAGTTTTACAAAGGAACTGCCCTGTACTTTGCAAAAAAGTTACGGTCGAGACAGACAAAGTCTCTTCCAAGTTAGAGGAGACTAGAAGACGTGGCCGTTAAAGGAAATGCCTCGTGCTGGGATGGGAGACAGTTCTTAAAAGTGTTTACGAGTTGCCTGGACGTGCTCTCTGGGTTAGACGGGCGGAGACCTGCTTCAGTGTCCCGCTTCCCGGTTCCGCAGCCGTGTGCATTCGCACGGGGCGGTCACAGTTCTCAGGACACACATACTGACACGTTTGGGCACAAAGGGGTGATGTCTCCGACTGAATCGCAATGGTTTCGACTTTTTGCCTTTATCTAGAGCCGCACCCGCGGCATATGGAGGTTCCCAGGCTAGGGGTCTAACAGGAGCTGTAGCCGCCGGCCTGCGCCACAGCCTCAGCAACGCGGGATCCGAGCTGCGTCTGCAACCTACACCACAGCTCACGGCAACGCCGGATCCTTAACCCACTGAGCAAGGCCAGGGATGGAACCCACAACCTCATGGTTCCTAGTCGGATTCGTTAACCACTGAGCCACGAAGGGCACTCCCGCAATGGTTTTGAAAAATCAATTTATGTGTATGTGATTCAACAGAAATATTATGCAAGCCATATGTATAATCCCAAATTCTCTAGTGGGCCACATTTGAAAATTCAAAACGGCAGCTCTGGTCCGAGCACAAACGGAATCCCTCTCAACAAAGAAAGGAACGGCCCGTGGAACAGCACAGGCGGCGGATTTCCAGGGACTCTGCAGAGGAAGGAAGCCGGTCTCAAAGCTCCCACTTACATCGGGTTTTTGAAAGGACAAGAGAAACGGAGGATAAGTTAGGGGTGATCGGGGGGTCCTACAGGCTCAGTGCATGAAACGAAAGCTAGATTACAACCCAGGCTAAGAAGCCACTGTGAACTCGACGTCAAAAGTCAAAGGCAAAAAACGAAAAGTGTAGCTCTTTCTAATTCCAAAGTCCTAGACAAAATATTAGCTAATGGAACCCAAGTCGGGTTTTTCTGAAGAGTAAAAAGGTGGTTCTGTCAGAAAAATCTATAAATACTACTCATCAAATTTACAGATTTAAAAGACTGTATTCGAAATAGATGTTGAAAACCTTTGATAAAATTCAAAATGTGTGTGGGACCGTGGATTAAGGATCTGAGATTGTTGCAGCTGCAGCTCAGATTCGATCCTTGGCCCAGACACTCCCATATGCTGCAGATGCAGCCAAAAAAAAAAAAAAAAAAAAAACCAAAACGATACCAATGCATGTCGAAAACACCCTGGGCCTGATAATTATTATCTATCAAAATCTCTAGCAAACATCACCCCTCCCAGGAAACACTAAAGACTCGTTCCAGCTGAGGCCCGTACACTGACTTCTAGCCAGGCCCCCAGGCTCGGGCAGTGACACAGGAAAGAAGATGAAACGCATCCCCACGGTAAATACAAGAAACCGTCACATCCAGACAACGGGGTATGATCCAGCACTAAAAGGAACGAGGCTCTCCAGCCACAGAGAGCCGTGGAGGGACCCCGAGTGCCCAGGACTCAGGGTCAGAGCCAGTCTGAAAAGGATGCGAACTGTATGGCTCCACGACGCTCCCGAAAAGGCAGAGGCTGCAGGGAGGATGACGAGGCAGAAGGCGGAGAACCTGCAGGGCGGTGACACCGCTCTGCGTGGCGTCCCTCTGCGACTGACCGGCGTCAGAACTCACAGCACCAAGTAACCCCAAGGTACAGCGCGACCTGGGGTGGCGGTGAGAGGCTCCCTCCGCGACGGCACCGCCGGGTCTCAAACATAAAACTCACTCTGTGTCTCTAACGATTCACCACGTGAAACGCCTGCACAGGTCAGTTTCCCGAAATTCGAGTCGCAGGCGAGCACCTCCGCCCGCGGGGCCGAAACGCCCCGACGCCAACACCGCGGCCCCCAGACGAGGCGGGCGGCGGAGGCGCCCGGACGCCGGTGCGCGGGACGCAGCGGGCTCAGGCTGGCGCATCTCCCCGGCGGTCAGCGGGCCTCAGTCCGCCACTTGCAGCTGCTCTGACTCTCAGGAATAAAAGCAAAGGTGAAGATGAAACGCCGTCCCGCAGGGACTGGCGCGGCAGTGGGGCGGCGGGCAGATGGCCGACACCCGAAGGCGGAACACGCGCGCCCGCGGGGCCGCCTGCGGCCGGAACGCCAGGCTCCGAAGAGGGCTGGAGTCCTGCGGCAACGTCACGGGAACAGCACCAGAATGTTACATTACGTTCCAGAATAACACGAATGAAGCTTCAGCTTTATAATGGCCTCACAAGACTGTAAACATTTCAGAAGTGTTGTTGCCTACGTCCGGTATCTTCCCCAGAAGCGTCTTTCAGCGCAGACGCTTTCGCCGCATAATGAACGGGCCACGAGGCAATTCTGCCAGAAAAGACCGAATGGCTGGTGGCCAGTTTGTTTCACCTCCACGGTGCCGCAGCGCCCCCGTGCTCACACGACACAGGCGATGCCCTCCGACGGTCTACACAGCAGGACGGCGTGGCGGCTCTTGCTGTGCAAGTAAAAGCCTGTTACCGAAACGCAGCGTGCACATCGGCCCGTAGCCACGCACGTCGACCTGATAAAAACGCGGGGACGAAACGTGCAGGGCGCAGGGAATACGAGGACGTAGGCCGCGCTGCACGCGCTCCTCCAGAAACCGTGACACACTGCGCAAGGCCTCGGGAGATCCGAAGGCTCAGCGCTGCCACCCGCCGCGGGACAAGGCGCCGAGCACACGCAGCCTGGGGCAGGCTGTCACCGCAGCGCGCTGGCTCAGGCACAAACTCGCACCTCCGCCCCGGCGACGAAAGCGCGCCTCAAGAAGAAACAAAAGAGTGTGGTGCCCAATAAGAAGATGAGTCAACAAGTAACAAAAAGAAAAAAAGAATAAAATGCGGGAAGGAAAGATCTGGAGGCGGGAGCCCGGGTACAGCCACGCCCGCTCTGACACCACACGGCCGCCGGTCTGCACGCCCTTCAGTGCATTTAAATACCGGGTATTTCAGAACAAAGTCTGCTTAATTTCGTTACTCATTTCTCATTATGTCCGTTTAAATGTGCCTCTTTTTCATTTTAGGTTATTTTTATCTTTTATGGCAAAACTGCCTCACAGCCAATCAGCCACGCGACAGAAATGCTTTTACAGAGAAAGACGCAGATCCTCTATCAGGAGAGGGGACGTTTTTTTGCGAGGCAATTACGCTGACAATCCCGCCATTGGGAGAATAAACCAAGTGGATGAACTTAAAATAGCTTCCCACACAAAGGAAAGAGTAAGCATCAAACAAGAGCTTTCACCCACACGTCAGTCAACCGATGTTCACTAAAGACCCTGATGTAATTCAGCGGAAGACTAACTGCTTTTACGGAGCGCTGCTGCGACAGACAGCCAGCCCCGGCGAAGGGAGTGCCTCTCTCCGTCCCGGGCAGTTCAGGCAGACGTGCCGGCTTCCCAGTGTCACAGTGCCCTCCCTCGAGCATGGGTGGCAACCAGATCACAGCAAGGAGAGGAGCCGTGGGGCCGCGCGTCCCCGCCCCACACCGACGTCCCTCTCCCTGCTGACCCTGAGAAGGCAGCGCCTCGGCAGGGCCCTGGGGACAAGGGACTGCAGTGGCCTCGGGAGCTGCGGGCACCTGCTGGGCTGCAGCTGCAAGAGGCCGAGGTGGTCAGCCTCTCAGCCACAGAGACCCGGAACCTTCCGCCAACCTGAGGGGCCCGGAAGCCTCGCGTGAGAACGCAGCCTGGCCAACCTCCGGGCATGGCCCAGGAGACCATGAGCAGAGAACGGGCTGGGCTGTGCCAGCTCCTGAGCCACAGAAGCTGTGAGATGGGAAACTGGTGTGCTCTGCCAGGGTGGTCACGCAGCCACTGACAGCTGGTACAGCGGCGGCAGACCCGAAGCCCCTGAGAACGCTGGCACAGCTGTCCTGGGCAGGCCACAGAAGTACTAACCAGAAACTAGAAGCTGGCAAGCATGACGATTTAAAATTTACATTCATTAGAAGATATTATTATAGGAGTTCCCACTGTGGCTCAGCAGGTTAAGAACCCAACATAGTGTCCGTGAGGATGTGGGTTCAATCCCTGGCCTAGCTCAGTGGCTTAAGGATCCAGCGTTGCTGCAAGCTGCGCTGTAAGTCACAGATGTGGCCCGGATCTGGCGTGGCTGTGGCCGTGGTGCAGGCCGGCAGCTGCAGCTCTGATTGGACCAGAGCCTCGGAACTTCCATATGCCACAGGTGTGGCCCTAAAAAGAAAAAAAATTGTTTAATAAAAGATATTATTACAACATAAATAGACAGGAAACCGATCCAAAAATACTCACCACGCATACATCCAACACGATGGCAGGCAGAATACATTTTTTAAGTTCTACAACTCAATAATAGTAATAATAATTAAAATGGGCCTATAAACATATGATGAAGTCTTCAGTATCAATCCTTATTTTTAAAATGCTTAAAATACCATAATAGCTAAATCTAAAAACACTGGCAAAGCCAAGTGCAGCTGAGACTGTGGAACAGCGGCCCCCACACCGGGCAGGTGGGGCGTAGACGGCCACTTTAACTTTAGCGAGAAGCCTATCCGCCCGTCACCCCCACATCCAGGCCACGAGCCACACAAACCTTGTTATCAGAATTTCCATGGCGGTTTTAGGCATTATCACCCAAAACTGGAAGCACTGGAATTCCCCAGGGGAGAAGCGGTTAAGCCGTCCCGCCCCCAACACGATGGACACGTCTCCACCAGGCCACGCTGGGCACCACCAGCTCACGCAGCAACGTGCAAACGAGTCAAATCGCTGCCCAGAGCCAGGGTCCCATCAACACGAAGATCGAGACGACGCCAGAACACCTTTCACTCTGCAGTGTGGACGTGAGGATGGACAGGAAGGGTGTGGGAGGCCCGGGGTGCAGGATGGCTGTGGGGGCGGCGGGGGGGCAAGCGTCCATCCCAAGAGCTGTGCCCTCGAGCTCCGCTCTGGTCACAGCTCCGCAGGGAGCAGCCAGGCACCTGCAGGACCCAAGACGCCCATGGGTCTTCTCACTGCTGCGGGGAACGGCTGGCACCTTGACCTCTTTTGTCTCCGCCTTTTCCTTTTTAATTCTTCTTTTTAAAGCATCCTTTTTACTTTTATTAAAAATGTCAAGGTGTAGAGAAACATCTTGCTTCCCCACAGAGACAAAATTCCAGAAAGGAGGGCCAGGAGCAAAACGGCTGAGTCATTGTCGTTTTCTATGCTGTACGATACTTTAAACATAAAAACACACTGACTGCAGCGTAAAGGGCACAGATGTCTTTGCCAGGGTCTACGGAAGCCCTGCTGTCTATACAGCCCTGTTTTTTTAGAGCAGCTCATGACTTCCAGAAACCGCGAACACTGAATAAGTCACCTTTTCGTGTTTCCCCTCGGGGTTTAATATTTTCTAGGTTCTAATCAGCAAGGGTGACCTGCATTTAGAAACTGGTCTAAATCCAACATTCTTCTCGACTTTTCCGTTTCCTACGAACTCATGGCAGCTTTCGGATACAAACGATCTCCTCACTGCAGCGTCCTGCGTTGAAAGTGTCAGAGACGGAGTGTCTCTGAATTTGGAACTTTCTGCTGCTATTCTCTCAGGTCAGTGCAAGGTGTAATAAGCCAGCCTCGGGTAGCACTGGTTTGATACAGGCATCACTGCCTGTGCCGTCACTGGCCAGGCTGGGGGCGGCGTGGTGCCTCCCAGGCCGGGCTCCACAACAGCCTGGGCTCAGATCCCGGGGGAGTTCTTGCTACCGAATGAGAGATGTGGGTCTTCCTAGAGAAAGAAGTCGGGGGCTGAAACCAGAGTCTGCACTGCGAGTGCTGGCACCCCCAGGACGGCCAAGCGGCCGGCAAAGGGCCAGCACGCCACCCTCCGGGTGGCCTAATGCAGAAGCTCTGGGACGGTGATCTGACTCCAGGCTGCAACAAAACGCTCACGCTCCTGTGCAAAGTTCAGATTCCCAGCCTCCCGCCTGGACCCGTGGAGGAAGAAGATCAGGAGGAAGGCACCAACACCTTCTCTTTAAAGAAACACTCCAGCGGATCTGTGTGCAGGTGCTTCGCGTGCCTTCCCAACCGAGCATGTGCCGAGCAGCCAAAATACACCCACGGCCTGTGCGGAGTACACGAGCCAGCAGTCTACAGCCAGGCCGCAGCTGACTCCTGATGGCGAGAGGCACGAGGGGCACATCTGAGCCCTGGAAGAGATCCTGCTACTGCGGCTCAGGCCGGAGAGCTCGCCTCAGGCTGCAGCGCGAGTGCCGGCCTGCGGTCGAGGCGGCCTTGCTGGCTCGGCGGCTTCCAGCACAAACAGAAGTTCCCTCCGACCTTCGTATTCCGGCCTCCTTCTGCTGCTGCTGAAGACACTGTCAGCACCCAGAACTCTGGAGGTCAGCTCCTTATTTGTTTCGTCTTCTTAAATAGTCATTCCAACAGGCCGTGCCTACATGACACTGAAAGATCGGTTTGCGGTACACTTTCGGCCATTCTGAATATCAAAATGAGCAACGTGACAGCAGCAGGCATCCTACTCAAGTCTGTGCCGCATTAAAATTTATGGTTTGGCTGTTGACTTTGCTAGAATCTGCAGAAAATTTTCCTAAAGGAAGATATTGTAGTTTTTTCATAACTTTTATGAAATTAACTTTTATGATGTGGGCCTGATGACAAAGTCAGAAGTATGGGGATAAAATCCTCTCCAGAGCACGTTGTATCCAGAAACACACGTCTGAAAGCACTTGATGGCTAAAGACGCCCACTAATGCCACATTAATATATATTGCTTCTTAGAAAATAGAAACAAGCAACTTTTGTGAAACCCTGATCAAAATTCAGCTCTAACGGGAAACTGCGGTGCAGAAGGCAGCGCGGGCTCCCACGCCTCCCGCCTCCTGAGCATTTCGGTCCCAGCCGGGGGCCGCGGACCCTCCCTTTGTGCTCACACACCCCCTGGGTGTGCGGCACTACGGGCAGTGCTTCAGAATACGGGTCTGAAACCAGTGCAAACTGGAACATCCGCGTGCCAGCCGCGTGGGCTTGTGCACGGGTTGCCATGTCTTCACACCTCAGTGTCCCCAGCTGTGATATGAAGAGAATTCCAGACGCAATGATGGAATAAATCAAGGACTTAGAATAGTGACGTTACACAGGTACATATGTAATAAGTAAAAGGAAATGTTTAAATTGAACTTGAACCAAATTGTCTTTGGCTGCAAATAAGAAATCAGGCTTGAGCATGTGGCCAAGAAAAGGAACTCTAAACGAGGCCCGTTTCTGCCCAGGGCATGGGCAGGCTGGTATGCGACTCGACAAGAAAACACTAGAGGCATCAGAAGCAAAATCAAAACCGAGAGTTGACGCCTCATGGGTGTGAGTCCAGACGAAGCTGGGCTTGATGCCGGCTCTGTCACCCACCGGATGTCAGACACTGGCAAATGTCCCCACACCCCTCGGTGACATAAAACAGTCATTAAGATCGGCTTACTGCATACTGTATATAATTACACACGTATTTACAGTGTACAGGAAAAAAAGACTGTACATCAGAGCTACAAACACGTCCCACCCTGTGAGCGCCTGCACACGGGTTCAGCGCCGTGACAGCCCTCTCAGTGGAGAAGAATTCCGGAATCACAGGGAGCATATAACTCAACAACTCAGCTTCAAAGACAAGAAAACCCAGGCTCAAAATGTTCGATGAGGAATTACATGGAAAATACATAAGATTTTATCTTAACTGTTTGTCTGTTTAAGAGACAACGTTTGAACAAAATCAATAATACTATAATGTGAATTACAGCATATGGAAAGTAAAATGCACCATAATCACAGCTTAAAGGCTGGAGAAAAGAAACGGAGGTGCACAAATATTTGTCTGCACGGTTCTGATACCACAGATCAAACGGGATCGCGTCACTTGAAGGGGGCTGTCGTGTTACAGACACACACACTGCAAAACCTAAAACAACCCACATTAACGAAACAAGGTGTTAACCTAGAACCCAGAAAAGTTATAAAATCGAAGGACAAAAAATATCCAATTGACCCAAAAGAAGGCAGGGGGAAAAAGCAAATAACAGGTGGACAAGTGGAAAACAAGCAAGCGAAGTGAGAGTCTTAAACACGATCATGTCAACAGTCACATCAGGAGTTCCCGTCGTGGCTCAGTGGTTAACGAATCCAACTAGGAGCGATGAGGTTGCGGGTTCGATCCCTGGCCTCGCTCAGTGGGTTAAGGATCCGGCGTTGCCGTGAGCTGTGGTGTAGGTTGCAGATGCGGCTCGGATCCGCGTTGCTGTGGCTGTGGGGTAGGCCAGCAGCTACAGCTCCTGTTAGACCCCTAGCCTGGGAACCTCCATATGCCACAGGTGCGGCTCTAAAAATGACAAAAAGACAAAAAAAAAAAATCACATCAAATGTAAACAGTCTAAATGTACCAATCAAAAGTCAGATCAAAGAGGAAGACAAAACGGAATACCATCTATAAGAAATGCACTTCCAATACAGATTCAAGCAGGCTGAGGGGAAAAAAACTAAGATACACTGTTCTAACACTCCTCAGAAGCAAGCTGGCGATGTTAACAGCAAGCATATCTCAAAGCAAAGAAAAAAAGAAAGGCATTTCATAACAGTGAAGAGATCTAATCATCGAAATGATGGAACAATCCTAAACCTAAGACAGGAGCTTCGAAACGCATGAAGCAAAGCCTGACCAAATTTCAAGGAAAGAGGACCTCCTGGTGGAGGGTCTGAGGGAGGGTTTTCTGCTGACAGACCACGGAGACGGCTTTTAGGGCCACACCAGACCGAGGGCGCTGTCCCCTGGCCTTCACTGGCGCGGGCGCCTCCGCCACCAGGAGCAGAGCGCACACCCCTCAGGCGGACACAGAACCTGAAGCCAAGGTCAGCGCAGTCCCACCCTCTGAACACACACAGACCTTTGGGATCAGAAGAGCACACTTTGAGGGGACCCGTGACCCAAGGAGGAGGACAAAAGGGAAACCAGGAGGCCTGCTGACCGAGAGGAACCTGCAAAAACGTGCCCAAGGGGAGGGCGGCCCCGGGCAGAGCTGCTGCGGGACGTGCGTGGACAGGGAGGTGCGGCGCCTGCGGCAGCGAGGCGGGCACAGGGCATGGATAACCGGCTGCTCCGGGTCTGAGGAGTGACCGAGGGGGCGGCGGCCACAGCTCCACAGCGCAGGCCCTGGAGCAGAGCCTGGGGCCTGCAGCTGCGAGGTGGAGCGGGACGCGCTGAGCCTCCGGGGCGGCCCAGCGGCAAAAGGAGGTCGGTCAGGCCTTCAGCAACAGCGAGAGGCAGCAGCGAGGACGAGGCCTGCAGAGGCCGCCCGCGGAGTGAGAGAGAACAGAAGGACCAGCCGACGTGGAGGAAGCCTGCGTCACGAGAGCAGGTTCCCCCGGGGCCGCGCTCCGAGCCTCACACGCCAGCAAGAGCACCCCGGGGCTCCCAGACCGCGGCACCCCGGGGCTCCCAGACGCCGGCCCCGGGGCTCCCTGACTTCAGCACCCCGGGGCTCCCAGACCCCAACACCCCGGGGCTCCCAGACCCCAGCATCCCGGGACTCCCAGACGCCAGCACCCCGGGGCTCCCAGACATGACCAAGGTCGTGACTTAATCTGCCCGGTCGGGCTTGGGGCAGCGGCCTTCCGTGAGGACCTCCTGCAGTTCTACGGGCCTGGGGTGGAAGGGTCCCTGACTGGATTAGGAAGATGTGGTATATACACACAATGGGATGCTATTCAGCCATAAAAAAGAATAAAATAATGTCACTTGCAGCAACACGGATGGAATGAGAGACCCTCATACTGAGTGAAGTAAGTCAGAAGGAGAAAGACAGATACCCTATGATATCACTAATAACTGGAATCTAATAGACTGCACAAATGAAACTTTATGCAGACAAGAAAATCAAGGACTTAGAGAACAGACGTGCGGTTGCCAAATGGGTGGGGGAGGGAGTGGACGGTCTGGGGCTCTGGGGTTAACAGCTGTAGACGGTTGCCTGTGGGCTGGAAAAGCAGGGGACCCGGCTGTACAGCACCGGGAACTATGTCTGACCACTTGTGATGTATCCGTATATGTATGTGTAACCCTGTCACCACGCTGTGCAGCTGGGAATAATGGGAAAAAAATTAAAAAAAAAAAAAGCAGAGGAAAAGGAGTCCATTTTAAAGACAGAAACAGAGGGAAAGAGGCCGTGAAACCCTGGGTGAGCGGCTGCGGTGGTCGCAGGTCTAAGAGGAGCAAATATTCCCGACGAAAAGCGAGCGCGGTGCTTCGAGTCCGGCTGCACCGATCCGACCAAACCGCGCCTGTGCCGCGCTCAGCGCCTCTGGAAACGTCGGGTGCGAGGGCCCCTGAGCGTCGTGCTCAAGGGCCAGGGGCTGCGCTGCACAAGCGACAAAAAGACAGGCGAGGCGCTCCAGTGCTTAGACACTTGGACACGGTCGCAAAATCTGCTTCCTGTCAGCCTCATTTGTAAGCACTAAGTTTAATCCAAGCAGATTTTTTCCCCATTTTAAAATCTAAAGTCTGAGGCAAGAGACTAAGGAAATCTGTCTTCCGCTTAACTCTGCGGCCCTGGAATCCACGCTGGAGGGAATTTAAGGAGCTAGGGCTGCCACGTGGTGGGAGGGCTTAAAAGGGACAGTCACGCTTGCTGAGCGCCAGGGAGAGCCGGGCCAGGACCAAGAACGCACGAAGGACAGGACCGACCCTTGGCTGCAGGGCGGCCGTCCCCGTGACGGCGTCAAGGCCCCGCGTGCTCCGGCCCCAGGAGCCCTCCCGCCGTCGCCGCACCCACCTGGTGGGCGACCCGCCCCTTCCTGAGGTCCCTGGGCGCCACGGCAGGCGCCGACACCCACGGGGCAGGCGGAGGCCCCCTGCTCAGCTCTGGCCCCTGCTGCGCGCCGCCCCCCGCCCCTGCGGCAGCCCTGGCCAGACCCCTCAGCTTCTGGAACGTGGCTCTGGCCCTGCCTCCCAGCCCGTGGAGCACCCTGGCTCCGCCCGTAAACGAAGAAACCAGCCTGGTCCCAGGTCACCCTGAGCCACAGACGGCACAGCGGGCTGAGGGACACGCATCCTGGAGGTGCCAGAGGGACTCGGCCACCATCACCTCCAGGTCCCTGTCACGCTTCACAAACTGAGAACTTCCTGATGGAAGTCAGACAGGAGTGGTGAGTGGTGGTCTGCTGACCCTGTGCCCCCAACGCCAGGAGGGACCCGCCTCCGAGATGCTGCTGTCGCTGAAGGCGCAGCCAGGAGCACGGAAGCTGTGGACTCAGGAAGCAGGTGCCCTGCTCGGGACAGATGGGCCTTGTCCCTGTGCCGAGGGCCCAGGGAGGACAGAGCTGGGCGTCCACCCCCTCCCGCCCGGACGCCGGCGCATTTAGAGAGCCTGAAGCCAGTTCCCTCAGCCTTATGGGCGTGATTGTGCCCTGAGGCTTTAGGAGCCTGTAGGTCTGGGAGACCGGTCGCCGGGTCGCTCGAATGGCCCTCTGTCGGTCCTGAGGCCGTCTGCCCACCAGAGGCAAAGAACCGGCTGAGAGGCGCAGTCCTCTCCGCCCAGCAAACAAAACACTGATTCTGTTTTACGTGTTTTTGCCTGGACTTTCAGGCCAAGGCCTAATTGCAGGGCCTACCTTATTTCAGTAAAACCTTAAACCAAGATGAGACGCTTCCTAAGTCGATCATCAGAAGACTGAATTTCAATATCAGTTCTGCACAATATTCAAAATTAGAAACGCATAAGGAAACTGGCCCTCCATCCTCACGAGTCAAGGCCCTGCACCGCTGTCTAGCACCCGTCTGGTTCGTCGCGGGGAGCCTCAGTCCCGTCTGCAGGGCGCCCTCCCGGCACTGAGCCCTCCAGGCCGATACGCGGTCCCCGCAGGGCTGCTTCCTGCCGTCGCGGACGGGGGGCGGTGAACCTGCACGCGGACGGGGCGGCCACGTCACCTCTGTGGCTCTCTTCCTAAGGAGCTGAGCCTTAAAACGTGCGTTTTGCAAACCAAGCACCTGTTTCTCATTAATCGATAAGTTCAACTTTCACTTTTAGTATCGTTTTCTTCAATAACCCAGGCTCTTGGCTGTGAACAATTAGACATTAAAGGAACCCTTTGATCAATGATGTCACGAACAAAGAGGCATTTTGCAATGTACACAATAGCACCATAAAAAGTTCCTCCGCTGATTTCTAAACATCTTGAGGTTAATTCTGGGAAATAGCATGAAGTCCACAGCCCTTTCCTGCGGTGCGGGGGCACCTGAGGAGGCAGGGGTCCAGACCCCGTGCACGAGCCGGCACCCCAGGGCATCTCCCACCTTCCCCAAAAAGGCACCTGGCGACCGCAGCACCTGCCAAAGTCACAGAACAGGTCTCTGTCCTCGTGGACCTGGACCGGATTCTCACGGTGCTTCTGGCCCTCAAACTGTGATACATTCCAAGAAAAACACGAGAATATCCTAATGGTGACCATTTGTAAGTTTTCACTGACCTCTCACTCATGAAGAGGTGAGCTGAGACCCACTGAGGCATCTGCGATGCTAAACCCCACGTGAGAGAAGCCAGATGTGGGGCTTCAACTTCACCTTGAGGAAGAACAAGGTCAGACGGCCTGCGGGCGCCCCACGGTGCTGGACGCGGGCGCCACCACGCACGCATCACGTCCTGAGGACAAAGTGCTTCCTACTGCACGGTGACGGACGAGTGCACACGCTGCTTGAGCAAGCACACGTCCGAGGCCAAGACCCCCAGCCCAGCCCAGCCGCTCTGCATTTATACGCGTCCACACTGCACGGCCCTGAGCCTAAGGCTCCCACACAGAAAACACAACAACACTGTACTCACCACTCACTCCGGCTGCAACCATTAAAACAAGCGGCCCCGAGCGCCAGGGCCGAGGCCGGCACTTAGGAGCAGCTGACAAACATCGCTGTCACGAGGTCCCCAGCCTAGCACCTTACTCACCTCCCTTTCCTCCTCACGGAGGTATCCAAGAAGCAAGCTGAAGTGGAGAAACTCTTTCTGAAAAAGATAATCAGGTTTCAGTTTGGAGAACTCAGAACGTAGCACCCAGGTCTGTGCTTGACCGGGGACAACTACAAAGTGTGCGTTAGTCCTAAAACGCAGACCGGCATTGCCAGAGCAACGCGGAGGGAAAAGAACAGAGCAGGAGGCACAGCCCTCGCAGGCCTCGGACACCGCTTCAGAGCTGCGGCAGTGAAGACACGGCGGTGCTGGCACAGAAGCAGATGGATGGGACAGAACAGGGAACCCAGATCAACCCACACACTTATGGTTCAGTTCATCTGCACCAAAGGAAGCGAGACTATTCAATGGAGAAAAGACTGGCTCTTCAGCAAGGGGTGCTGGGAAAGCTGGACGGCTGCGTGAGGCCAGCGAAGCGAGAACGCAGCCTCACACGTGCACAAAAGTGAACTGAGAATGGCTTAGAGCCGTAAACGTAAGACACAGCACCATCAAACTCCTAGAAGAGAGCACACGCAGAACACCCTCTGACCTCAACGGTACACGTGTTTTCTTAGGTCAGTCTCCCAAGGCAACAGAAATAAAAACAAAACTAAACAAATGGGACCTAATTCAACTGACAAGCTTTTGTACAGCAAAGGAAACCATAAACAAAAAGACAGACTATGAGCTGAGAGAAAATATTTGCAAATTTTGCAACTTACAAAGGCTTAAATTTCAAAATATACAAATAGCTCATACGACTCAACAACGACAAAAACAAGCAACCCAATCAAAAAGTGGCCAGAAGACCTGAACAGACATTTCTCCAAAGAAGATATACAGACGGTCAACAGGCACGTGAAAAGATGCTCAGCATCACTAATTATTACAGAAATGCAGGTCAAAACTACAATGAAGTACCACCTCACACCGGTCAGAATGACTGTCCCTAAAAAATCTACAGATAAATGCTGGAGAAGGTGTGGAGAAAAGGGAACCCTCCTACACTGTTGGTGAATGTAAATTGGTACAATCACTATGGAGAACAGTGTGGAGGTTTTTAAAAACTAAAAATAGAGTCACCATATCATCCAGTAATCCTGCTCCTGGGCATGTATTTGGAGAAAACCATAATTCAAAAAGATACATGCACCCCAAAGTTCACCGCAGCACTATTCACAGTGGCCAAGAGGTGGAAGCAACCTGTGTCCATCAACAGATGACTGGACAAAGAAGATGTGGTGCACATGTGCACTGGAATATTACTCGGCCATGGAAAAGAATGAAACAATACCGTTTGCAGCAACATGGATGGACCCAGAGATTAGTGAGGTCAGAGAAGGACAGATACCACATGATAGCACTTACATGTCAAATCTCAAATATGGCACAAACGAACTCACCCGTGAAACAGAAGCAGACCCACAGACATAGAAATCAGACCTGCGGTTTCCGCGGGGGAGGGGGCTTGGGAGAGGGAGGGGGTGGGAGTTTGGGGTCAGAGAGATGAAAACTGTTATATACAGAATGGTTAAGCGACAAGGTCCTACTGTGCGGCACAGGAACTATGCTCAGCATCGTGCGGTAACCGTGACACAAAAGGAACACGCAGAACGAACCACCGTGCTGTACACCTGAAGCCAACACAGCACTGGAGATCGACTCCACCCCAACGAAATGAAATTTTAAGAAAGTGTGCAGTAACACAGTGTGGACATTCAAAACTGGGGACTCGACACCAGTAACAAAACAGGTCGTTTAATGCACTCGGTTTTGTCGTAAATCTTTTTTAAAAAGGCACACGACGGCCAGGGCGGGGGAGACGGACATGGAAACGAGGCAGCTGCGGGGGGCTGCCAGCTCCTCAGCCAGAGCGAGAACCAGGGGACAGTCCCGAGCCTGGCAGCAGGCTCACTGCACCCGCCTTCTTGGCATGTAAACCAAGCACCCCTCCCAGATACACAGGCAAACTTGAGAAGTAAGGCTTTCTGGCCAGCGTAAAATTCTGAATAAGAAGCTCTGCTGGGGTCTCCAGAGAAACAGCCCGCAGGACACATACAGACACCTTAGAGATTCCTTGTAGGAAGCGGCCCCGCAGCCACAGAAGCTGGAGTTATCACATGGCGAGGCCTTGCGTTCCCTCTACATAGTTTTGTTTCTGTGGAAATTCTCGATGAACTCGGAACCATGCTTGGAACCCCAGATGGGGCCTCCTTAACTCTCTCCAACCAAAAAGAAAGATGAAAAGATGAAAAATTATAAGATCCCAAATAAGCACCAGCCACAGACATTCTAGCACAAAAATCTGGAAGATATTTTCCTGTAACCACAAGACTAAAGGAGACAGACTGAGATACTTCTCAGAGATGCACACACACTCCACCCTCTGAAACACGCAGCCGCACTGGGCAGGAGGAAACCCCGAGAAGCCGCCGTCCCCCGGGCCGCACGCCGACCCGGCTTGCAAACGGCGGGGCCTGGGCAGCTCCTCCCCTCCTGAGGACTGCGCGTCGGCACCCCTTCTTCTGTGTCGGGTTGAGGCTGTGGCTCCGACAGTAAAGCGGCAGCTCGAGAAGAGACGACAAAGCAGCAGTCAGTCTATTCCAAGTGTCAGCACAAAACGCTCCCTAGTTCTTAATCCTCAAAAACCTAATAAAGTAAGTATAGAAACAAGATGACTCTTGTGAAGGGCACCGTGTTGCCTCTGTGAAGATGAGGGTTCGATCCCCGGCCTCACTCACTGGGTTAAGGATCCAGCGTTATACCGCAAGCTGCGGCTTAGGTCTCACATGCAGCTCGGATCTGGTGTTGCCATGGCTGTGGTGCAGGCCGGCCGCTGCAGCTCCAATTTGACCCAGAACTTCCATATGCCAAAGGTGCAGCTCTAAAAAGAAAAAAAAAAAAGAAATATGGTGACTCTCAAACCCTCTCAAAAATGTAAATGCTGGAGTTCCCGCTGTGGCTCAGTGGTAATGAACCCGACTAGTATCACTGAGGATGCAGGTTCGATCCCTGGCCTCGCTCAGCGGGTTAAGGATCAGGTGCTGCTGTGAGCTGTCGTGTAGGTCACAGACTCGCCTCAGATCCTGTGCTGCTGTGACTGTGGTGTAGCCCTGCAGCTGCGGTTCCAACTCGGACCCTAGCCTGGGAACTTCCATATGCCACAGTGCGGCCCTAAAAAAGAAAAAGAAAAAGAAAAAAAGCTCCTTGGTCGAGTTCTGCTGAAAGGCCTTCTGAGCCAACACAGAATTTTCCAAACACCACCTGCTAAGCCCAGCCCAGCTCCCGTCACACACCACTCCTCAGTGTTCCCGCTGTATGTTTTTTCAAGGCTTCCGAGAGGGATCCAACAATTTCAAAAGGCCCACTACAAAGTCTGAACACAGGTAAAGCGATGGATACAACCAGTGAAGAAAAGCAGGCCACAGACTACACACGGGGCGCCTCGCTCGGGAGCCCAGGCCAAGGCCCAGCGCGGGACCGCGTGCGGGAAGGAGGGAAACTGCAGCCAGGTGCCCGCGGCGGCCTGCGAGGCTGCGCTCGTGTCAGGGACGGACGGCGGTGAAGGAGCTTCAGGCGACGCTGATGGGAGCTTCAGGTATTCATCTCACGGACACTGACTACAAACGGAAGGCGAAGCGCGTGCCAGGCTCCGTAGCGCCCCGGACGGCAGGAGTCCACTCAGAGAAGGAAAGCGGGGACAGAAGACAGCATGGAAGGGATGGCTGCGCGCGCGCGCACACACACACACACACACACACACACACACACGCAATCACACACACACGCAATCACACACACACACACACACACACACGCAATCACACACACAGTGCTGGCACTCTCTGAACCAAAGCTTCGAACTTAAAGGGGCAAAATAAAATCGATATTCTCAAAAGCTCAAGTTTAATTACTATATAATATTTTTACCAGAAAAAACCATTCCCTCTGCATTTTCATACAAGACCACTCAATCTCTCGGGCCGATCTGCAGCCAGCGTTACTTTCTCTGAGTCATTGCTCCTGCTGAAGGTTCTTTACATTTCGTGGTCCTCCTTCTCTGTCTAAACTCCTTTCGTGAGAATTTTCAGGACCCTTCCTTTACTCGCTCTGCTCATGCGCCTTCTTCCTCCAATCTTCCTGGCCATGGACGTCTCCTTATTTTTATTTATTTCAGCAAAAATGTTCATTGGCACCAAATGACAAACACTTTCATCATAAGAGAAAACAGTTTCTCTTTCTCCCAGCAAAGTTCTATTTCCGAAGTTCACACCCCGCCCTCAATGAAAGCTCCCCTGTAACCTTAAATATTATGAAGTTCCACCAAAACACAACCCGGGACAAAAGCGATGGATGGAAGAGACGGTACCTGTGCAGAGGATGGGCTGAAGGCCACGGCCGTGACCGTGTCGCTGTGTGCTGCGAGTCGGCGGGAGAACGTGCTGGAGCCGGTCTCGTACAGGTACGCCCGCGGACAGAAGCGACAGCTGTTCTGTCTGAGGGAGCGCAAAGGCCTTCTCAGCTGGACAAGCGGCAGAAGTAACTTCAGGAAACGCGCTTTTCTCGTTTCCCTTTGACAAAATTCAGCGTCTTTGCAGATTTACAACAGGCTGTCATCGGTCGTAAGCTGCCACAACGCCCCATGAACAGACTGAAATACCTGTTCATATCAGAGGACTGATTTTAAGGAGAGATACACACCTTGTATTTCGACCTTACCTAGAAGTCCCAAGTTGAGTGAAAAAGTATGTTTTATTGGCCTTTTCTATAAACTTGAGGGAGAAATGTCTATACTTTGCTTCCTACTCTTCAGCTTGGAATTGGAACAACTCAAATATTTAGAATTTTTCCATAGCTGTTGCTAAAACGAAAAATAAAGGCGCACATTCCTCTCAGACGGCATCACCGTATAAAGGTACACATCTGGAGCGCCGTCGAACGCTGCGTTTTGGGGACAAACTGGTGTCGCGACGCCGTCCTGCTGCCATTCTAACTACTTAGTAACAAAATGTGCCAACAAGGATTTGCTGAATTGTGCCACTGATTAAGAGAAGTGCCACACGGCAGGAGAAAGACCTCAAAGTTGATTCCTCTCCCCCAAAACCTATTTTAATTTACCAGTGAGTCCTTCAGATTCAGACTTTCCAAGTGATTCTGTCATTGGCTTCAACAGTGGTTTTGAAATAAAGTCTACAAATGGAAGTTTCATGTGTCTTGAAGTAAAGTGGACAAATGCCTGCCTTTTACCCTCTGGCACAAACGTCTTTATGTGAAAAGCACATATTTGCTTCACTCTAAACGGTGCTTACAGTGCATGGGGAAAGAACCTGGGAGTGTGCGTTTCTAACGAGTTCCCGGAGGAGATCGTGCGGCTGGCCCAGGGACCCCACTTTGAGAACCACTGGGCTGGAAGAACCCCGCCACCCGCCCAGCGTCCGCCACCTGCGGAACCGGTCACGCCGCTACGCAGACCACAGCGCCCATGGAGGCGTGCGGCGTTCAGAGGTTACTGCTGTCCGGACTGCACGGAGGAGGCCAGCACGGGAGGGCGCAGGAGGCTGGTCTGCCATCGAGCACCCAGACCGAGAGTCTCAGCTGGTCTTTCTGACTCGAGCTTTTCCATCTCCCAAGCTGCCGGTGACCACGCCCGGTCCCGAGCACCCGGCATCTCCTGAGCCCCCCTGGCCACTCGGCCCTGGGAGGGGCGTTCTCACACTCCGGGGGGCTCTCAGGACTCAGGACTGTCCGCTGTGTGGACAGAGGGCGGAAGGGGAGTTACAACGACTGCACTTGGGGGGGGCGCGCCCACGGCATGAGGGAGCTCCCAGGCCAGGGAGCGAAGCCACACCCCGGCGGGGACCCCGGCCGCTGCAGTGAGAGTGCCGGGTCCTCGGCCCAGGGCACCAAGGGGATCCGACGACA
The DNA here is from genome assembly GCA_004024745.2 of Catagonus wagneri. Classification (NCBI taxonomy): domain Eukaryota; kingdom Metazoa; phylum Chordata; class Mammalia; order Artiodactyla; family Tayassuidae; genus Catagonus; species Catagonus wagneri. Next base: position 187,942 of record PVHT021183602.1, read on the forward strand.
CCCATCGCAGCTGTTATCTCCCCTTATAAGACACGGAGGTGAGTAACCGCAAGCGCTGAGTCTAACTTCCCCCCGAATCTCCCCCACGCAGCCCCCACGGTCCTCCAGAGAAAACGCTGCTATCGCCCCAGTTCTACAGACGAGGAAGCCGGGGGCTGGGGCTCCCCGATTCTGCAGCTGCGGGAGCTGGAACTCCTCCAGGCTCGACCCCGCGGCTGCCTGACTTCAGGGTCTGAACTCGCCACCAGGACGCCGTGCTTTCCTTCTGGAGCCCTTGCCTCGCTCAGCACGTCTCCCACCATCGGTCACCGTCACTCTAACGGCACCTGTGCGTGCACGTGGGAGCACCACACGTCTGGAGCTCAGCTGTTTGGGGGCCCGGCCACTCTGGACACCTGCCTGGTAGTTTCCTATAAAATTAAACCCACAGTAGCCAGCAATAACCTCACCCCTCTGCCCGCACCCCAGAGAAACGAACACAGATGTGTCTACACCGGGGCTCGTACAAACTGCTCACAGCGATTTTATCCATGCAAGTGAAATATACTTTATGGCCTATCTATAAACCACATGTCAATAAAATTATAAACTGGGGAGGAATACATTGCAAATTACTAAATAGGCACACACACGCCCCCTCATCCGTCGGGGCCCCGTGATGGCCGGCGGGGAAAGCCAGGTCTCTCGCCACCACGGGCGCCTGCGGGACACAGCTCAGGGGACTGGAGACCACCAGGACCGAACTGAAGCAAGGCCGTGCTCGGGGCAGCGGCGCAGGAGGCAAACAGCCCACTGTTTCGAAGCTGAAGGTGACAGTCAGGTCTGCAGATGGCATCTGGCCGCTGCTGTGCGTCCGGCGCAGGAAGGAGGCCAGTGTCAGAGACGGACGCGCGCCTCCCACGGTGGAGCAGGGCTCACCCCAGCCAGGCGAGCCAAATTTACAGCAGAGCGTGCGAGAGGAGGAGGCTGAGTCAGAGAAGCGGGCGGATGTCTAAAGAAAAGCCGCCAGGGAAAGGATTTCAAGAACTAAGGTGAGGGCAGGAGGACTGGCCCGGGGCAGGGGCTGCCTAACTTGCTGGGAAGCAGCTCCAATGTGGCGCATGCTGGGCACACGGTTACAAAGTCGGCCAAGTGCAGGCTGAGGGCCTAGGTTGGTACTTTCAGGCCCCAGGGAACCTGCCTGTGGGCCACTGGAAGTGGACTGAGAAAGAAAAAGAAAGTTCTCTGACAGAACAGGGCCCAGGAGAGTCAGGAGTGGGGAGGCGTGCGGAAGGAGACAGCTTGGCCTGCGGGGAGCAAGCCACTTCCTCGCCCTGCCCTGAAAGCCAGGCACGGGGACGGTGTGGACAGGGAGGGCAGGGCGGGCAGCGGACACTGTGGACAGGGCGGGTGGGCAGTGTGGACAGGGTGGACACTGCAGATGGTGCAGAGTGTGGACGGTGTGGACAGGTGGACAGGGTGGGCGTGCACAGTGCAGCCGGGGTGGGCAGGGCATGTGGGGTCGGCTGTCAAAGAGCGGCCCTGAAAACGAGAAGCCTGTGCTCGAGGGTCGAGCTCGTGCTATTGTTTTAATGAGCTTCAACGATATAATCATCTCTTGTCAAAAAGGCTTTCCTGGGACCCCTTGTTTTCACCGAAACCTGAATGGGAACTAACGCCGGCTTGTATTGGCCTGAAGTCTCAAAACGCACGTAAAATGACACCATGGTATTTTGAAAAAAGTCGAGGTAAGAGTTATTTAAGAAACCAGCTTTGTATCCTATTTGAACGTACGATTAAGTGAAATACATCCTTTCATCCAGAAGGTTCTGGGGTCAAACGAATCTTTCTGGTCACAACAGACTAAACACGAAAGGAGCAGTCTGCAGCTAAATATCAGCAGTATTTCATTAGCTCCGCGCTTGTCACGAGGGGTACTTCCGCACCATGGCAGCGATCAGGCCAAAAGCACAAATGTGCTCTGTGCGGTGGAAAAGCGGGAAGAATTCTGCGGATGGCTCAGTTTCACTACAATCCAGGGAGAGGACAAAGGCTTAAGCCAGAGCCGTGACCAGTAACAGCCACCTGGTCGCGAGGCAACCCCTCCCGTCAAAGAGCAGTGAGTCTGAGCTAAAATGTGCTCAGAAACGCAGGAAACTTGAAACAAAAGCGCCACAGAGTAAATGTCACCCCAGAGCTAAATCCCTAAGTCCTGAGAAATGGGGCGGCAAAAGGAAGCAGTATGTTTTTCAGGCAGAAGATGAGGAGGAGGCACAAGCCTCGCGGGGCTGCTCACAAACACTCTTACAGCAGCGTGAGGGACCGAACGTGCCGCCTCGAGGGCGCGCTCCGCCCACAGGCCCGGCGCGCGCCCGCTCCGCACACACGCCCGGCGCGCGCCCGCTCGGCCCACAGGCCCGGCGCGCGCCCGCTCCGCACACACGCCCGGCGCGCGCCCGCTCCGCCCACACGCCCGGCGCGCGCCCGCCCCGCCCACAGGCCCGGCGCGCGCCCGGGTCGCCGCGGCGCCGCCGTCTTCTCTGCGCACAGGGCCTGACGTGCGCCCCCGTCTCCCTCCGCCCGAGTCATCCCCCCGGAATTAAAGAATGAACCGCAAGCACAAGCTAACCCTCTGCTTTCTGAAACCTCAGCAACAGCAGTGACGGCGTCCACGGGGCTCAACCGTTAATATCGTGGTCACTTACTTTGGTTGTTAACATACTTCCGGAAATGACGTTCCTCAGCGTCGCGCACGTTCCCTCAGCTCACCGAGTTTTGTTAAAACCCAGTCAGCTCTTGTCGGAGGACCCGGCTGCTCACGGTCCAACCGGAGACCGACCCAGAGCCGCGCGGGGGCACGGGCGCCGGGGAAACGCGGCGCGGCGGCGCTCGGCGCGCGGCCTCGTCCTCCCCTCAGCCGCCGGCTCGGGCGCCGCAGCCGCGACAGAGCGGCAGAGCTCGGCGGGCCTGGAGCCGCGTGGCGGCGACGCAGGCGGCGGCCCTGGGCCGAGGACGCCGGGGGCCTGCCGGGCCAAGTGAGCCGCGCCCGGCTTCTCTCGCGGAAAAAGCCGATGGAAGCGGCCGAGCCCTGCTGAGCAGGCAGACGGACGACCCCTCGGTCACCGCCGGGGTGGAGGAGACCCGCCCAGCCGCACGCGCGCGGCGGGACCGCTCGGGGTCGGGCGGGGAGGGCCGGCCGGCGCAGGTGCCGAGTCCGTCCCGAGGCGGTGCTCTGGGCGCCGCCGTCGCCAGGAGCCGCGCACGGCAGCTGTGAGGGAGCAGACAGACCGCCGGCTCAAGGGAAACGGGCCGGGGAGCCCTGGGCCCTCTCCGGGGCCCGCTCGCTCACCGAGGGGCCCGCACCCGCACTCCTCTTTAGGGCGTGTGGCACTGCTTTGCTGCTGCTTGCTTGCTTGCTTTCGTCTTTTTGGGCCACACTCACTTCTTTGCTTCTGACTTAAGCGACGTCTGTGCGCTCTCCACACGCTGTGACGCTAACCATCAACTTTGCAGCTGTTTTCACAGCCTTTGCCTCCTTGACACATCCCGGCTTCCAACAGGGGCAAGAATCAGGACAGCTCCGCTTCTAGCCTCGAGCTGGTCCAGTGGCTGAGACTCCTAGTTTTCAACCAGGCGGCCCAGGTTCAGTTCCTCACGGCAACACGGATCCTTAATCCACTGATCGAGGACAAGGATCAAGCCAACATCCTCGTGGAAACTAGCTGGAGTTGTTACCTCTGAGCCGCGACAGGAACTCCTCCCTGCTTCTTTTTTCATGCCGTAGACTCGCTGAAGAAACCAGTCCAGTGTCTGAAGAATGTCCCATTCTCAGGATCTGCCTGCCTGCTCCCTTCTAAAGCTTTCAACTTCTTCCATTACCCCGTGTATTGGCTGTAAACCCAGAAATTATCTCCAACGGCTCAACTTCCTTTTACAGGATGGCTCTGTGGTGAAGACTGAGGTGTGGACCTGAAAACTGCATCAGGAACACACATAAGGTCTAAACTCTTCTGCACTCAGTGATGCTGACAGTGGCCAGAAGATTCGGGCTGTGACAGCACCATCCTCCTGGGAGAATTTCCCATCAGGCCTCTTTTCAACTACAGGATCAACAGTCGACACAGGATCGCCCTCCCAGCAAAGGTTCCGTGCACAGCACAGCCCTGACCCGTCCTGCACCCCGACCAGTGTCTCCCCCCCTGCCCCAGCTCCCGGCATCCCCCAAACCACCCCACAGCTGTGGGTCTGACCGTTTTAGATCCCTCATACACGTGCAGTCACGCAGCACTGGGCCTTGACTGGCTTATGTCACTGAGCACAGTGTCTTCAAGTTTCACCCATGCTGTCCCAAACTGCAGGATTTCCTTCCTTTTCATGTCTGAGCAGCACTTCATTACATGTACCTTCCACATTTTCTTTAACTATTCATGCATCAATAAGCGCTTGGGTTGTTTCCACAATCTGACTGCTGTGAAAAATGCTGCAGCGACACGGCAGTACAAATATCCCTCTGAGAGCCCGATTTCGATTCTCTTGGATAAATGCCCAAGAGCAGAATTTCTGGGTCAGCTGGTAGTTCCACTTTTAATTTCCTGAGGAACTGCGACCCCGTTTCAGTAGCGGCCGCGCGTCTGGCGTTCTCCACGCAGGTGCGAGGATCCCAGATTCTGCACGTCCTCACCTGTGCATGTCATCTTCCGGGTTTGGAGAATGGTCACAGTAACGGGCACGAAGTGGCAGCTCACCGGGATCTGGTTTGCGTTCCTGAGAGTGAGTGACGCTGGGCATCTCTGCAGGGCCCGTGGGGACCTGCATGCCTCTGTCTGTGAGCCCGTAAGCTCTTCATCTGATAGTTTCCTGTACTAACAACATTTGCTAAAATCAATTATCTCATCTTAGACGTCAAGAGCATGACTTTCTAATTCTGCCACGCATCCTACTCGTCTGGAATTCATCTCTAGAGAACTTTTCCTCCTCAAACTGAGTACTTGGTTAACTTGACCTACAGTCCCAGTGGACAGGCAAAGCAAATGCTTCACCCCGTCCCTCTGAAACATGTGCTTCTGCCCAAGGGACCGGTGCCCTGGTTTTCTCCCAGCACGGCCCAGTGAAGCTTTATGTTTGTTGTTGTTTTGCTTTAGTTGTCTCTTTTTCAGAATGGCATTTTAAAATCACAGTATTTTAGATACATATCAACTTAACGTCAGTTCTATTTATTATTTTTTCAATGCTCAACTGCGCCCTCTTTGGCCAGTGGCCTTTGACGGCGCCTCCTGTGGCCTTACCATACGATCCGTTACTCTGCAATTTCTTCCTTCCCTTTTTGGCACAGGCTGTCCCCGGCCCATCCGCAAGCTCCCTGCAACAGACATGCAAATAGCTGTTCGCCCAGGGGACGCTGGTCCCCGGTCCCCCGGCCCCCGGGGACGGCATTCAGGGGCTGCACGAAGGGTGGTCGCGAGGAGGCCAGGCCGTGGAGCACCGTCAGCGGCCCAGTGCCCAGAGACACGAGCCTCTCTTTACACCACGTGTCAGTTCCACGGCATTTTGATGGACAGTCTTTTAAGACATTTTAATAAATGCTGAAGCACATCCCCTCACACAGCGTTCAAGGACCGGGGTGTCCTGACAATTTAACGACTGCTTATTCTTTCAAACACTTTCCGATGAGACGGTCTCGCTTACAGGGAGACCTGCTGACACCCTCCCTGGGCAGTGTCACCTTCACGTGTCCTCACATGGCACTGACTTTGGGATCAGGACGAACCTTTCTATCCAAGAACAAGGTAAGACTTGGCATTTGTTCAAGTCTACGTTTATGGAAAAGAAATTGTTTTCTTCATACAGATTTTGCAGAATTTTTGCTGCATTGATGCCTGAGTATTTTATCCTTTTTATCTTCACTGTATCTTCTGACAGATTATGTTTTTTTATAAAGACAAGTAAATTCTATATATTAACTTAAAGCCAACTAGTAATACTTTCTTGAATTATTTTATGGTTCCTAATGGCCATTAATTCCCTGGGTTTTCCAAATATGCACTCTTACCATCTATGAATAGATAGTGGAATTGTTCCTTTTCAAACAGAATGTCTCCAGTAAAGTTCTCTCGCCTAATTCCACAGGTATTCCTCCAAAACAGGAATAGACAAACAGGCCTTCTTTCTCCGTTCCCAGCCAGTGAGTTCTTCTAATGTTTTCTCATAAGATGCTGGCGTTTGTACTGAGATTAGCATTTTATCATTTGGAAGAAGCATCACAGATTCCCCTTTTACTGGGTGTCTTATCAGAAACGAATGTGGAGCTTTGTTGAAATGACTTTTCTGCATATATGAAGATACTCACACAACTCTTTTTATACCAGTTAATAATATGCATTTATTAATGGAGTTCTTGCTATTGAACTATCCTTGAATTCTATGAACATCAAACTTTTTTATTTCTGTTTTGCCTACTTTGTTAAAAATTAAATATACGAGTCTTCTTTAATTTCCTTCAGCTCATTTGCAAATATATTGTTAGTTTTCATCTGCCTGGAAAGCGCGCTGACGGTGCGGACGGTCTGTGGGAGTGGTTTTGGTACATCCTCATCTTTCTTTTGTCTTTTTTTTTTGGCCTTCATTTTTAGGGCCGCACCCACAGCATATGGAGGTTCCCAGGCTAGGGGTCCAGTCAGGGCTACAGCTGCCGGCCTTCGCCACAGCCACAGCAACGTGAGATCTGAGCCAGCTCTGCTACCTGCACCACAGCTCATGGCAATGCTGATCCTTAACGCACTGAGCGAGGCCAAGGATTGAACCCGTGTCCTCACAGATGCTAGCAGGGTTCGTTAACTGCTGAGCCGTGAATGGGAACTCCAGCCTCATCTTTTTGTATTATAAAAAGAACATATCCAGAAGTTGTTTGACACTGTGGAATAGAAAATAGGTAGGAAACAGAGATAGAGGCAAGCTGGAGGCAAGTTGGATCCATGCTACACAAAAATCCCTGGTCTACACTCTACATGATAGTGGATATTTTATGCAGAAAACATCATTATCAGTAATAATCTCCAGCCACTAAAAGAAGTTTGCTAAAGTCTCCCACTATGACTGAGGATATTTCTTTTTCTCTTTAGAGTTTGTTACCTTTTGTTTTACATATCTGGAAACGATGTTACTGGGTACATACCGATTTAGAATTATGACATTTTATACAGACGCTCATCATTGTCATTGTTCAACGCCCCTCATTGTCTACGGGACACTTCAGTCCCTGAGGTCTACTTTACACGTAAGTGTTCTCACATCAGCTTCATTCCCGCGTTTCTACTTTCAATGTTTCTGAGTTTCCCTGGCTAATGTCGATTATTATATTTTTCAGCTACACTTGCATATATGTTCCTTAAAAGATAACGGTGATAAAAAAAACTTCAAGAAAATTCAGTGTACACAGTTGACTGCATTTGACTTCTAACCTAAATTATCACTGAGCTTCTTAGGGAATATACAAGTAGCGCTCAAGCCTTTGATGCAAATATTTTCCATTTGATCAACTACCTCATTTGGAGATGAACTCAAGTATCCATCACAACACAGGACAAAGATGTCAATGGAGCACATTTAGTTAGTTATTAAGCTAGTAAACTTTTAGAATAAATTTTCCTATTTATTCCTTAAAACAGTTTTTTTTTTTTTTTTGTCTTTTTTGCCTTATCTAGGGCCGCACCTGCTGCATGTAGAGGTTCCCAGGCTAGGGGTCTAACAGGAGCTGTAGCTATACCACAGCCACAGCAACATGGGATCCGAGCCGCATCTGCAACCTACACCACAGCTCATGGCAACGCCAGATCCTTAACCCACTGAGTGAAGCCAGGGATCAAACCCGCAACCTCATGGTTCCTAGTTGGATTCGTTAACCACTGAGCCACAACGGGAACTCCCTTAAAATAGTTCTTAAATTCCATTCTCACCCGTTAGATGGAATAAGAAAAAATTAGAAAATAAATCAGAGTCTAAGTTAAATTGCAACTTTTTCAAATAAAGTTTAGAACTTCCTTGAATTTCTGGAGGCTTCTTGATGTCTTTCTGTTTGGATAAGCCTTACAGACCGGCAGTGAGCTGAAGAGTGTCCCAGGGTGACATGTCCAGGTCACCCCGCAGCTGTGAATAAGACTTACCTGGAACTAGGACCTGTCCAGGTGTGATTAAGGACCACAAGGTCGGCTTGGATTCAGGTGTCCAGTGACTAGTGTCCTCACGTGAGCAGGGAGAGGGTATTTCAAGCCCACAAAGCAGACACACGGGAGACGGCGGGGGAAGGTGGAGGCAGACACGGGGTGGGCCGACACACCCAAGAACGCCCGGAGTGACGGCCACCACCGGGAGTGAAGGCCGCGCCCAACAGAGCAGCCCCAGAGCCCGGGCGGAAGCAGCCCTGCCAGCACCTCTGCGAGAACAGATTCCCGCTGATTTTGCTGCTAAGGGCGAGGTAATCTGTGACAGCAGCTCTAGGAAGTGAGTAAAGGCACGGCCAAAGGCAGTGTGTGCGGGGACCGACAAGTGAATAAAGAAATAGATCAATCAACCATTGGTATTTAAAGTATCAGATTTCAATTAAAAAAAAATGTGAAGACCGGTCACTGAAATGCCATTACTATGTAACAGTCTCAAAACACTGCCCAAGTCAAGCTTAAGTGGATTTCTCTCCTATAAATGTCTCCACAAGAATGAGTGAAGAATCTTTGCTGAAGGACCGACAGACACACACACACACACACA
>PVHT021183602.1:197680-208167 GCA_004024745.2 Catagonus wagneri
ACAGACACACACATGCAGACACACACACAGACATGCACACATGCACACGCGCACAGACACGCACACATGCACACGCAAAAGCGCACACACGTGCACACACATGCACACACACACAGACACGCACACACACAGACACGCACACACGTGCGCACGCGCATACACATAGACACACACAGACACATGCACATGCACACACACGCGCGCGCACACACACAGACGCACACGCACATGCACACATGCACACACGCCGGGGCATCACATACGTGTCTGTCCTCGGCACCGCAGGCCACACCCCAGCCACAGGGACTGAAGGCGATTCCACAGGGGTAGCCGCGGTTAGGGTGCCCTTCAAACGGGCGCTCACAGCTGCAAGGCAAAACGGAAACGCCAGGAGCACACATGGCTTTTTTGATTTTTAACGCAAACCAGGAGAAAGATAACGACCTCTTTGCTTTTCTTCACAAAAAGGAACAAACTAACAGTGAAAACCACTTTCATATGTGAGGATTACTAAATGGTGAGCAGATTATTCTGGAAACCTTTAAAAATAATTAAGATACTTTTTCTGCTGTACATCAAAAGGAACTCTACTCAATATTCTGTAACATCCTATATGGAAAGAGAGTCTGAAAAAGAACGGATGTGTGTGTGTGTATAACTGATCCGGCGTTGCCGTGAGCTGTGACGTAGGTCACAGACATGGCTCGGATCTGGCGTTGCTGTGGCTGTGGTACAGGCTGGGCAGCTGCAGCTCCGATTCAATCCCTAGCCTGAGAACTTCCATATGCCATGGGTACAGCCCCAAAAAGCAAAAAAAAAAATTAAACCAAAAAAAATTTTAATAATTAAAACACTTTTTGAAATTATATATTCACAAAACAACCAAACTAACATAAAATGATTTTTTTTTTGTCTTTTTAGGGCCGCACCTGTGGTATAAGGAAGCTCCCAGGCTAGGAGTTGAATCGGAGCCGCAGCTGCCAGCCTACACCACAGCTCACGGCAACACGGGATCCTAACCCACTGAGCGAGGCCAGGGATTGAACCTGCATCTTCATGGATACTAGTCGGGTTTGTTACCGTTGAGCCACAACGGGAGCTCCTAAATGAATTTTGCATATGTAAGGGTACACAGATGTCACATAGGATAGAAACGGGGTCTGTTCTTGTTTGGTGGTTGAAGAGGAGGGCTGACCCTCTGCTGAGCCTGTTCTTGGGAACACACACGCACCTGCACAGAGGTGCCGACTTGAATATTTACTCCGTTTTGTTACACTTTGTACTTGACTGTGGGCCACGATCCCACTATCGGAACACTTTTAACGGGCAGAATTCCCTCCCTCCCTCCCTCTTTCTCTCTCTCTCTCTATATATATGTATATATATAGATACACACACACACACACACACATATCACACACATATGTATACAGCTCACCACTACATGTGTGCTCCACTGTGTGGACATATCTGCATACACACATATACACAGATTCACCACAACTTGTTGTACTTGGTAAAACGAGATCTAGTTGAGTTTATCGTGAGCTGTGATAAAAATCCCCTTCAGCGCCACGAGCAGCCGCCATCTGCAAAGCAGGGTGAGACCTACCTCAGGGTCCTCACGTCCCACAGCTTGATCCCGTCTCCGATGGCTGCGGTCGCAAAAACATCGTGAGCCGGGGGCGGCTGGGCTGTAAACGACGAGCCCTGTACCGTCAAGCGGAAAATCAAGGTGTATCTTTCACAGAATGAACCAATAAACATTATAGTGATCACATATAAAAACACTGAATCTAAGGTAACAAAATATTAACACAAGCCTTTTTTTCTCACTTACAAAAATTTCAGAATTGGACTCCAAAAACTTGCCTATGAATAACTGCTAATGGTACATTTTGAGCTTACGAACTATTGATGTATGTTTTCTCTATATCACGTTTTCAGTGTAACGCCACTGAAAGTTATAGAACTACAAAAGGTGAAAGACCTAAAGACTAACATTAAAACACCTAAACTTATTTTTTAAAGTACAGGTTATAAACCACATTTGATAAATTGTCTGAAAGACGCCTTAATAAGGCATTTAGTTGGAGGTCAGTTACTAGTTTCCTGATTATCAGACCCTGTGACACCTGGTGACCTGGGTGAGATCTGGCTGGTGTCCCCACGGACACTGGTGTCTTCGAGGGCCTGCCTCTGGCCTGGGTCTCTGGCACGCTTGCCTTCCGCACGCCGCCATCAGAAAAAATACCGTCATGACCCAGAGTGTTTCGTGGATTGTAACTGAGCTGAGCCCCGTCTGCAGAACCACCGGCCCAAACACGACTGTGATACAGCGTAGGCCACCACACCTCCATCCTCCTTCTGTGTCAAGACCGTTCCAGTATGAAAACAAACGTGATGCAGTATCTCCACAAGCACTTATGCTTAAGTGTGCACATACCTAAAAGTGACTCTTCATTTACAAGCAGGAAATAAAGGCTTAGATAAATTCAATAACAAGAATGACAAACACACATTGAGTCTTAACTCTGCACAGAAACTAAACACGTCGCGTTTCACCCTCTTAACACATCTGTGAGATATATACTATTTTATACCCATTTTCACATGAGAAACACAACCTACAGGGGGGTCCGTTCAGCACCACACCTACTAGGATCGGTACAGCCTAGTGTCCGGATCTGGGGCTGGGCTAAGATGACTTGGTACTTGATAACTAACAACAAAGAAAAAAACCAGAGATTCAACATTTAGATCTTCTGCTAGATGCTGGGCACTATGTAAGCTCCTGAGTATAAACAGAATAAAACCCAGACCTAGTTTAATAGACAGATGGCTGTTTAATTAGAAGAGCTTACGACATTCTAGTTTCTTACAAATGAACATTAAAAAATGCAATAAAACAGAGGTGATATACAGTGGTCAAACCTTCTAAGGGGAAAAAAAGAATTTTAAAAATTGTGATCAATTACATAGAGGCTGAAGAGGGAAAAATTAAGCAAAGAAAATTCATGATAAATAGAAAGTACAGAAGTTGTTTTTTTTTTTTAAGATTGAAGAGAAAGCACAAAATAAGATCAAATCATGAGTAATCACAATAGTTGTGACCAGACTAAACTCAACAAACAAAAGAAAGACTGTTAGGTTAGATTTCAAGAAAAACAATTATATTAGTTTTAAAGGCTGAGAGTGAAAGGTGGGGAGAAAAACGGAACATGCTGAGTAAAAGAAGCCAAGACCGATGGGATGCTGTAAGTACATGAAAAAATAAGTATAAGGGCAAGTACACCTAAAAAAAAGTAGTTTCCAAAAGTGATAAAAGGAACAACTGCTGCACATGGAGATATAGGATATCTGGACCTAAATGCACCTCACAGCAGGGCTCATAAATGCATGAAGCAAAAATTAGCAAAATGCAAGAAGAAACTGACAACATTTCAATCACGGAGGGAAATGCTAATGCATTTCTCTCACTAATTAAAAAAATCAAGCATACAAAACTAGGAGAACTTTGAAATTTTGCATACAACAAGGTTGGGCCAACGGACATGTGTGCAGACACCTACCCAGTCCTTAGCAAGGACACATGCTGTTCATATGCAAATGTAACCATAAAAATGAGTCAGAGAGCCAAGTCTCTCAGTAAAGAAAAAAAACTCAATAAACACCGAGAAAACCATACGCCCTGAATAAAAACCCATAAAATTAGAAATAAGTAACAAAAGGAACTACCACAAGCTAGTTGACAAGTGTGGAAATCTAAACGCTCACACCTAAATAAAGCCCAGGCTGGCCAAGGTCATAATGAACATCAGACAATATTGACCGCTAGACAGTAAAAAAACGCGCTGTAACTGGCAGATCACGGCTGAAGCAGCATTAGGGAAATGTACACGTTAGAAATGCATAAAACAGGTAAAATCCATGCGGAGCCAGGCGTGAAGATCAGGTGGCTCAGGACTCCCCAGAGTCCAGTGGGGGCGGTGCACAGCTCTGGGCACAGACACAGATTCAGCAGGGGTCCCAGGACCCCGAGAGGAAGGGGAAGAAAGCCGTTTTACCTGTGTCAATGCTCATCCCATTTCTTAAAAAAAAGAAACAAAAAACCAGCAAGACCTAAACTTAATGAAGTCATCTCTTTTAAAGCAATCATATCAATTTAAGAGACTTATTTCTGAGAATCTAAAGTTTTTGTGATAAGATAGTTTCACCAAAAAGCTATTTAAACCTTTACTTTTTCAGCTTTATGATTCAAATTAACTACTAGTAGTACACATTTACATCACGAAAAAATCTTATGCAGACACAGAAAAAAAGAGCAATAGCCAGTTGAGTTTTAAAAGTATAATAAAGGAAAAAATCTGCCACAATTCTTAAAGATATCAATAAATCCTAAGAGATTTATGTGCCTTCATTCTAAAAAGCCACTTAATGATGTTACACGTAATTCAAAAATAGGAAAACATGGCCCTCATTTTTTGCTTGTTAACTGGGTGGTAAAATGAGTTAAATCCTGCTTTTCCAACAAGAAGAGACAGCTTTAGGGGTAATTCTCAGAAGAGACCATTACAAGGACTTGTCCTAGGAGACCTGCAAAGAGGCAGCACAGATGCACGACAAATGTGGCTATGCTTGTCACTAAGCTCACAAGAAGTTAGAAACGACCCAGTTTATATTTTACTGGAAAGGGGGCATCAGGGCCGGTGGCGACCATGCTTCTCCTGAACTTGGGCGTGGAGGATGACGGCTCCCAAAGGCCGGCCCCCGCCCGCCCCCCGAAGGCTGGGGTTGGTGGGAGCGCTTAGCTGTGCACTGTGCAACTGAACAGAAGTGTAAGGGCGGCGGGAGAAACTGGCTGTTACAACAAGGTTAAACCTCCGTAACCCTACACCCGTCTTTTCGGTCCGTCACACGCCACTGAGTGCTCATTTCCAAGACGCAAAACCAGTTGTTTTCCCAACAGAAACCTCAGGGCCGCTTTTCCCAACATCAGGCCTCCGGTCCAAGCGGCCCTGCCCGGCAGTGACACGAAGTCGCGGCGAGGCGCACCGTCTGAGGGCTGGCAGGGCGCCGGCCGCAGGGCACTACGCCTCCTCGGACCGGGGGCTTCAGGAGGGCGCGGTCCCCGAGCAGACCGGATGTCCCCGCCTCACGGCCGGGCAGGGCGGCTCTTCACGGAGCCTGCAGCAGGGCCCACGCAGGGACGGGGCGCGCGCGGCCGGCGGAGGCCACCTGAGGCCCTCCCGGCACCGTGCGAGGCAGGTCCAAGCACAGGCCACCTCCTGCATCGCCCCCGAGGCCACGGTCCACACGCACCACGGGGCGGGGAGGACAGACGCTGGGGCACAGGAGTTTCATCGAGGGCACTAACTAACGCGCCCTTCTGAGGGCACTGCTCGGACAGCGGGTGCAGGACCCACCACGCAGGGTCCCGAGCGGGGAGCCCCGGGTGGGCGTGTGGAGCCCCCTTCTGCAAGCATGGAAACCCGAACATTGTGCTGCTGCTTCGGCGGCACCGAGCACAAAGCCCCGCTCGTCCCCGCCTGCGTCCCGGCCCCTCCCTCCAGGCGGAGCCGAGCAGGTGCACGCGCAGGGCCAGCCAGAGGCGTGGCTGGGCGCCTGGCCTGGATCTGACTCTCTCCGGTGTAGACCAAGGCACGCGTGGACTCAGGCCTGTGCGGTCACTCGGCCTCCTGTTCGCTCCTCCCGACAGCCCCAGAACCCAATAAAACCCCACGTGACCAAGGCCCACAAGCCCAAGGCCCGTCCCTCGCCCCAGCCAGGGGCCTGCAGGCCAGCTCCCCCACCTCGGGCCCCAGCACGACCCCACCTCCTGAGCACTGTCTCCTTCCACCTGCTCCCTTCCCCTCGCCAGCACCTGGCGCCCGGGTGACCTGGGAGGAGGGCTCCCCGCGCTCCGGCTCGGGCTCCGAACTGCTCTGAACCCCCTTGGCTCTTTCTCTGTAAGATCGAACGCCTCGGGCATCTGGGCCTTGCTCTGCCATTCGCTCCATGCGCTGTGCCGGGGGCAGTGCCAGGTGCCAGGGGGCGTCAATGGCTGATGGGACTAAAGGAAGTCATTAATCGGTATGTGGCTACACACCCTCACTCGTGAGCGCACACGCAGGCACACGCCTGTGTATACATACGTGCACACAACACATTCACACACATGCACGTGTACATGCATGCACAGTCACTGCATGGACTGCACACACACACACACAGGAGAGCAGTTCTCAATGGGTCACTTGATTTGCACTTGAATTTTTTTTTTTGGTCTTTTTGTCTTTTTTAGAACCGTACTCGAGTCATGTGTAGGTTCCCAGGGCTCACGGTGACACCTGGAGCGAGGCCAGGGATCAAACCCATGTCCTCATGGATCCTAGCTGTGTTCGCTAAACGCTGAGCCACAATGGGAACTCCTGCACTGGAATTTTTTAAAAACTATAACACCTAAGAAACTCCGTGCTTATTAGACTAACAATACGACTCAATAATCAAATTCATTTAAAAGCCCTGAGGTCCGATAATCAATCTGAAACGCCACCTCGGCAGGTCCTACCGTGAAACGAGCAGCACAAGATCACGGTTCGCAAACACAGACCCCATTCCCACCATAAAGGGCGCACCCCCAGCAGAGCCACCGGGAAGGGGTGTCATGACTAACACGCCCCCCCACTTTGAGGCTGGCCATCTTAGCCTCACCAAGTTATAAATCTTCAAAGGGAGGCCTTTGCTCATCTGAGGAACCCACTGCACAGTGTTTAAAACAGTTTTCTTCTGCTTTTTACGCAGTACGATTCTGCTCAAGTAAAGGAAGATGCAGAAAGACAGCTGAGCTTATTAGTTATTAACACATCCCTCCAGGCCAACGGCCTTACACAAACCAGGAAAGCCTGCTTCTATCACGGGGCAAATTCCTAACTAAGCCTGCGCCTTCGGGGTCCCCATCCAGGACCAGACGCCCTCCGGTGAGGAGAGGGCACTGCGCGACGCAGTGGAGGCCCCCGAGCTCCCCGCTCCAGGCTCGGGCCTGGGCCTGAGGAGCCATCCAGACTGAGCTCCCGGGGACCGAGGCTCGGGCCTCAGGCCACTGCCCCTCAGGTTGGAGGCCTCCCACTGCACCCCGCCAAAGTCCGGCTCCGGGTCCAACACCCCCAGTTCCCACTCCCCCAGGAGTACACAACAGATCTGCCTGGAGAGAATTCAAGCCGCAGCCCCGCGTCCGGCCTGCGCCCTCGTCCCCGCTCACACAGTCACAAACGCTCCCGATTATCAGCCACGCCTGCCCTATGACACCGAAATTTAAAGTAAACCTGGATTACACATGGAGACTGTGGACAACAGTCTTTAAAAGTAATATTAAGACCTCACTTAAAAAAAGAGAATACCCTTGAATCATAATGCAGATTTCAGAAGGCACAACTCTCAATCAAACGCTTAATTTGGAAAGCCGTTCCAAATGCATGGAAAATCGAAACTGCACCTGTAGTCCTGAAAACAGAGCGACTGTTTGCGGGCCATTGTCCCAGCTGTTCTCCTGGGTAACAAACAGCGTCTCGTGAGCCAAACTGTGAGACGACGGATTCACCCAAATGGCCACCTTCCCCCTCCGCCTCAACCCTCGGCTGGAGGATTTTGAACCATTCCTCTGTCAAGACAAACCAGGTACATCCTACACAGAGAAGCCACCGACTCACAAAGGCTGCTTCGCACTCCTGCAGGAGCGACGTGACTGTCACTCAACCCAATTAGTGCTCCAAACAGCCAACCCTCCGCCAAGTTTTAAGTGAAAATGTATTACCAGTACAATGAACAATGGGCCCATAAAATAAGCAAAGACCAAAGTGCGAAAATTAACATTCGTATGGTATTAAAATGTCTTCTAACGTCAAACGTCAAAGTCGGAATAATTTAACGGCCAATAAAAACCACCGTTGAATCTGCTAGCAAACTTGTAAAATCCATCTCATGTCTGCTGAACGCTTCACACAGAGAGGAGGTGAACTGCCAGAGGGCCACTCACTTCATTTTGACAGACTTGGTGGACGGGCCGAGAATGGACTCGGGCCAGCAGTGCGGCGCTGCGGCCCGCGTTGAGGTCGAAACCTCCACGGTCCGGGTCCTGCCGGCGGCCAGCACCAGGTCTGCAGCCAGCTCACCCCCGGGCGGACGGCCCACTCCTTCTCTTAGTAAGCTCTGGAATGCCACACAACGCACGTTTCCAAAGCTCCCCACGGGAGAGCCCCGAGCACGGCCCCGCTCCCCACCCGTCCAGGCAACCGGCCAGGGCCCGCGGGCTGTGGGTGCGTGGACGGTGGCGAGACCAGACTTCCACTGGGGCCGACTGCCTGCGAGAAGGACTTCAGAGAAGCACACTGTGGGCAAACTTCAGAAACCTGGCACCTGGGGGACAGGTTATAAACCTAGGGTTCCTGCGACCACAGCTACCCAGGCTTCAGTGTTCAACCCGGAACAAAAATAACCGTGGAGGAAGAACACAAGGTCGAGAGAGTCACAGATTCAACAATAAACCCATTGCTAACGCCAACACAGCAAAATCTTCACTCAAGGACGGAATAGTCAGAACAACACCTTTCTGCCAGGCTTTTTCGTTTTGGTTTGGTTGGGTTTTTTAGCAAAAGGCTCTAGCATAAAAAATATCATATTTCTGGAGTCCCCATTGTTGCTCAGCAGGTTAAGAGCCGACTAGGATCCATGAGGACGCAGTTTTGAACCCTGGCCTCGGGGTGAAGGATCCAGTGTTGCCACCAGCTGTGACATAGGTCGCAGATGCAGTTCAGATTTGGCGTTGCTGCGGCTGTGGTACAGGCTGGCAGCTGCAGCTCCAATTTGACCCCCAGCCCAGGAACTTTCATATACTAAGGCTACAGCCGTTAAAAAAAAAAAAAAATCACATTTCTAACTAAAATATAATAAAACTTCTATTAAAATCTTGTGTCAGTCTTTCTGAAGTTTCAAGTTACGAAACTCTTCAAACGAATTTCACTTAGACCTCTGAATAAATTGTTTATAAAATGAGTTCTGAAGATCAGAGATTTGCTCCAAGTAAGTTAAAATCAGTGCTTTTTAATTCACGTGTTAGCCATAAAAACTCAAAATTTAAAGTTTTAGAATCAGTTTCATTTTCAACTGCAACTGCTGTAATTTTTCCCAGCTCCCACATGAGACAGGGAAAGTGTTCAGTTAGTCAGAGGCTGCCCACAGTAAGTACAGCATCTGCTTCTTAAACGTGCTCCTACGTCATGCAGTACGTCAGCAAGCTAGAGCCCAGGGCTGTGGGCTGGCATCACCCGCTGCTCGGCACCTGCACTAGCACGTCCATTTCTATCTTCCCTCTGAGGCTCTTTCCGCTCCTGAGACGAAACTGCTACTCACAAAACTCACACAAGAGACTGCGAGCTGCCGAGCTCCCAACGCTCGGCCCGGAGCCTGCAGCCTGGACACTCGGCACATGCTCCGGCCAGAAGGACAGTAGCTGGGACGCGGACACACTGGGGGAGAGCAGGGGTCACTGCTGATAAGCTGGTCACCTCCGCTGCCTCAGTCACGCGGAGTCTGAAAGCGGGTGTGCACCTGCTCTTCTGTTTATGCCTGGAAAAAAAATGAAAGAGGGCCCTCATTTTGTCTCCCGTTCACTACAGCTAGCTTCTACCTTTAAAAACGTGCACGTCACCTAATAATCCCATTTGACCACACTGAAGGAATAAGGGAGTTGGCTACCTTCCTTTTCCTTAGGCAACTCTAGGTTTTCCTTTAGTAAAACCTCAAGAAAAAATACCATTCTATAGTAGCCAAGCATGATTCACTACTACCTATGAGAAAGCAAATTTTTCTCCTAATTCTAAAATAACTGTGTATACTTATGGAGACAGCTAACTGGTTGTAAGTTACCTGTATTTCCATGTAAACGTAAGCTGTTAACATTCTCTAAAGAGTAAGTAGTTAGAACTGGTTCAATAAACCTATGTTCTTAACCCCATAACAGCAATTTAGTAAAAAAAAGGGAACCCACTTGCAACCCCAGCACCAGGCACGCGGGCTCAGGCAGGCCATCAGCCCGTCCCCCAAACAGGTGGGTAACCCCCGGTAGGGGGGCAGTCTGGGGCCGGGATAGGCAGAGCCAGACAGAGTGGGCACCCAGAGAGGTGACACAGAAGGCAGGTCTGGGGTCCCCAGAAAGAGGGGCCCAGGAAGCCAGTTCCAGCAGAAACGGCCACTCAAGGGACCAGATGGGCCGGGGAGTCTTGGGTACTAAGCCTGATGACAGCACTGAGAGGCCACAAAGGAGAAACGGCCCAAAGTCCTGCAAGCAGGACGGCAAAGGGGGCCGAGAGACATTCCTTAATTTGGAAAAGATGGGCAAAAGCTGCAGGGACACTATAGCCCATGTGAGCCACGTGCACGGGGATGTGGCTGGGTTGGTGAGGTGTGGGCGTGGCTGCGGCGGGGAGGCG
>PVHT021183602.1:209167-240958 GCA_004024745.2 Catagonus wagneri
GGCAGTGTGGGGGCGTGGCCGGGGCATGGCCGTGTCCGGTGGGGTGGAGAGGTCTGGGCTTGGCTGGGGGGCGGGCGGTGAGGGCGCAGCGGATCCGGGTTCAGGTGCAGCTAAACTCACTTCAACCCAAGTCCACACTTGGACCAGGGCCAGGGCGCCCTGAGTGCGGTGGCAGAGCGCGTGCCCCGGGCCGGCTGTCAGCAGCACAGGACCGGCTGGGACGGCTCGCGGGAGCAGGGGGAGGACGAGCGCTGTGCTGGCTCTGGGAAGGGCCCTTGCAAGCGCCCGCACGTTGGCTGTGGCGGCCTTTATCTGGAGCCTTGATGGCGTGGAAAGGTTAGTCTCCGCCTCGCCAGCGCTGGTGCAGGCGAGTAAAGCGGAAACAGGCCTGGAGGCCGCTTTTCCCAGGCAGTTTGTGCGGGGACGGCGTTTCCCGGGATGGAGGCAGAAGGCAGGCCCGTGGGGCTGTGCGAGCCCACCCGCTGTCATCGCCGTGGGTCAGACGTGAAGGCGTCTCCAGACCCCAGCTCCAGGGCTGCCACCAGGCCCGCCTGTGACTCAAGAGCTCACCCCGCCCCCACCAAGAACACGTCAAAATCCATCCGCACGTGAATCCTGTAGTTTCTCCCGAGAACCAACGGGGAACCATGGGAAGGACCTGCCCGACCGAGGCTGTAAGAAAGCTGCACGGGAATCGGGCAGCAAGGGAGGAGAATGGCAGGTGGGGGCCTGTCCCCGGGGAGCGACCCGCCGGGGAGCGAGCCCTTCAGCCACACACTGGGCCCAGCCCTGGGGTCCGGCCCCTTGGAGGAGCACCCTCATCACTGAGGGCACGACGGCCACCTGCAGACACGAGGTCTTTCTGATGACATTCCCAGAAGTAAAGACTCTATTTATGTTAAGTCCCGAGTGTGCAGAGAACAGGCCCTGGGAGCGGGCAGCTACTTTTTTACGCCGTCTTTGCTGATGTGGCACCTGAGCAGCTGGAACTCAGGGCCCGAGGACAACAGAAGAAACGTGTCCAGGCAGTAAAACTGCGCAGACTGCACAGGCTTAGGGAACGCGTCTTTGCCCGGCAGTGCAAATCGGTGACGATTTCCAACGTGACACGCGGTAATTCAAACGCCGCTGCTCCTCATGTGAAACCTCTCGGCTGAGCACCGAGCCCCTGTGTGTTCTAAAGGCACAGATGTACTTAGAACCAATTCACGATTTGTCTCTTCTTCCTTTTCTAAAAGATGTTACCTGATTAAAATTGCACTGTGATGAGTGCTTTGAATTCTGGACACTTAAAAACTCTAAAATGAAAGAAAATTGAAACTCAACAGCAAACACATTAACGCCCCAACCTACGCCTGTTTAAAGCACGGTTCTGAGGTGTCTGCTCCCACGAGTACCGGGCAGCACCCACGACACCCCGTGTAGACGTCACCAGGGTTAAAGCCTTCTCTCTAAACCGCCGCCGGCCTCGTCCTGCACAGTCCTGAGAGTGACCAGCTCTCCCTCCCGACTGGTTTCCCCAGGGGTCAGTCCCTTTTTACAAGAAGACTCATACAAAATAAAAGCTGATAGCATCTTTGAAAACCTTCCTTTGGCAGCTCGCAGTCTGATGAATCGAAACTGCACCTGCTGTTGTCCCCCCCTCTTTTCCTGTCGCCCTCCCGTCTCCCCTTTCCCACTGTTTCCAAACGGTCGACTATAAATTCACGGAAACAAGGTGCTGTTCGCACAAAAGGTACCCACTCCACGCAGCATCCACTGGGAACTACAGTCAGTGCTACCATAAAATCACAATGAATTCCTATTTTAAATTATTCCAGTATTTTAGTATTAGTCTTCATCTTTAGACCATCCAAGTGTAACCCTTAACTGTGTATGTGCATATGTGCATATCATACATACATGTGTGTTGTGATGCATGCGTGTTGTGTTGCATAAGCGCACACGCACCCACACTCACACACACACACACACCGCACACACACTTAAAGTCCTGGAGCGTCAGTCAGCATTCGTGTGCTGCCTGCCACCACCCCCAACCTCCCCAACCTCCTGTCGGGGTAGAAGACCGAGCCCCTGGGGCAAGTCCTGCTCGGACAGCTGGCTGCCACATGGTCTCAGGGGCACTGTTACCAGACACAGCACCAGCTCCGTCCTGCGGGCCGACCATACCCTCAGTGTCCCGTCCTGGGAAGCAGACAGCAGCCACCTGCAGTCATGGCTCCAGCACACAGCACTCACGGCTCCATTGTGACCTAAGGGAGACAGAGTGGGAGGGAAGGACAAACCCCAGGACTGCGTTTCTTCCAGGAAAAAATAACCCTGGAAGCTGGAGGCATTTCTGAGTCAAGGGATCCAGTGGAAACGAAGCCCCAGCAGGTGGGTTTGCCTCCTTCAAAGGCTAAATATGGTTTGTGAAGAAGGCATTTCAAAAGCTCATTGTTCTTAAAATGTGAAGTTCAGAACTGGGCGTTCACCAAGTATCACTGGTTTTCTCGTCCGCGTGCCCCCCCGCTCCGCCAGCGAGCACAAGCCCCAGTCCAGTTCCAGGCGCCGGGCCCTGATCGGCTTCTGGGCCTCTTAACGCACCGGGAAAGGCCCCTGCGCCGCCAAGATGCTGGCGGACGCTGCCGCTGCCGGGAAAGAGCCCCCGCCTCTAGGCCTGCCTGCCGCGGGGACAGCTCACCAGCAGCGGCCCCCGCGCGTCTCAGCGCCCCAGCCACACACGGTAATTTAAAGATTAGACAGGGAGTTGCAACATACTTGCAACAACCAAATCATACTTGTCAGAAAACCAACAAGAAATGGAAAAACCGGGAAAGATTTATAAACAGTCTAACCTCAGCTCTGTAACACAGAAGAGCTCAAACCCACCGAGCAGAAAAACATTAGAAATAGCGCTGCTGCCCTCTGGTGTAAACTGGGAGCTGCGGCGGGAGCACGAGGCCGACGGAGTCAGGCTGCAGCACCCTGAGGGCCGCTCGGCTAACCCCGTGGCCTTTCCTGCAGACCGGCACGCAGACCCCACGGCCGCCCCCAGAGCCAGGGCCGTGGGCACGGGCAGCGTCCGGATCGCACCTCCCGACGTGCCCCTTTCCCGGCCGTCAGCTGAGGCTGCTGCCGTCACCACCACCCACCCAGACGGCAAGGGGCCGCGTGGCAGGGTCGCCGCTGGTGGCGGGGCTCCCTTCTGTCCCCCTCCTTCCTCTGCCCCCCCCTCGCTACCAGCATCCCTCGCCGGACACGCGGATGGCGGCCGGGTCGCCGAAGCCCACAGAGCAGACACCACGGCGAGCCCGCCACACGCGTCCAAGCGTCAGGGCAGTCCCAGCTCCCAGCGACAAGAACGGGACCCTCACGGGGCCGCCCGGGTACATGAAGACTGTGGCCTGGAGGCCTGCGCACACCCGCGGGTCCAGCTGAGCCCCATGCCCACGAGGGTCTCCAGCCAGGCCCCTCTCCTCACTGCCCGCGTGGCACAAGAGCCAGAACCCCACTCATGGCCTCAGGGTGCAGACAGTGGGGTGACGCGCATCAGAAACAGAACAAACAGGACACAAAACCCGGGCCTGGAGCCCTCTCCTTCAGCAGGGCCAGGGCTCCCGCGTGAGGGACAGGGCTGCTGGCGGGCGGGGGGACCCAGCTGTGACCCCCACTTAGAGGAAGGCATGCAGACAGGGGGCCAACGTGGCAGCTTCCGACAGACCCAGACGCAAGAGTTCTCAGCTGAATTTCATCCTTTTCTAAGAATTCGTCTTTATACAATTTCACATACCTAATGAAATCTTAACTGCTGTCGTCTTCTGAAGTGACTGACCCCGGACATTCCTCGGGCACGACGTGAGGGGTGCCGTCCGGCGTGTCCCCCCCCCGGGCCACGCCGGGCTGAGAGGAGGGTGGGGGGCAGCCCAGGGTCCCCGGAGCAAAGCACAAGCCCGGACACCGCCCAGCTCAGACAGACGGAGCCCTGCCGGTTCCACCACCTGCTTGCGCTCTAGAGGCCCTGGGTCCTCCAGGAGGAAATTTAGTTGAGCATCTAATATCACTACGATCAAAGTACCCAGAATATACTTTCATTCGCTGTCTTTGATCATGAGAGAAACAAAAACACCCACTTTTCTGCCTTCTGGGTTAGCGCTGAGAGACCAATCATATTCTCAAAGTTGAATTATACGACTGTTAACCAGCCAGACAGATGAGTAAAATGTCCCACGGGAAAGGTGGGTAACAAGGACTCCTCTCCCCAGAACAGAAATAGGCACTTTTTAAACAGGCCAGTTGGAAGGCCCACTGCATTCCCTGAACTCAGCAGAAGCCCTTCTCCCCACAACCAAACCCACAGGGAAATTTCCACGACGAACACGATCGGCACGGGTGTCAGCCGTGGGGCCGCTCAGTGTATGTGTGCGACGGGCTGCACAGCACGGGTGCTGAGCCGGGAGGAGCCACAGAATGTTCTGGAAGCATGGTGGCCGGAGGCCGGGTAGGATGAGGAAGACAGACGCTGCTTCCGGGGCGAGGGGCGGGGGCCCGGTCTGCCCTTGGGAGGGGCCGCTCCTTCCCTCCCCGGGGACCCCGGGGACAGGGCTGCTCCTGCCGGCCGCCTTGTGACCTCCTGCGGCCCCGGCCCGCCGCCCCGGACCGGCTCTCTTTCGCAGACACACATGAGCAAGCGGCACAAGGAGCCCAGCACGAGGGGCGAGCCCTCAAGGCCCAGGGCCAAGGATCTCCCGTGCAAGTTACGAAGCCCAGACAGCCGTCATTTTAACATCACTGCCCTCGCCCAAACTTGCCTGAAAAAATTCTTTGCCTCGTTCCATTCATAAAAATGGCTGTGTACAAACCCTACTAACTTTCAAAACCTGCTTCAGCCCTTGGTCTGTAAGATTTGCCTTCGCTCCCTCGGAATTCTGGGGCCACGACACGCCAGCACCTCTGCGCTCGCAGTTACACTCACTCCACTTGGGCCAGCGGCTCAGAGGGATCCGGATTGTGAAACGCCATCATTTGATTCCCCAGCTCAAGCCCTGGTTCTGTTTGGAAGGCAACGAGAGCGGCACTTGGCAGTTCATGTCGGGAGCACGATGAGACCGACACGGCGTCCCACAGGGTTCAGACCCCACCCTGAAAGCATGCCCACGGGTTAACACAGCAGGTGACCAACAGAAGTCCTTGAGCTTGACCTACGGAGCAGCAGGGAAGGGAACAGCCTGTAACCTGCCCGCGCTGACCAAGTCCCCAGCCAGCCAAGACCGGCTGGGAGCGCCGACCCCAGCTGGGCGTGTGCACCCGTGTCCGATGACCGGCCTTGTGACCACGAGGCCGAATGCCCCACCCCCGGATCCTAAGTGCCTCGTTTCGATCACGCGCCCGGTGAAGCACGCGTAACGCAGACCCGCCTGCGCACACGACCGCTTCGCTCTTCCCGCTCCAGCCCTTTCTCTCACACTGGAGACCGTCCCCTCCTTCATCCTGCGAGCGTCCCGGCCCCCGGCCCTGGGGAGGCGGGCCTGAGAGCTGCTCTCCCGTCCCCTCTCCTGGCCGCCTCGTTACAGCCCCTTCTCTGCTGCAAACCCTGCTCTTGGTGTCTGTCCGGCAGGAGGACCTGGTTGGTAACATGACCCACCCATTAGCCCACATTAACTGAAATTCTACGTTTTACCTGAAAAGACAGCAGGTGTCCCGGTAAGATCGGCACTGAAGACCAGGGACGAGTGGCCGGCTAAGCCGCAGGCCAGCCGCTGTCCATCGCCTGCTTGAAAAAATAAGCGACCCTCCTGTGAATCATAACACACAGAAGTCACACCCGCAACAGGTGCAATATAGAACTTTCGGTTCTCAGGCGGTGAGGAAATCTGAAACAGGGACCATCACGCCCTCAGACCCCAATCACTGGGACCCACCAGACGCCAGGCCCTGTCAGGCCCTCACGCTCACATCCCCACAACTTCTTTTATAGAGAGGGGCCAGCGGGTGGTAGCTGAGGGCGTGCCCAGGACACAGGGCTGGTCAACAGGCAGCACCAGGATCTGAACCCTAAACCTGGGACACTGCTCTGAAGCCCAAAGCATCCTGCCTCCCAGCGACAGGTGTTTGAGCTGCAGTCAGCTAAGCCGTTCCACTTAAACATTCTCCTAAAAAAAGGTGGACATAAATTACAGGCTTCCCCATAACATTCAAACTGGAGGATCCTAACTTTACAATCACATGCCCCGTAAGCAGGTGTAGTGAATATCACAAAAATATTCGCTAATAACACTGTTTATAATTTCCTAAAATTATTCAAAAAATATTTGGCTAGAATTATATGAAAAACAAAAGGAATTCGGCACGGTTGTAAAAGACAATAATCTTTAGGAATCCACTTAAAATACACTGGGCTGACGGCTGCCTACACTCAGGACTGGGGTGGTAGGGTGCTGGTGGTAGACAGACCCTGGGTTAGTGGCAACAGCGTATTCACCTGTGAGCCATCCAGGAACCCGAAAAGATGCTTACTTCCAAAAAGAGCTCAGAGAGTGGAGCCACCGGCTGGGAACTGCCTCCTGACTTCTCCAAACGTTTCAGAGAAAACCGCCGCAGCCCCGGGGAGGGAGGAGGGCGTTTGGCGTGCTGGGGCCGAGGGGCTGCCACAGGCCGGCAGTGCCCGCCTGGGGGCTGCTCCACCCGGGGGAGGAGGGGCTCAAGGCACTGGGCAGCCGGACGACTGGGTCTGTAGCTGATGGGACTTTGCCGCTTCTCCTGTCGGAGCTGCCGGAGGAGCCGGCCACACACAGGGAGCGCAGACCTGGAGGAGCTTCCAGCCAGCCCGGCTCATGCACTGCAGGGGCTCGCAGGGTACATGTGGACGCCATGGGCTAATCCTGGTGACACTCCCGGGAAAAAGGGTTTTGATTTTAATCTAGACCCAAACAATGTTACATAACTTCAAGTAGCCAAGATTTCTAAAAATCTATTTACAACAGAACAGTGGGCACTTCCAAAGGCAGTGAGGTACGCCCAGCTGCGTCGGCATACCCGAAGACTGGACACAGTGCACGGCGGCTCGGTCATGGCACACAGCAAGCTGCTTGCTGAGCTGGCTTAGCAGAGGGCTCTCCAAAGGATAATCCTTGCTTCAAGGAAGATCAGAGAAAATAACCGAGATGGTCCAGCTCAGACGGGACAGTTCCATATGCCTTGGTGGTCCAGCAAGAAAGTAAAAAAAAGGAACACAACTAACAAATGCTGGATGTGGAGATAGTGGAACCCTCATACTCTGCTGGTGGAAATGTAAATTGGTGTAGCCACTGCGGAAAACACTATGAGGTTCCTCAAAAGACTAAAACTAGAACTGCTCTATGATCCAGGAATTTCACTCCTGGGCATGAATCTGAAGAAAACAAAAGCACTGATTTGAAAAGATGCATGCACCCCAATGTTCACAGAAGCACTGTTTACACCAAGCAAGATATGGAAGCAACCCAGGTGTCCGCCAGCACAGACGACTGGGTTAAGATGTGGCTGTAACACACAAACACAAATACACAAACGGAACGTTAGCCATAAGAAAGGACGAAATTCTGCCATTTGCCACGTGGGTGGACCTAGAGGATATTATGCTTAGTGAAATAAGTAGGACAGAGAAAGACAAGTCCTGTATGACCTCATGTTTGTGAATCTAGAAAAGAGCACAAAAGAAGAGCAAAGCAGAAACCCGTTCGCAGATACAGAAAACAAGCAGGCGTCACCAGTGCTGGCCCCGCCCCGTCCCGCAGGGTCGGGGGTGCGGTTAAGTGACACAAACTGCTACGAATAAAATGGGTAAGCGGCGAGGAGACGCACAGCGTGGGGAAACACCGCCTTCACGCTGTCATGACTGCAAATGGAGTACAATCTATAAAAATACTCAGTCGCTATGTTATAATCCTGAAACCAACAGTATTGTAAACCAACTATCTCATTTAAAAAAATCATGAAATAACCATCCCTAGTGCCAAAAGTGCATGCATTTTAAGTACAAAATATCAAGAATTTCTCCTGTTTAGTATGAACCAACGTGAATACTGTGATAATCTGAGCAGGAGGTGGGGTGTTCACAGGAAAGAAAACATTTTACTTTCCAGTCTCATACTCTTTGAGGTGGTTATCATAATGCCAATTATTTAAATCACCTACAAATGGCCTATATTCACCTCGAAAATAATCACATTCCCAGTGGGTAAGGCCCCGCTGCCAGAAACTGCACTGCGGGGGCGGGACGAGCGCGCAGGGCCCACCCCAAGGGCACCCCCGGTTCCGGAAATCCCCCCTTGGGCTGCAGCAAGGGTTTTACAGCCCCTCGTGGTGCCAAGGCCACGGCCCTCCTCGCAGCCCAGAACCCCCGAAGGCTGGACATCAACGTCCGACCGCGGAGTTGTTAGCGGGTCACAGAGCCCAGAGAAGGAAGGCGCGCAGTAGGCGGCAGAAAGGGGAGTGGCAAGAAGACGGGATGCACGTGTTAACTGGGTCACCCCCTGCACAGCTAACGCCAGCGCAGCACCGCACGCCAACGAGACTCTGAATAAAAGGAATAAAAAGGGAAACTCTCTACCATCCGAGTACCTTGCCCTGGAAACGGGAGGCGACTAAATGACAAACCGCACACACCTGTTCGCACATTTTACGGCGCTGGTGGGACGGCCCTGCCTCCCTGCAGAGCAGCTCCATCCTCTCAACGACAAACCGGGGACACGGAGGGGGTCCTGGCATCACTGCCCGAGCCCGCCAGGGCCCCCATAAAAAGAGGATGGAAGCCAGGTGAAAAGGCCTCACCTCTGCCTTTGCGCTCGGTCTGGTTCATGTGCCACAGGGGCCACGTGCAGAGGCCTGGCGCCAGCACTGCAGCCCGCGGGCCCCACAGCGCCACTCAAGCCGCCGCCCCCGCCCGGAGCCCCCGCCGGGCCCTCCCCACGGCGCCTGTGCGCCCGGGGCCTCCCCACCCCCGCCGCCCCCGACAGCCTCAGTCAATACGGATTTCCTTTGCTGCTGAACCCAGCTCAGTCTCTAGAAGCCCACTGGGTCTGGAGAGCCGGGCTGCTCGGAGGCAGAGACGATCAGCGGAGACTCAGAGCTCGGAGTGGCTGGGGACCCGAGCGCAGCGTGCTGCACGGGGCCAGGGCAGCGAAAGCGGCAGGAAGGGTGCAAGGAAAGCAGCGCTAACTGGGGGCCAGCGGCGCGGGCAGCGCTGTGTAAACCCAGGGACTGTCCAGGCGCAGATGTGACTGACGTCCACTGGGGTGAAGCGCAGTTTAAAGGCTGGCCCATGCCCTCCGCTTAGATGATGCGACCTTAAAGTGTGGAATGGGGAGGGCCCCAGAGGCCCCCCTGACACCTTCCTCTAGAGAAATGGGGCCTGGGAACCTGAGAGACTTGTCCACAGCCCCAGGCCCCAGGCACAGGGGGACAGGGGCACAGCCAGAGCCAGAAGGCCCACCCAAGGCCGAGGGCCACGGCTGGAAGGCAGCGCTTCTGAATCCATGAGCCGTCGCAGGCCCCTGAGCAGTGTAACTGAGAAGCTTTCAAGAATCGTTAGCTACAGACTTTCTAAAACCAAATTTAACCAGAGATTAACATTCCTAAATAGTTAAGGTGATAAAAATAGCAGCATGTCTGAAAAATGAGTAATAGGAATCAAATTTGACTAAAAGTACATACACATACATAAATAGTATACCCACATTTATATATGTGCACACATATACATATACACTTACAAAGCCTTATACCTGTTTGAAAAAAATTCAGTTAAAGTATTTAAAGAGATTCTCCAAGTTATTTCAAATTTACGTGGAATGCACAAACTAGGTTACCTACCACAGGTAACTGTGCTTGCATTTCGAATGTGCTTGCATTTCTTTTACCGATTCTTGTCTTTCGTCTTTGGTGAAAACATAGTTACACTGTGGAAAGAAGAATTCTGTCACTCTTAAAGATTAAAAGTTCTAAGTGCAGCGAAAACATAAACACACAAATGCTGTCCCATGTTAGTAATAAACTGAATATTTAATTTAACAGGCAATCCTCCAATTCTTTACCTACATTGGCTGTCTCACGACTGGAAACATAAACTGTGTTGGGTATTAAAATTCTGGAGAATACTGTGCTATTTATCTACAAATTGTGGATTCCTCGGGAAAACTAAGATCATCCCTTTGCAGCCAGGCTGGCACACTCAGCTCCTGTCGAGTCCAGGGAGCAAGGCGGTGGGCAGTGCCTGCGCTGGACCTGCAAGTCCCCCTGGACCGAAAGCGGGCGGCCTGGATGCGGCGGGGACCCACCACGAGGGGGAGGAGCACGTCCCACCAAGAGAACTCAGGGGGGGGGGGGGGGTTTGAGCCAGGACGGCCATCTGGAAGCGTCTGGACAGAAGGAAACACTCCAGACAGGGAGGAGGCGCGGTCAAGGTCAGCTTCACCGCCTCCCCACCTGTCCTCACGTGCCTCAGGGACGTGGCGTGCTGCGTGTCCTCATCCCACGACCCCACTGAAAACCCTGTAATATCACCCCGTACCTCTCCCGGCTGCCCAGGGCCTGGCCTCCTCCCGCACCCGCACCCCCCGCCCGCGGCCCCCACACTCACAGCGGCCCCTGGAGGCCACGTGTGACATAACCAGCACTGCACCTTCCCGGGGCTTGGGACAAGGACTAGAGCGCGATCTACTGAGCCTGAGCCCAGAACCCGCCCACCCGCTGATCCATCCATCTCTGCCCTGTGTGAGTGTGAGTGTGTGTGTGTGTGTGGGGGGGGTAGGATGGGTCTGAGGCGCCGGGCGCTGCCCCAGGCCCAGAGGTTTCCCGAGCAGACAACAGGAGGGCAGGCGACATAACACCGTCTAAACAGCAGCCAGGCTCAGGCTCGGCAGCCTGGACGGCGGCACCCGACGAGGCACCCTGCCAGCATGTCCCCCACGCGGGGAGGCGGGGGCAGTGCAGAACCCCGAGTCAGGGGGCCCGGGGGCCAGGGGCGCGTGGAAGAGCGAGGTGTGCGGGGCGGTGGCGGCTGGGCCCTGCAGGGTCTCCGAGGACCCCGCGTGGGTGGCCCCTCGGGCTCCCAGGTAAGACGGCTGTTTTGGTCGCCGTGCTAAGAAAGACGAAGGCTCAGGATCTGGGAGAAGGGTGGCGGTGTGTCTGCATTTTAAACAGAAAATCCGCCTCTGAGAAACGCGGGTATCCTGAAGGGCCGGAACTCGGAGGCCCGGTCGCACCTGCAGCTTCTCTGCGTCCTGCCGCCCGCGTCTCCCCTCGCGCCCCCCGCAGCCCAGCCCAGAGCTGCTCACTCCTTTCAAAGGCGCTGTTTGTTTCAAACTCACGGCATTTCAACGCCAGGTGTCCAGCTCGGCTCCGCCCCTGGGAGGGCAGAGCAGCCAGACCTCGGGCGCCGGCTCTACCTTCACCTCACCAGGCTGTCCCCATCACTGCCAGCGGTCAAGGACCAGAGGCCGACCCGAGGCTGGTACACAGCGGGCACCCAGTAACTGCTTGCTGCTGCAGCCGATGCCACTTCTGCAACTGTGACGTGCTGCGCTCCCTGCGTCCGTCCCTGTCCCCCCCTGGAGGCCCCACGCTTCCACCTCTGGGCGGACTACTTACCACGGTGCGGCCGCGTAGCCGGATGACGGGATTTTATGGTGGAAAACCAGCTGGCGGTCCCTTACGACGGCCGGAGCAGCTGTATAAACACGCCATCGGAGAGGAAGCAGTTGGTTAACACCGCTCCTCGTGGACAGGCACGCATTTCCTTAAAAACGGCCAAGGTCACACACGCTGTGGACTTAAGAGGTTTCCTACCTGGTGCCAAACCCTCAAGACCAGCAAAAAGGTTAAATCAAGGCCATTAAAAGCACACACGAGTGCACAAAAAGCAGTTTTCTCACTCCTTAAATGATCCTGGACAGCAACGTGTACTTCAAGTACTCAGCTACTAAACCATCACCCCAGAGAGCACGATGAGCAGAGGCTGCCCACGTGGGAAGGGACGGGCCCGCGTGGATCTTGGTCTGTGGAATTCTGTCCACGGGACCCTAAGCTCCAGCCAGCGGGAACAATTCACTGTAGGGCCAGTAAAAGAAACAGCTTCTCTACAAAGAGGAAGAGCAATTATCTCAAAAATTATCTGGGAGTTCCCACTGTGGCTCAGCAGGTTAAGAATCTGACATAGTGTCTGCGAGGACACGGGTTCGATTCCTGGCCTCGCTCAGGGGGTTAGGGATCCAGCATTGCCATGAGCTGAAGAGTAGGTCACAGATGTGGCTCAGATCTAGCTGGCCATGGCGGTGGCCTGCGGCTGCAGCTCCAATTTGACCCTTAGCCTGGGTACCTGCATATGCCACAGGTGTGGCCCTAAAAAGAAATAATAATAATTAAAAAAAAATCCTAAACTAGTTCAAATTTCTCTTTTATGTTTTTATCACCACAGAATAATGACAGAATAATAATTACCTCCATGACTTTAATGGCAATAAAACTACTTATCCTGTTTTTTTTGGCCACACCTACAGCATATGGAAGTTCCTGGGGCCAGGGATCGAACACACACCATAGGAGCGACCCAAGCTGCTGCAGTGATGCCAGGTCCTTAACCTGCTGTTCCACAAGGGAACTCCCCGTCCTATTTTTAAGATGCTATAAGTTTCCCACAGCACTTTTGATTGACTAGAACTCTGATTAGATCTCATGAACTTACCACAAATATTGACAAATCTCAAAAATGGCTTCACACAAAATAATTACGCCAGAATTATTACATTTAACACTTGGTGTTCAACATGAATATTCTGTACACAATTATAAAACAGCTTTAGAAAAACAGATAAGTACATAAGATTGAGCAATTGTAAAAACAGGTCTCATTTTTTTAAACCGAGAAATTCAGTTCTGTTCCTGGAACTGTTGCAAACCCGATGACCTGAGCCGCATTCCCGCCAAAACCCAGCGATCCCGCTGGGCACAGAGGCCCTCGGGGAACAGGAAATGCAGCTGCCCCAAGGCCGGGTGCCCCTCCAGCCGCGTCAGGCGAGGGGACACACCTCTTCCACGGAAAACAAGCCAGCGGGGAGGTGATTTCAGGGGAAGGTGATAGAGTCAGAGACACATTAGTGTATCCGACTATGCGAAAGTCTTGAAGCCTTGAAAGCACTAGAATGAAGTTATAAATACATAACTGCATATTATTTTAGCACATGCTGTAAGCACTAAGATACAGCTGCTCATCAACTATAATTTTTCATGATTTCTAGTACGCTTCCGCACGCAGAGGGATGAGATCACAGCGTGACTACGAATCGGTCATCACCTTCAGTTTCCATATGAATTTTTTCTTTTTCTTTCTTTTTTTTTTTGTCTTTTAGGGCCACACCCATGGCTTATGGAGGGCCCCAGGCTAGTGATCGAATCAGAGCTGTAGCCGCCAGCCCACACCACAGCCACAGCAACGACAGATCTGAGCCACATCAGCGACCAACACCACAGCTCATGCAACGCCGGATCCTTAACACACTGAGTGAGGCCAGGGATCGAACCTGCAACCTCATGGTTCCTAGTCGGATTCGTTTCCACTGTGCCACGACGGGAACTCCCATATGAATGTCTTCTAAATAGCACATAGAACTGTCATAGAAAGTCAATGCTTTAAATTTCACCACCCTCTGGATACAGAGCGAGAATGACCTCTGTGATAAATGTCTTTGCTCTTCAGACAACTGTTCCCACTGAAGGTTTTGTCCTAAAGCCTGAGGATCACTCAGCTGTGAGGCACAGCACACAGATCGGGCACACACATCTGGAAGCACACACACTAGGAAAAAATTTAATTGCATTTTTAAGGGGTGATCTAAATAAAACGTGTAAAAACAGGAGCTAAAGAAAAAAGTGAATTCGGTGGGGGAAAAGGGAAATAAAATCACGCGTCCCGTTCCATTGCAGACGGCCACCGCAGAGGTGCACCTTGGAAACACAGCCACTGCTGTGGCTGGTGGCAGCCGCGCGTTCTTAAAGGTAAGAGACAGACAGCACCACGATCCACAGGGTTCAGCCTGAAAAAGTGGTTTTCTTCAAGTGAAAACACATTTGGAACTTTGGACCATTCTCTGAACCACCTGGCATCATTTCATCTATTAGATATTTCAATTAATATTGGTTAGTCACAAGCTTTTCTAAAGATTCTAACAGAAGCCTCTTTGGGGCGTTAATTAAGAAAATGATTCAAAAAGACTTTTATGTTGCCCAATAAGATGAAGTTACTTAATGCCAATGAACTTAAATACGGTTAAAAT
Source organism: Catagonus wagneri (assembly GCA_004024745.2). Lineage (NCBI taxonomy): Eukaryota > Metazoa > Chordata > Mammalia > Artiodactyla > Tayassuidae > Catagonus > Catagonus wagneri. Next base: position 223,459 of record PVHT021183602.1, read on the forward strand.
AGTAAATTTTATGTTATTTATAGGTTACCACGACAAAAATATATATACAAGACGTGCACAATACCACATATAAAATAGATAACAGCAAGGATTTATTGTACAGCACAGGAATCTATATTTAATATCTTATAATAAACCATAATGGAAAAGAATTGAGAAAAATAATATGGATAAACACACACATAAAACAAACACTTTGCTATATACCTGCAATTAACACAAAGTTGTAAATACTTCAATTAAGAAATGAGAAAAATTGTGAGTTCCTGTTGTGGCTCTGCAGGTTAAGAATCTGACTAGGAACCACGAGGATGCAGGCTGGATCCCTAGCCTCGCTCAGTGGGTTAAGAATCCAGTGTTGCCGTGAGCTGTGGTGTAGGTCGCAGACGCGGCTCAGATCCCGCGTTGCTGTGGCTGTGGTGTAGGCCGGCAGCTGCAGCTCTGATTAGACCCCTAGCCTGGGAACCTCCATATGCCACGGGTGCGGCCCTAAAAAGACAGAAGACAAAAAAAAAAACAAAAAAAAAAACGCTTTCATCAGTCTGGGTCCCAGCTCCAATGAGGGTGTCGCTCAGGAAAGAAGTCTGTCCTGAAGGCAGGTGTTCTCCATGCAGAAGCGGCTGTGAGAGCGGGCCCGCCTGAGAAAAAGTCTAAGAGAAGCAGAGGAGACGGTCCATACCCGGAGCTACAGGGACCAGGCAGGACGGCCAGGCTGCACAGGAGGCGGAGACACGCAGGCACGAAGAGACTGGGAGGGAACGGGACAGACACTGACCTGGCACCTCCACCAGTTCTCACTTAGCTCAGTAAGAGACCTGATAAGGCTGATTACCACCCTGGGTTGGTTACCGAAGGGAATAAAAGTCATTACCAATGATTCTTACAACAAAAATAGGTGGAATACAATGAAACGTACCATCTTAAAATGGAAGTTAGTTATAAAAATCATTTCTTTATAAAAAGCAACGTGTAGATTTATTTGGATGCTGCTTAGAATAAAATAATAAGAACACATTTTGGAAAAGGAATGAATTATTGTGGCCTGGCTGATACAAGACACCAAATAAGCAGGCTGGGGTGACAGGACGGCACCAGGGCGGGTAAGGAAGTGCCCACGTGCCTCGGGCAAACACAGTCGAGGATGCAGAAGAAAAACAGCACTGCGTTTGGGATTCACTTTAAAATTTAAAACTCTGCAGTGAAGAGAAACAAAAACAAACCCTTCCCATGGTCTCTAATCACTGGCGTCCACTGTGTGCCAGCCGTCGGGGACACCACCGCCAGCATTTTAATGGTTTTGAATTGCTGCGGTTACACCTGTCTCAGGAGGAGGAGATCTGGCACATTCTGCGTGAAAACAGCCGGAGCCGGGGAAAGGAAGGCACAGAGGAGGAAGCGCCGACTTTTCACCTCGACAAACATGAATTCCCAAAGCAACAGAGCAGAGCTAAACACACGTAACTCAGACAAGGGGCGGCTCCGCATTTTGCATCTCAGAGAGCACGTTATACTGACCAGACTGTTGGTGAGGAGGCAGCATAGCACTTTTTCCTTCAACAAGCCCAGAGTACAGGGCAGAGGTCGCGCCAAGACACCCGAGCTAAAACGAAACCACAAAACCAAACTATGAGAACAAACTTATACAACGAGTCTGTTTCAAGGAGACACTCGCCTTAACGGGAGTGAGTTACGAGTGACCAAGTCGTGCGCGTGTGGACGAGCAACTCGGCAGCGCCGGGGGCCATCCAGCTCGCCCTCATCCGTCTAAGACGCGGACGTAGACACGTGGGCCGGTCATGGTGTTTTAAACAAGAGCAGCGGTGATGGGAGCTGTACATTCTCCAAACGCGTACGGCTGGGAGTTTACTAAGCTTTACCTCTACGACTTCAGGTAAACAGCAGTCGAGTTCTCCCGCACGCTGAGCGCACGTGCCGCCCCCGCAGGCCGTCCCCGGGCAGCGCGGGGACACGGGCCCCCGCGGGGCACGGCTGCCGCCGCAGCAGCGCGGCGGGGCCCACCCCCGGAGGGCGACCTTCTTCCCGAGCATGGCCGTGAGCAGGCAGAGGGCCTGCACGGGACGGGGTGGCGGACTCAGTGACCCGCCGCGCCGCGGACACGGTTCCGCAAAGGCCAGACGCGGTCGGGTCTGCGCGGGCGCCCCGCTTGCCGGGCAGGTGGCTGCAGAGCGCCCTGTCATTCGCCGGCCTTCCTCGCAGACCCCCTCCCAGCAAGCCGGTCACCGTGACAGCGCGGCGAGGAAGCCAGGCAGAGCAGAGAGGGCAGCCGCGGGGGCTTACGACGCACCTGAGGCCCGCGGGGCTTGCTCGTCATCGCCACGATCCAGCAACTTGAATGCTGAGTTGAGGCTCCTGAAATCTGAATTCCAGAGAAGAGACCAGACAGGCAGTGTGCAGGGGGTGTGAACGGGAACCAGTGCCATCTCCCCAGGCGCCCGCTGCACACGCCCGAGCCGGGGGCGGGGACATCAGGACAGAGGGGACTGGCCCCGCCTCTGGGCAGTTCAGGGGCCGCCGGGGAGGGGGACATGGCTGTGAAGTGTTGAGAAGGACAGCGGCCCGGCAACAAGGCAGGGCCGGGTCTGGAGGACCGTTAGCTGGGTCTGAAAAGACAGACGGCAGGAAGGGGGCCGGGCGTCCGTGCAGAGGCCAGCGGGGGTTTGGAGAAGAGAGGGAAGTCACAGGCAGACAGGTGACCAGGGAAGAGTGGTTCCCACAGCAGGTGAGGCTCCCTCCCGAAGCAGCCGGGCCCCGGAGAGCACGGAGCAGGCAGCACACGTGCAGGGCAGGCGGGCAGGTGTTGGGCACCATCCCCGCAGCTCAGATCAGCTCAGCGGACGGTGGTGCCAGAGCCTGAAGACAGACAGCAGGAGGGGCGAGGGGACCGCCAGCTCAACCTGACGGGTGTGAGGGCACCCAGGCACACCAAAGCTGCGGCGGGGACACAGACAGAGTCCTCAGTGTGGCCTTGGCCGAGCCCCAGAGCACTGAGGGGGCCGGTGTGCACAGAGACAGAGGACAGGGGCCAGGACGGGAGGGGACAGCTGCAGGTGGACGGGGGCACCGCGAGAGGCCAGGCTGTGACCCAGGTGAGAGCCTGCTGACCCTAGGGTCAGAGCATCTCAAACTCAAACTCCAACGATGGGCTTTCTCCACTAAAACTGTAACGCCCCCAAATGGCAGACAAAAACGTTAAAGTTACATGAAAATTATATAAAGACTACTTGAATTTAGGTCTTACCCTTGAAATGTAAAACAGCTTCCAATTCAAAGTTTGCCAAGTTAAATATGAATAAACCAGCTGAACTTCCAATCCCCACGCAGGTGGCAGAAGAAAGACTAAGACTGAAAGAAAGAGAGAACACTGCACAGCCCCTCTTCCTCAGCTTCAGTTCCACAGCACCAAAGGTTATGCTGGTTCTCCATACGGGAGTACGGGAGAAGCAGGTGACAAGTGACCTCAGAAACCTGACACCAGTCCCTGGGAGCCAAGTTAAGTCCTGAGCAGCAGTGGGGTCACTGCTTCCCGAGGAACAGTGGGGACACAAGACCTCAGACCCTCTGGTCAGCTCAAGCACAAGCCCGTACTACTCCCACCCTGTTCCCCTCGCCCTCTCCCCCCCATCCCATGGTGCAGACCAGGCGGGACGCCTGTGCAGAGACCTGGCTGCCTGGCCTGCAAGCACAGCAGGGCTGCAGCCACACCAGCAGCCTCCTCAAGTCTCCCACCCCAGTAGGACCAGAGGCTGGTCCCTAGTCATCTCCAGAGCTCTCCATACTCTTGCAGAGCAGAAAACATTTCTATCGGACAAGATAAATAAAATTACCTTGGGGTCAAGTTTAAATGTATGATATATGGCACACATGGGGGAAAGTTTAGAATGAGTTGTGATTACATCTACCCTTTGCCTAATATAGAAGAAGTCCAGGTCTGCTTAGATTTGGGTAAAGAACATTTGAAATAATCTCCTTTCTTTTATTAAATTGACTTAAAAGAATATCAACCTTAAAATTTAAAATATGCAATCCTAAGAACACTTACAGTTATTGCTACTCAAACAGATAAAAATACTTTGGTTTTATTTTAATCATTCTAGGAGGCTTTCTGCACACGTGGCCTTGGCGGAGTTGGTGGTACCTATGATCTACACTCACAGGGTGCCAGGCTCAGCACAGGAAGTGTCTCTTCTATCTCTTCCTTAGTGGGAGGGAAGCTGGCTGTCTTCTAGGACAAGAGTTACTGACAATCTGAGATCTGACATTAAAACAATTCGTCAAGGCGAAGGCTAGGTGCTGACATGGGAAATGCTGCGGGAAATGCTGCGGGAAATGCTGTGGGAAATTCTGCGGGAAATGCTCTGGGACGTGCTGTGGGAAATGCTCTGGGACGTGCTGTGGGAAATGCGGGAAATGCTGCAGGAAATGCTGCAAGAAATGCTGCGGGAAATGCTGTGGGAAATGCTGCGGGAAATGCTGCGGGAAATGTGGGAAATGCTGTGGGAAATGCTGCAGGAAATGCTGCGGGAAATGTGGGAAATGCTGCGGGAAATGTGGGAAATGCTGCGGGAAATGCTGGGGGAAATGTTGCGGGAAATGCTGCGGGAAATGTGGGAAATGCTGTGGGAAATGCTGTGGGAAATGCTGTGGGAAATGCTGCGGGAAATGTGGGAAATGCTGCGGGAAATGCTGCGGGAAATGCTGCGGGAAATGTGGAAAATGCTGCGAGAAATGCTGGGGGAAATGTCGTGGGAAATGCGGGAAATGCTGTGGGAAATGCTGCAGGAAATGCTGCGGGAAATGCTGTGGGAAATTCTGTGTTGCTGCAATAATTCAGACTGTGAACCACAAAAAACACTCGGGCTTATACATTACAAAGCACAATATTAGAAATAAAAGCAAGACCCTATATCATGGAGCCTGTAAGGGAGAGAGACAGAGTTTCAAGGAGAGAGCCACAAAAAGAAGTAAGGGAAACGGCCTACTTAGAGTTTAACTGTGATTTAAAGTGGGGGTGGAGTTCCCATCATGGCTCGGTGGTTAACGAACCCAACTAGTAACCATGAGGTTGCGGGTTTGATCCTTGGCCTCACTCAGTGGGTTAGGGATCTGGCACTGCTGTGAGCTGCGATGTACACCGCAAACGCGGCTTGGATCCCACATTGCTGTGGCTGTGATAGGCCGGCAGCTACAGCTCCAATTCGACTCCTAGACTGGTAACCTCCATATGCCATGGGTGCAGCCCTAAAAAGACAAAAAGACAAAAAAATAAAATAAGATAAAATAAAATAAAAATAAAGTGGGGGTAAGGTTTACTTGGTAAGAAATAGGTATTTATACAGGAAATAATGAAAGTCAAGGTAAAAACATTAGGAAAAAATAGATTTACCACTAGAACAAAATATTTTAAAATTTGTATGGAGGAGTTTCCATCATGGCTCAGTGGAAATGAATCTGACTAGCATCCATGAGGATGCAGGTTCTATTCCCGGCCTTCCTCAGTAGGTTAAGGATCCAGTGTTGCCGGGAGCTGTGGTGTAGGTTGCAGACGTGGCTCAGATCTTGAGTTGCTGTGGCTGTGGCATAGGCCAGCAGCTATAGCTCCAATTCAACCCCTAGCCTGGGAACTTCCATATGCCACAGGTGTGGCCCTAAAAAGACAATAAATAAATAAATAAATAAATAAATAAATAAATAAATAAAATAAAAGTTGTATGGAAACACAAACGACCTCAAGTAGCCAAAGCAATATTGAAAAGAAAAAACGGAACTGGAGGAATCAGGCTCCCTGACTTCAGACTCTACTACAAAGCTTGAATCATCAAAACAGTATGGTACTGGCACAAAAACAGAAATATAGATCAAAGGAACAGGATAGAAAGCCCAGAAATACACCCAGGCACCTATGGCCAACTAATCTATGACAAAGGAGGCAAGAATATAGAGTGGAGGAAAGACAGTCTCTTCAGTAAATGGTGCTGGGAAAAATGGACAACCACGTGTAAGAGAATGACATAAGAACATTTTCTAACACCATACACAAAAATAAACTAAAACTGGATTAAAGACCTAAATGGAAGGCCAGATACGATAAAACCCCTGGAAGGAAACAAAGGCAGAACACTCTTTGACATAAATCACAGCAACATCTTGTTTGATAACCTCCTAGAATAATGACGATAAAGATACAAATAAACCAATGGGACCTAATTAAACTCAAAATCTTCTGCAAAGCAAATGAAACCATTAAAAGAATGAAAAGACAGCCCACAGAACAGGAGAAAATCTTTGCAAATGATGTAACTGACAAAGAATCTCCAAAATGCACAAACAACTCATACAAAGAAACAAACAACCCAACTGAAAAATAGGCAGAAGACCTAAATAGGCATTTCTCTAAAGAAGATATACAGATGGCCAGCAGGCACAGAAAAAAATACTGAACATCACTAATTATTAGAGAAATGCAAATCAAAACTACAATGAGGTACCACCTCACACCTGTCAGAATGGCCATCATTAACAAGTCAACAAACAACAAATGCTGGAGAGGGTGTGGAGAAAAGGGAACCCTCCTACTCTGCTGGTGGGAATATAAATTGGTACAACCACTGTGGAAAACAGTATGGAGGTACCTTAGAAAACTATACATAGAACCACCATATGACCCAGTGGTCCCACCCCTGGGCACATATCCGAACAAAACTTTGGTTGAAAAAGACACATGCACCCCTATGTTCACTGCAGCACTATCCACAATAGCCAAGACATGGAAACAACCGAAATGTCCAGACAGACAAATGGATTAAGAAGATGTGGTACCTATACTTAATGGAATACTACTCAGCCATAAAAAAGAACAAAATAATGCCATTTGCAGCAGCATGGATGGAACTAGAGACTCTCATACTAAATGAAGTAAGTCAGAAAGAGAAAGACAGATACCATATGATATCACTTACATGTGGAGTCTAAAACATGGCACAGATGACCTATCTACAGAGCAGAATCAGATCACGGACATGGAGAGCAGACCTGCGTTTCCTAGGGGGTGAGGCACGGAGTGGGATGAACTGGGAATCTGGGGTTGGCAGATGCAAACTACTGCATTTGGAGTGGATAAGCAACGAGGTCCTGCTGTACAGCGCAGGGGACTATATCCAGTCACTTGTGACAGAACATGATGGAGGATAATGTGAGAAAAGGAATGTGTACATTTCCATAACTGGGTCACTTTGCTGTACAGCAGAAATTGACAGAACATTGTAAATCAACTATAACTAAAACTTTTTAAAATTAAATAAAAAGACATACTGGATAATGGCAACTTCTGACCTACTTTTAAAAAAAGGCTTAAAGCCATTTATTTAAAAAAAAAAAAAAAAAAAAAACTAAACCAACAGAGAGAAAACCAGCGGGGATAAACCTACGGGGGGCAGAGCAGGTGGCATATCTCCCAGAGCCTGAAAATGAAAGGACTGCATTTGCCCAGGCAAAGTCACGAGCTAGATTTAACTGTCACATCAGCAGTTTTCCATCTCTGTCAGCTCCTTTGGGGCAGCGCGCAGATACTAGGGGACTCGGCGATGGAGGACGCACAGCTCCAGGCAGAGCGAAGGGGCAGGGCCGCCAGGTGGAATCGCTGGGCTCAGCCAGAAAAGCCATGGCACCCCGGGGCCCCTTGCCAGACCTCGAAGAGGCTGGACACGGGACGCTCACGAGCTGAGCCTGTCCCCTCACCCCGTGCGGCCCCGGTCTCACAAGACCTGCCTGCCCCTGACAGAGATGGCGCAGGACAGTCACCAGCAGCTGCAGGAGTCCCAGGAGGGGACCAGAGATAGAGAGGGAAACCCAGGGGCTTCGGGAGACCACTGTCGGTTAAGGATCACTCAGCAAAGCCAGCAGAACATCTTGGAAGGAAGTGGGCTTGCTTAACTATAAGACTACAGACAAAAGCACGAGCTATGCCTCAGGTCACTAAGATGAAATGGAATGATTCAAGTTCAGCAAGACAAGGATCCTTGAGACCAAGGACAGCGGTTTAAGGGAAAGGTGACCTGCCCAAGTGGGAGACCTTCATTATACGGAAACCTGAGATGAGGTTCCAACCACGTATTTCCGCATCTGTCACCGCCCTTCTGATCTGAACGAGCACCGCGACAGCCCGAGCTTGACCTCACCGGGTCAAAGCCTCTCTGAGCAGACACAGAGGAGGCGCTGTGACGTGAGTCCGCCGTGTCCTCGAAGAACGACGGAGGGGTGGTTGCTTCCCCCCCCCCCGACGCGCGGTGGGAAACCACAGCCCGCCTGACCCTCGGGTGGGGCCTCCAGCCAGCCCGCGGGCGTCCCTCAAGGTGTCTTATCTTAATGCACCTACTTCTTGCCCGTCACTTTGCCTCTCACCGAATTCCTTCTGCACCCGAGACAGAGAACCTGAACCTCAGCAAGTCCAGACACCGGGTGAGTGATTCTAATTTAAAGTCGTGGGTTCGAGTCCCAGTCTGGGTTCTGGCTGGGATCGAGTCACAGGTGATGTCAGCTTCAGTCCCAGGACCCTGGCTTCTCCCCTCCCCTCCCACCCCCACCCCGACCCCCACCCACGCCGCCCGCCCCCCACCCGCTCAGCAAGGGTCGGGGACGATCACCTGGGCAGCTGCTCAGCTTCCCGGTGGAGAAAGTGTCTCTCTGTGTCCTTAGGTCAGCTCGAGTCACACAGCGGTAACAGTGGCCTTCAGCCAAACCGAACACCCAAAGCTGGGACAGCAAGATGCCACGAGGTAAGGTGAGAGCAGGCGGGCTGCCCACGCGGCCTCGGACCCCGCTCTGCTCTGGCTCTAACTCCGTGCCCCCGGCTCCCCAAGCCGAGACCCCTCGGGGGCACACCTGACTCCGGGTGCAGACCCGCCCTCAGCCCCCGCGCCCAGCCACTCCGAGAACACGGCCGACGGCGACGCGTCCCCGGGCCCCTGGGTGCTGAGCTCAACTTTGTCAAAAAGGGAAAGTTATCTCTGCTTGCAAAACACATCCCTGACCCTGGGACTTAGACCAAGAAACACACTTGGTCCCGGACCCGCCCTGGCAGAGCTGCTAAAACCCCTGGAACTTCCTGCTGAGGGTGACTAAGGTGTCGTTTGTTTGTCATGTTAATGAGGTGACTTCTGGAAAGCCCTTGGGTCACATCAGGCCGGACCACCCCGTCCCAGGGAGGGTGGGGGCCACAGTCCTGCCTGCGAGCGCACCTCCCTGCAGCTCCCCGCATTTCCAGGTGGGTGAGGGCACCCTCCAGGGACGGAGGCAGCCCTGCTCCGCTGTGCTGGGGACCCCAGACTCCCCGCGGGGCCCTTCATCCGGCTGCTCTTCCGACCCGGTAGGGGGTCCTGGGAACGGCCCCACGGCCCAGCCAGACAGGCGTGGGTGGCCTGGACTACCTGCCGTTGGCCTCGAGGGCGGCGGCCAGTCCGGGTTCCACTGGACGACCCCCGGGTGCGGTGGTGAACTGCTCCCTGGGGGACCCCTGGGCTGGGGGTCCCCACGGCTGGGGGTGCCATGGCTGGGGGTCCCATGGCTGGGGGTCCCCACGGCTGGGGGTCCCATGCCTGGGGGTCCCCACGGCTGGGGGTCCCACGGCTGGGCACAGAAGCCTCAGAACTGGTAGCGAGGAGGCTCGCGGGGGGCAGACGGGGCTACTTCCCCAGATTACGGCCGAGCTCGCCCACCCAAAACTAGTTCCAAAAAGATCAAACGGCTTCAAATTTCTCAAAATATATCAAGCTGACACTACCGGCTGTAGGGGCAGTTTGCTACCAGAGCTTCTCCAGAGGCCCCTGCTTCTCAGGAGGCAAGACCCCCACCGCACCCGCGGGTATGAAAGCCCCCCGGAGTGGGGCACAGGGTCCCAGCAAAGACCACAAAGAAGCACGAAACAGAGCCCTTTCTGGACGTGGTCGCTTAGTCATGATAACGTGGGAAAACGAAGCGGTGTGGCCCTCACCTGGCCGTCCGCAGAGCCGGCGACCAGCTGCTGACTCCGCGGGTCCAGGAAGAGACTCAGGAGAGGGCAGGCTGCGGATCAGACACACTGCTCACCATCACGTCACCCGACACAGTTTAAACTCAGAACTACCGGCTTTACTTAGAGAATTTCTTCCGGTCAAGTTTGAACCATTCCAAGATAAGCTCTTTAGCAGGAAGCAGAACGTGTGAGTGATCAGACTTGGAACCTGCCAGAATGTGGGCAGACGGGTTCGGGACCAGGAGTCTCACCGCCCTCCCAGCCCCTCGGAGCCACTGACGCTCCACGGCCCCAAGTGGGAACCACACCAGCGCCCAGAAAGCAGTGAACATGCACAGAGGGATTCATGAGCGTGCAAGAAGCAATACAAGCACAGGCTTAGAGATGAAAACATGTGGCAATTAAACCAGCGTGCCTTTTTTTTTTTACTGTTGCCTAGGATGTCATTTTATTTAAAATTTATTCTGAATCTAAGAATTCCCGTCATGGCAAAGCGTAACGAACCTGACCAGTATCCAGGAGGACACGGGTTCAATCCCTGACCTCGCTCAGTGGGTTAATGATCCGGCGTCGCCATGAGCTGTAGTGCAGGTCATGGATGCAGCTCAGATCCTAGCCTGGGAACCTCCATGTACCATGGGTGCAGCCCTGGGGAAAAAAAAAAAAAAAAACTTATTCTGAATCTAAACTGTCAAGAATTTAAAAGGAGGGAGTTCCCATTGTGGCTCGGTGAGTTAAGAATCTGACTAGTATCCATGAGGATGAGGGTTCAATCCCTGGCCTTGCCTAGTGGGTTAAGGATCCAGCATTGTCTCGAGCTGCAGTGTAGGCCACGGACACAGCTCAGATCTAGTGTTGCTGTGGCTGTGGAGTAGGCCGGCAGCTGCAGCTCAGGTTCAACCCCTAGCCTAGGAACTTCCATATGCCGCTGGTGTAGCCCTAAAAAGAAAAAAATAAAACAATTTAAAAGGAGAATTAAGATAAATGAATATTTAAAAACACGGCAGGTCGGTCCTAAATAAACTTTATAAATGACATCAACATCAAGTCTGTAATTGCTTTTTTAACACTCTAAATTCCACATAGTTAATTTTAGGAAAACAATTCCAACATAATTCCAAGAAATACACTCTTTGCTTATGATTGACAAATGTATTCAAGTTGTTAAGATATCACTGACAACAAATTAATTGTCTCAGGAAGACCCCCTGGAATGTCACAGCGCTGGCTCACAGATCACACACACACAGGGAGACGCGGCTACACGTAGTCTATGAACAGAAGACACGCAGAAGCCTTAAGTTACCTGTTAACACTGATGAGCTGTATATTAACGCCACCTCCACTGCCCTCCTCCAAGCCCCGCCGTGGCTGCGGTCAGCCTTCCTCCCAAGTGCCGGCAGGGACGGCAGCACGGGCTGGAGAGCTGACCCCCCACCCGCAAACGTCCCTGTGGGGGTGCAGGCAGCCGATCAGACAAGAGCACTGCCCCCAGGACACCCGCTGGAGACAGACACACATCCACTTACCCCATAAAAAGCACCATGAAACCTAGAAGACTTTCTCCACTAATGTAATGCAAGCCACTGAAAAACGCAGCTTAGAACAGTAACTGTATGACGTCAATTATCATCAGATGATTAAAGGTAGATCACAACGTGCGTGAGGACAGCGGTTACGATGAGTATACATTTCTGCTCCCTCCAGTTCCTAGAAAATGAAACCAGCCGGTTGTCTGTCAATAACCACGCACCCTCAGAAACACTTGGCTTCCTCGTGGTATCTAAGGCTTCGCTTTACACAGTTAAAAAGCAGCTTCACCGGAAACTGTTCAGTGTTCCTTTAAAGTCAGACCCCGGCCTCCGCAGGAGTGCGACCTCCCCTCGCGCTTGCGGCCGCGCATCCACCGAATCCACCGAACGGCTGAGCCTGGGAACGCGCCGCGCCACGGGAGCAGCCGCCGCGGGGCGGGAGACAGGCCACAAACGAGCCTCGGGCCGACCACCGCCTCCCCTTCTATCTTCACGGGCTTTGAGGTGCGTGGTTGGGAGCCGGCGCCAGGCCTCTCGTTTTCTTTCTAGAACATCTGTCTTCCTTCAAACACCGGCTCACCTCTCCGTGACATGAAGACGGCCAGTTTCGTGCGGTTTGGGGGCGACCTAACGCTCACACACGCAACCACTGGAAGAGGTTCGCACAAACGTCCCACCTGCTCACAGCCCAGAGCCGGAGGTCCCGCTGCAAACGCCCAGGGCCCCGCGCTAATCCAGGTGGCCTCCACTGCGTGACTTCACAGCAACGTGAACCTCTTCTCACGTGTGAGCCTCAGTGGCACAGTCTGGGCGAGAACTATCTGAGGACAGACAGGCACACCCTGTGCCCACAGGGCCGCCGCAGAGGCCGCCGGCAGGACGCCGCAGCGAAGGCTCTAGGCCTCGCGTTCCTCCGAAGCCAGGCTTTCTACAGTGGGTACGGCAACACAAGCCCCTGCAGACCAGCAACCTGTTAACTATACTCCTGTGGCAAGTGGAAAACAAGGCAGGGCCCGGGCCTGGGAGCCTGGCGACTCCCTGGTGTGGGTGCCGCCCGCCCCCAGCAGGTGGCCCCTGGTCCCAGGTGAGAGCAGCCATCCCACAGCCAAGCCGAGGTTTAAAAATCGCAGCACCCCGAGACGCCCCACGCTTGCTGCAGCCAGCTCCAGGGCGGAAGAAGGCGGCAAAGCACCGTGCTTGATGGAAAGCAAATTTTGACAGAGAGAGAAACAGAGCAGCGCGCCTCCCGGGCCCCGCCGAGGCGCTGAAGCGGGAGAAACGCGCTTCACTGAGCGGGCATCTCAGCTCATTCCCGGAACCCGACCGCGCGGGAAGCCTCCTGACCAACCCGGCGGCTCTCACTCCTCGGCTCTCAGGCTGCAAGAGGAAGGCCCGCTTCCGTTCATCGCCCCGGCATCTTTGCCGAAACAGGCCCGGGTAAATGCAGACACAAGGGCGCGAGGGCCCAGCGTCCGGCGCCCCATCGGCCCCGAGCTCCGCCGGCGTCGGATCTCACCGCAGCGTCCAGCGTGAGTATTCGGTTTCCAGCACGCACCGCAGCAACGTGGTCGTCGGGACTACGCCTGAAACACAGCACCGCTCCCAGCTGGGCGTGGAGGACCGCAGCCCGCGGAGGCCGCCCTGGAGGGGGGCGGTCACCAGCGTCCGCCCTCACCGAGGTGAGGGTATCCGGGCAGCGCTGCCAGCACACCCTCTACTCCCGGCTCGCGCAGTCACCTAAGCCTGGTTTGACCCGGCTCTTTCCGAGTATTAAAAGCAGCGAGGAAACAGTCCGGACAGTATGGAACCCAGGGACCGTCTGCAGGGATGGGACTGTCCACCGGGGGAGGCAGGACCTCAAGGGGCTGCCTCTGCACACGGCGGTCGTGCGGCTGGAGCTGACCGTCCCACGCTGCCCCCGGGCCTGGCCGTAGCGCCTGCTCCGGCGTGTGCTGCCAGGCAGCAGGGACAGTGAGCGACTGTAGCTCTGCAGTGCAACCTGAGGCCAGGGCCTGCTTCGGCCAGCCCGCTCTTCTTTCTCCAGACTGTCTTGACTACTCCAGAGGTTTTCTGTGTTTCCACATGAATTTTTACATCATTGTTTCTGCTTCTGCGACCCCCCCGGCCTTTTGACCTCATCTGATAAAACTCCCCTGACATCACCAGGATCCAGCCGCACGAGCCTGTCATCCCACGGAGCGGCCCCTCGCGGTCCTCGGGCCCAACGCCACCTCTGCGGCCCCGCGCGCGTCCGTCCCGCCCTGTCCCCACGCCACGCGGCTCTCTTCTCCACCACGCTTCCCGCGACTGCCTGTCTGTTCACAGGTTTCTGTCTGCCTCCCTCTCTACGCTGTAAACGGACCACCGTCTCTGTAAGGAAAGAACGCGTCAGCTCATCTACTTTCAGAGCTGCTCCGAGACCACAGACTCAGAACAAGGCGACCCCGAGGTGCGCAGCAGCGAGCCAGGACGCCAGCTCCACGCTCAGCGAAGGGCAGCAGAGCTGAAAGGCCTCTTGTGCTTCCCACACACAACACTCCCCTCAGGCCTGGTCTCAAGGCTAAAGGAACCACAAGTGATCCAAAACCCCTCACTGGCACCAAGTAGATTTAAGAACAAGTCATCCCCGCTGCACCTTTTCAAGGTGTTTCAAATTTCCACGTACCGTGACGCATCCCCTCTCGGCACTCGTCCAGGTTCCAGGTCACAACGCAGCCCGTGAGGCTGAGCACAGCAGAGGGGGAGAGCCTCTGCGCTTCCGCAGCCGACAGCAGTAACCGGCTGACGGTGTCCTTTTAGGGTGAGCAGCTAAAGAAATTAGCAAAAACAAAAAGATCAGAGACCACAGACAACGTCTGGAGGGTGAAAGAATATAGCAACATAACCTCAAGCCCAAGAAAATAAATGGACTGAGTTTTTCAAAGATACTTATTTCATATATTCACACCCATTTCGTATATTAAATCCCCTCTCGTGTGCATTATTTCTCAGGTGGGCCTCGTCGCCGCTACTCGGCATCACAAATGCACACACCGTCCGGGCGCCAGATGACCGCGTCCTTCCGTTTCTTCTCTACGTATTAACTAGACAAAGGCACCCTGCACCCCAGTCCACGCCCCCGAGGAGCACTGCGCCGAATATGGGAGCAAAACAGCAAGGACTCGGCAAGCGGAGGAGGGCCCGGGTCGCTGCGGAAGCAGAAACTGCTGGTGCCGCTGGGACGAGCAGAGCAGAGGAGAGGACGGAGCTGGAGGAAGGCGGGCCGGGGGAGCCCCGAAATCTGCAGGAGGAGCTGATGGAGCTCAGGGAGTCACAGCCCACGAACAAGCGCACAAGCAGAGGGACGCGACGACCCGGGTTCTTCCTCAGGGACGGAAACTCCTGCAAGCACTGGAGCCAGACTAGCTTGGGGGACACAGCTGACACCAGAATATTCCAACAGAGACACAGAAGAGGCTCGAGCTAAGGCGGCAGAAACGGAGACGGGAGGTGATGACCAGAGGGCTGAGAGAGGAGGGCAGGGGCAAAAGCGAAGATCGTCTGCGCCGTGCGGAACCTGGGTGGGCGACGGCTTAGGGAGGGGGAGACACGACAGGGGGAAGGGCTGGGACCCGCGCACGTGGGGCGTTTGGTCCAGAGTGCACTGACTGGCACGAGCCGACCGCAGGTGGACAGCGCGCAGCCTGACGGGAAGGCGGCCCCTCGGGGACTCGAGGACCCGCGCGGCCGCTCGGCCACGGCAGGCCGTTCATCTGCACCAGCCTCCCAGTGGGAGGGGCCGTCGGCGAGCACCGGAGGTGATGCAGGGGGACGATCGGAGAACAGAAACGAGATGAAGGGTGCCAGCCCGGGGGCCGCCTCGTGGGAAGCCATCTACAGCAGGCAGCTCTGACAACCCCGGGAAAGGGTTCGAGAGGCGAGATATTTGTGGGGTAAACGGTGCAGTCAGAGGCATCGTTCTCAGAGCATAAACACGGCATCTTACTGGGAGAAGAGCAAAGACTTCTCTTCTGAGAACAGAATGAGCCGACCCAAGAGAAGAGGAAGAGCTGAGTCCCCTCGGCCCTGGCGGGACCGGGTCCCCTGGAAGTGCTGTGCCCACCGCCAGCCAGCGACCCAAAGCAAACATGAGTTCCTCTGGAGTCCCCGTCGTGGCGCAGTGGTTAACGAATCTGACTAGGAACCATGAGGTTGCGGGTTCGATCCCTGGCCTTGCTCAGTGGGTTAACGATCCGGCGTTGCCATGAGCTGTGGTGTAGGTTGCAGACGCAGCTCGGATCCCGTGTTGCTGTGGCTGTGGTGTAGGCCGGCAGATACAGCTCGGATTAGACCCCTATCCTGGGAACCTCCACGTGCCGCGGGTGCGGCCCTAGATAAACCAAAGAAAAAAAAAAAAAACAAGTAAACATAAGTTCCTCTGAAGGAGGCTAAGGTCATACGGAGCCTCAAACTATCTATACATTTTTTTCATACGTCACGTCCAGTAATCAGCCAAAACCAGTCAGACCCTCAGGAAGACCAGACCACTCAGTCAAAACCCAACGGAAATAAGAAATGATGGAAAATACCCCGAGGTCATTCCAGTGGCCCTGAAACCAAGCCGGAACTGGTCCAGGTGACAAAACTACTACTAAGGACATTAAATAGTCATTATGATTTCATTCTGTGTTTTCGAAAAATTAAACAGGCACAGAGCGTACATTAAAATAAGCTTCAATTCTAACTTCAAGTGATGAAAACTAAAATGAAAAACACACTGAGTAGGATTAAAAGCAGATTCAGTATTGCAGAAAGAAAAATAGATGATCTGATTGGCCTCTGCCTATTAAAGAAAATGAATCAATAATTCGTCCCCTTCTAAAACAGAAAGCACCAGGCCAAGACAGGCTTACTGGTAAATGCTCCTAAACATTTAAGAGAGAAATCAGAACCAGTTTTCCAAAATTTTTTTCAGAGAATAGAAGAAATAAGAGGAAACCCTCCTTTTCAGAAGACAGAGAGAACACTTCCTCACTTTCACTCTCTGAACCAGCATTACCCAGACGCTAAGACCAAAGACATGACAAGAAAAGAAAATGACAGACACCGGGGTTCCTGTTCTGGCTCAGCGGTTAACGAATCCCACTAGCATCCATGAGGACGCAGGTCTGATCCCTAGCCTCACTCAGTGGGTTAAGGATCTGGCACTGCTGTGCGCTTGTGGTGTAGGTAGCAGACGCGGCTTGGATCCTGTGTTGCTGTGGCTGTGGTGTAGGCCGGCAGCTGCAGCTCTGATTCAACTCCTAGCCTGGGAACCTCCACATGCGTGGGTACAGCCCCAAAAAGACAAAAAAAAAAGACCAAAAAGATGAGCCATAGACACGCAAGAGACGTCCCTGGTAAGGACCAGGGCCTCGTAAGACGCAACAAGAAAATCAACAACCCACTTAAAATATGAGTCAAAGACACTGAGACACCTTCCCCAGGAAGACGTGCAGATGGCACATCTGCACAGAAAAGCACGTGCCATCAGGAAGTGCACATTAGAAAGCAGTAAGAAACAGTGTACACTTGCTAGAACGGCAAAAACACTGCCAGACACTGACAGCACCAAATGCCGGTGAGGATGCGGAGCAAAGGGAACTCTTACGCTTCGCTGGTTCAAGTGCGAAATGGGCCAGACATTTAGAAGACGGCTTGGCAGTTCCTCCCCAAGCTAAACACACTGCTGCCGTGCAGCTCAGCAACCCTCCTCCTTGGTACCTACCGAAAGGAGCTGAAAACTGACATCCACAGAAAAATTTGCACAAAAACTTATGTTTATAGCAGCTTTATTCATAATTGCCAAAACTTTTTTTTTTTGATTTTATGCAATTTTATAAATATGATGTATACTGAACGATCCCATGAGCTATGTGGTTCTAACCCTTCCCTCTGGTTACCCATTTCATTTTTTTTTTTT
>PVHT021183602.1:241958-275745 GCA_004024745.2 Catagonus wagneri
GGGAGGTAGGGGGTTGCTTCTATTGCGTAATCGCCCCTCCTACCTCTTGATGTGGTCTCCGCTGTGTCTTCTGGAGCAGAGTATCTTTTTTGGAAGTTTACAGTCCATTTGGTTGAAGGTTGCTCGGCATTTGGCTGTATTTTTGCTGTTTTTCGGGAGAGAAGTTGAGCTCCAGTCCTTCTATTCCGCCATCTTAATCTATCCTGGTTACCCATTTCCTAATTGCCAAAACTTGAAGCAAGCAAGCAAGATGTCCTTCAGTAAGTGAATGAACTGGTCGATCCAGACAACAGAATATTATTCAGCACTAAAAAGAAGTGAGCTCTCAGGCCCTGAGAAAACACGGAGGAAGCTGAAATGCGTATTACTAGAGAAAGAAGCCAGTCTAAAAAGGGTACATGCTGCACAATTCCAACATCTGGAAAAGGCAAAATTACGGAGACAGTAAAAGATCCAAGGTTGTCGGGGTGTTGGGGGGGATGAATAAGCAGAGTACGGAGGAGGCTCGGGGCGTGAGACCACCCTGTGCGACACCGAAGTGGTGGGCACGTGTCATTACACATTTGTCCAGACCCAGAGAAGGTGCAACCCCAAACATGAAGCCTAAGGCGGACTGCGGGCTCTGAGAGGAACCGATGCAGGTGGCGGGGGCTCGCTGGCTGTAACTGCCGCACCACTCTCTGCAGGCGGACTGCGGTCCCGGGGACAAAAGCATAAAGGAAATCTCCGCGCTTTCCCCTCCGTTCTCCTGTGAGCCTAAAACTGCCCTTGAAAAGTAAGTCCAAGCACAAAGAGCAAGTAAGAAGTAGTCTGCCACAAAGGGAAGCATAGCCAAAACGCCCAGGGATACAGAATGTCACTTCCTAGTGTCAGTGCAGTCAGTTCTTCAAAAAGACATACAGATGCTAAACAGTTACACGCTTAATAACAGAGCTTCAAAATACGTGGAGCAAGCTGATAGAACAGAAACAGACAGACTCGCACTTGGAGTCATAATTTCAACATTCCTCTCTCGGTCACTGACAGAACAAGTGAACCTGAAGAGAAACTCGGAGAACACTATCGGCCAACTTGACCTGACATTTATAAACCAAAGACACACAAATACTCAGCGTGGCTTCATTATAATAGTCACAAGTGAAAATTACCTACATGTCCACCAACAGGGAAGAAGTGGCTCAGTGGTCACGAACCCGACTAGCACCCACGAGGATGCCGGTTCGATCCCTGGCCTCATTCAGTGGGCTGGGAATCTGGCGTTGCCGTGAGCTGTGGTGTAGGTGACAGACTCAGCTTGGGTCCTGCGTTGCTGTGGCTGTGGCACAGCCCGGCAGCTGCAGCTCCAATTCAACCCCTAGCCTGGGAACTTTCATATGCCTCGGGTGCAGCCCTAAAAAGCAAATAAATAAATAAGTATCCACCAACAGGAGAATGGATCAACAAATTATGGTACATCCATATGACAGAAAACTACTCAATAATAAAGAAGAAGAGCTGACACCTACAATACTGTAGGTAAACCTCAAACTAACTGAGTGAAAGAAGCCAGACAAAAAGTAGAAACCTGACTGACACAGAACTCCAAAACATGCAAACAAATAGAAAGCTTATATTTTAGAATACATAAAAGAACTCCTTCAAATCAACAGGGAAAAGACAGATAATTCAACAGAAAAAAAAGGCAAGAGACTGAACACATATATCACAAAAGAGAATGTCTCAATAGCCAGTTAAGGTGACCAAAGGCATTAAAGCTCATTAATCAGCAGCAAGTTGCAAACTGTAACTAAGTACCACTACTCTCAGCAGAAGGGATCAAGTCAGAAGGACCAAGCGTGGGTCAGGACGTACACAGCGCGTCCTAGGAAGCACACAGTGCTGCAACCACTTTGCAAAGCTTGGCAATATCTTTCCAACTAACTGTATACGTTCCCTAAGACTCAGCAACTGTATATACATGTGCATCAAAAGACATACGGAAGGACGTTTGCAGCAATGAAAACATGGAAACAAACTAAACCTCCAGTAACAGCAGAATGGATAAATGCGGTCTCGCCACTCAATGGAACATTACACAGTAATGAACAGGAACAATGTGGATGAGCCCCGTAAACATAACAGCGACTCAAAGAAACCAGCAAAAAAGAATGTGCAAAGCATGACATGATTGATACTCAGTTCCAACGCGAGCAGAAGTCACCCACTAGCTAGAAGTCAAGGCAGCACTCCAGCCTCAGCTGACGGAGGGCTGCGCTGGATGGCAGCTGCCTGGATATGTTCCTTTATGACAATCACTACATGTGCACTTAATCTTGGCACACATTTTAAGTATTTTATGCTTAATAAAAAAGTCAGAGAGACCAAGCTAGAGATCTGAATGTGGGAGTCAGTTCATCAATCCAAGTTGTGTTGAAGAAACACATGAAAACCTCTCTCGACTGAGTGGGACAAAAATTTAAAATACAGATTTCCCTTTAGTGATGGGCACCTTTCACTTTAGCAAAGTGACTGGCAGTATACATGAAAGTTAAAGAAAACTTCAAAGCAAATACAGCTTTGGTTCATACATACTGTAATCACTATTCTCAAACTCCTAAAGCCCAAATGAAGATAAAAATTACCCCCAAACCAAAAATATTGAATTTACTTTTTTTTTTTTTCTGGTTTTTAGGGCCACACCCATGGCATAAGGAAGCTCCCAGGCTAGGGGTCCAGTCGGAGCTGTAGCTGCCAGCCTACGCCACAACCACAGCAATGCCAGATCCGAGCTGGGTCTGCGACCTACACCATAGTTCACGGCAATGCCGGATCCTTAACCCACTAAATAGGGCCAGAGATCGAACCTGGTTCCTAGTTGGATTCATTAACAGCTGCACCCTGAGGGGAACTCCTACTTTTTAACTTTTTACAATATAACCCATTTTTAAGAATATCCAGATAATTACATTAGTCATGGAATAAGCTTTAGAACAAAAATCGACATCTTTAAGACAGCTTGATTAAAGTTTCAGCAATAACCTCAATACACTTAAATACTGTATTAAAAATCTGTTAAAGTTCAACGTGCCTTTCTTCCTTATATTCTTACTCCAAAAGGAATTTTAAATAATTTTAAGTTATTTCTATTTATTTATTTATTCATTTATTTTGTCTTTTGCTTTTTTTTATCTAGAGCCTCAAACGCAGCATATGGAGGTTCCCAGGCTAGGGGTCTAACAGGAGCTGTAGCTGCCAGCCTACGCCACAACCACAGCAACGCGGGATCCAAGCCGCGTCTGCAACCTTCACCACAGCTCACAGCAACACCAGATCCTTAACCTACTGAGCAAGGCCAGGGATTGAACCCGCAACCTCATGGTTCTTAGTCGGATTCCTTAACCACTGAGCCATGAAGGGAACTCCTCAATTTATTTTTAAATAAAGTGATTCCAGTTTACTTTCTAAAAATGAAAACTTGATCTGTTTTGTTGTGTCAGCGTTTCTCTCTCAGGGTTGGCAGCTGTACCCACAAAAGCCAGAGTCTCCCAGAAACACCTGAGGAGCAGGGCAATGACGGCAAGGTCTGGCACTTAACAAAAAGCCCAGGTGACTTGTTAAGCTTTTCAGCTGTCCTGTTATAGCTGATTTACACTGTCCTGTCAATTTCTGCCATGCAGCACAGTGACCCAGCCATATACATACGACGAGGTATAGCTCCCTGTGCTACACAGCAGGGTCTCAACCCAGATGACGCTGCAGACACCTGGTGGGAAGGGTCCTGGATGCTCCGTACGCAGAGGTCATTTCCATCCAAGGGGAAGGCACGGTGCTGCCAACTGCAGGCCGGCTGGACGTGGGATGCAGACTCCCTGGATTCCACCACGTATGTCTCCACAACGATCTCACCTCCTTGGCCCTCACCCATGGAGAAAATCTTCTGTGGTTCTTCCATCTCCAACTTGGAAACACAAAGTACATATAAGACGACTACGATTATGATGGTTAATGTGGACAAGAGTCTGCTCTTTATTCATAATGCCCAGTATGACCACACCTGCTTACCCATCTCCCCTCCCTACTCCCAAGAAAAAGAAATTAGCTCTACATCAAGAAAAAATAAAAAAATGAGCAGAAGCTCTAAACAGACATTTCTCCAAAGAAGACATACTGATGGCTAAAAAGTACATGAAAAGATGCTCAACATCGCTAACTATTAGAGAAATGCAAATCAAAACCACGAGGCACCACCTCACACTGGTCAGAATGGCCATCAGCAAAAAGTCTACAAACAACACATGCTGGAGAGGGTGCGGAGAAAAGGGAACCCTGTCTATGGGAAGGTAAATTGGTGTACCCACTATGGACACAGTATGGAAGTTCCTCAAAAAACTAAAACTAGAGCTACCATATTATCCAGCAACCCCACTCCTGGGGATATGTCCAGAGAAAACTGTAATTTGAAACTGCACTTGTACATTCACTGCAGCAGTATTCACAATAGCCAAGACATAAACAACCTAAATGTCCATCAACAGAGGCCGGATAAAGGAGATGTGGTATATATATGCAGTGGAATACTACTTAGCCATAAAAAAGCATGAAATAATGCCATTTGCAGCAACATGGATGGACCTAGAGATCATCACACTGAGTGGAATAAGTTGGACAGAGAAAGGCAAATATATGAGATCACTAATATGCATGACCTAGTAAAAATGATACAAAAGAACTTATTTATGAAACAGAAACAAAATCACAGATTTTGAAAACAAACTTACCATTACCAAGGGGAAACCTGAGGGGAGGGGTAAATTAGGAGAGTGGGATTAACATATACACACTCCTGTATGTAAAACAGACAATGAGCAATGAGCTGCTGTACAGCACAGGGGCCTTGCCTCGGTATTCTGCAATAACCTATTCATAATGCCCAGTATGACCACACCTGCTTACCCATCTCCCCTCCCTACTCCCAAGAAAAAGAAATTAGCTCTATATCAAGAAAAAATAAAAAATGAGTAGAAGCTCTAAACAGACATTTCTCCAAAGAAGACATACTGATGGCTAAAAAGTACATGAAAAGATGCTCAACATCGCTAACTATTAGAGAAATGCAAATCAAAACCACGAGGCACCACCTCACACTGGTCAGAATGGCCATCAGCAAAAAGTCTACAAACAACACATGCTGGAGAGGGTGCGGAGAAAAGGGAAAAGAATCCGAAAAGCAATGGATATACATGCACGAAAACTGAACCATTTGCTGTACAAATGAAACTAACACAACACTGTAAATCAATGATACTCCAATGTAGAATAAAAATTAAATTAAAAAAAAGGCAGTTCCACTACAGAATTGCTGACAAAGTGGTGAGCAAAGGACCTGACCATTCAGCGGCCGAGCTGGCTGTGCGGCTGGGCCTGGAGAGGCCGCAGGGGGAAAGCAGCAGTTAGGACAGAAGACCCAGGAGCTGAGCGGCAGAGATGGGCTGGGCAAGAGGAGGGGAGAGCAGAGGGTCCCTGGGGAGCAGGAGGCTGGGTCACCACTCGGCAGACCAGGGAGAAGCGCTTATCCGCAAGCTCAGGCGACCCTGGGAATCCCAAAGCCGCTGAATGAAGTGGGGAGACAGTCATCAGGAGGCCGCGGCCACCCTGGCAGCCACGTGCAGGGGTCCCAGCCAGGCCGGCTTGGGCGGGGAAGGGCCCCCAGCCCCGGGACCTGGCTCCGAGCGCCTGCACACGGCCGGCAAGCACAGAGGAGACCAGTCCCCCCCCGTGAAGACCCTCTCTGTCCCCACGTCCTCTTAGCTTCAGGGCTGTTGTCCCAGCCCCCGAATCTCCAGGCACGGAGCTCCAGCGGGTGTCATCACCCTCCCACCTCTGCCCCCACATCTGACCCGTCCCCGCCCTTTCTCCGCGCGGACTCTCAGATCCGTCCCTCAGCACCAAGCAAGTGCCAGCCTGTCCTCCACGCCCAGTGGGTGATCTGCTGAAGCGGCGATGGCTGCCTCGGGGACGGGGACGCCACCAGCGCAGAGGTGACGTGGGTGGGCTGCAGGCAGGCGGACGCCCCGGGCAGCGCGGTGCGGGGAGGCGGGGTGGCCTGGCAGTGGCTCCCGGGATCTGGCCCCACCGCCCCCCTTGGGCGTGGTGCCCTCTGCCCCTGTCTAGGCTGAGCCGAGACAACAGGCTCTCTCCAACTGAAAGGACACGTGGCCTGAGACGGCGGGGCTGCGGGACCTCAGCCGGGGAATGTCACCGTCACAGAGGGAACAGGCGGGGGCCCCCCTGCGGGTGCTCCCGGAAGCCTCCGCAGGAGGGATGCGCGGCCCTAGACCGGCGGGCCACCTGGGCGACAGGTGGGGCTGGAATCGCCTCCCAGTCTGCAGGTGCAGGGGTCACACTTTCACAAGATACCCAGGATGGCCATTGGAAAGAACCCCGTAGGCCCTTTCGGTGGCAGGTGGGCAGAAGTCCGCGTCGCAGCACCTGTTCGCGGGAAGCAAAGCGAGGCGACTCTCAGAGCGCAGTCGGGCTTGTGCTCCCTGATGGCCCACAGAACACCTGTCTCTTCTCTGGAAGAGATCAGGGACCTTTCAAGACTTGAGAAGTCTGCAAAGTTTGCAGAAAAACAGTATGTGTTGAATATATACACACATTTTTTTAGGGCCACACCTGTGGCATATGAAATTGCCTGGGCTATAGGGGTCTGATCAGAGCTGCGGCTGCCAGCCTGAACCACAGTCACAGCAACGCGGGTTCTGAGCTGCATCTGCAACCTACACCACGGCTCACGGCAGCGCTAGATCCTTAACCCACTGAGTGAGGCCAGGGATCGAACGTGCGTCCTCATGGATGCTAGTCAGGTTCTCAACCTGCTCAGTCACAAGGGGAACTCCAAAATGTGCTATTTTGAAGCACATTCTTCTCCAATTTACAAATTGGTTTTATTAATTTATTTTACATTTGCCAAGATACAGCAGTGAGCATCACATAAAGAGAAGCTACATGTGTCAAAGCTACCATGAGTTGCTCTGTGGGTTTTATAATTGCAAAGTACCCAGCGCCTAGCACGGGCTGTCAGAGAGATGCGGTGGGTAAACACGTCCCAAGTGAAATGAAGTTTCTGTGCCTCCTTCCATTGCGTTTCGAAAGCGCAAAACATCTCAAGAAACAAATGAAATATCAACATTCATAATTATTTCAAAATTTTTGAGTCCACAATTAAATTGTGATTTAAATTTATGTCTTATTTCTTCAACTGTCTTAAACTCTTTTGTAATTCCTATAGAATTTGGCACGATTTGCAAATAGTATCTGTACAGCTCCCTACAGTTTACAAAGCACTGTCATAATATTAACACACAGGTTTGTGTTTATCAAAAATACATTATACCATTTAATTTTTACAATAACTCTCTAAAGTTGACAGTTTTTTCCCATTTTCCAGGGAAGAAGAAAATCAAAGGGATTAGAAAGTGACAAGACCTACTAGTGGAATTGCCACACCTACCCCTTCCGCCCCCCGAACGGTGGCTCCTCCATCAAGCACAGAGCAGGTGCCTCCATGCGACCTCACAGCCCATCACAGCGAAGGCGACACGCTGTGCTGGGAGGAGCACGAGCCACTCTCAGCGGCTCAGGATCGAGCTCATGCACACCCAGCCCCAGTGACGCAGGCCGCCACGCCCCGAGCTGCCGCCTGCAACCTACTCACCCTCCGTATTCGAATTTGAGCCCCGAGGATTTGCCACCCTCCGGACCAAAGGCCCGGGTTTGCCCCCCGGCCCCGGCCACAGACGTGGCCTCTGTACCCGCAGTCCCTCCCAATTACTCCACCACCAGGCCGAGCACAGCCCTGGACACGACTCCGGGCAGAGAGTACTGGATGAAGAAATAACCATCTTAGCTTTCGGGGACTAGACAACCGCTGGGGAAATAACAGCAAAAACAACTGAATTTCAGATGGATTCCAGACTACCAATACCATTACAAAAACACAGAAAACAGTGAAAAATCTGAAATAACAAAGACAAATAATTAGCATCCTGTCGTGTGAAGGAAAACGCACACCCTCCAAGTGGAGGTTCTGTTTTATCTGGGGACCTGCTGCGACCGCAGGCTGGGGGCCAGCCTCTCAGCTGACGGCCCGGCCCAGAGAGGTCAGGGGAGAGCCGGGATCTGTGGGAGCTTTGGATGAAAAAAAAAAGCAAAAAACCACCTGTGGTGCACATCGGAGGGTGACTGCTGGTCTCAAAGAACGGACGTCTCAAGTTCATGATCTCAGTGCTTTTCTACGTTTGGGCAGACGCAACAGCCTGGACTTCCTGAAGGCCCTGCCGTGATGGGCACCGTCCGGGCCGGACCCCTGCCCTCCTCCACCCGAGCCCCCGCCGGGCGCACGGCCAGGGCGCTGCAGTGCCAACGGCCTGCTGGCCGCAGCGCTCATCGCTCGCTGGGCTGGCGGGTGACATTCTTTGTCTACAGTCCTTAATAATTAGAGAGCCAGTCTAAATAAGTGAGAAAATATAACTGAATTGCTTTGCTGTACAGTAGAAATTAACACTACACTGTAAATCAAATACACCTCAACAAAAAAAACAAAGTGGAAAAAGCTTAAAATCTGTTATCCTGCAGCCAGGAAAACATCGCTTTCGAGGCTAAAATCTGTAGCTTTGTGCACATTTTAAGGAATCATGACACACGTGCAATCACTATGACGCACTTCAGTAGATACCAGGATAACGCGAAAACAATGAAGTCTGCTTCACAGCAGCGCAGATCCAGGTCTGTGAGGCCCCAGTTTGCAGAAGTCTGTGGGAAGGTGCTCGTGAAGAAAAGAGGTATTTAAAATCATGAATGCAGAGCTCACAGAGGGCGTGGCTGCAGGGCTTCCGGGAAGCCCGGTTCATCAGCTTCACGGGCACCTGCTCCAGGGACCAGGGAGCAGCCCTCGGTCAGGGCTGGCCTGGCCTCTTGGGACAGAGCCGGGCCCGGGCAGGAAGCAGGGACAGCCGGCCCAAGGCAGCAGAGACACCGCTCGGGTCAAAGCTCCAGTGGCCGCGTGGCCCCAGGGGCCCTCCGGGGACAGGACTCCCAGCCCTCCGCGTGGCCCCTCTCTGAGGCCCCCAGATGGCACACTTCCGGAGCGGTTTACAGATGCCAAAACCCCAAAGGGAAGAAACTGACTAACCAGAAGCCCCCAGACCCGCCGGCACCCAAGGACGAGTAACGTCAGCCGCCGGGCACCTCGCCACCAACCGGAACTGTGCCGGTGAGACCACGTGCCGGCGGCCCCACCCTCGCCTGCTCTCAAATGTTGTGCTGACCCCTTTCTGGGAGTTGGGGGTTTAGCTCCGGAATAAAGCTTTCTCTGCTCCAAACGCCGGTCTTGCCAGCATCCTCTGCGTGGGACGCCTGCTGCGCCAGCTCCCCAGACAGGACACGGTCCCACACTGCCCCAGGAAACCGCCCTGGCCCCCGTCCCGCGGCCCTGCCTTCTGGAAACGGCAGGACAGCGCAGTGACAGCGGGGGCGGTCTGCGCTCGCAGAGGGAGGGCTGGGCCCTTCCTGGACAGCGCTGCCCACCCCTCTGACAGGCCACCACCCAGGGGCCTTGGAAAGCCGGGCACACGGAAGCGGGCATGTCGCCCACGGCGCTCAGCTCGGGGCCTCATCCAACCGCATCCGACAGCACCGGCCGCCACCCAGGACGCAGCACGGCAGGACCCCGAGCGGCACTCCCCTCGGCTGACTGGAGAAGTCTCCCACCAGCGCGCCCCTGCGGCTGACAGTCTAATGCTAAGGGGCTCGAAGACGCAGGCCGGTGCCCACCTGCGAACCAGAGAAGGCCCAGAACTCGGCACAGAGAACACCGCCGGGCTCGCAGCTCCAGACCCCGCCGTGGAACAAGCCTGTCAGCCTCCGCGTGTCACGGCCGATCCCGGGGGCCCAAGGCAGGACAGGTCCCCTCCAATGCAGTGGAGTCAGAGTGACGGAGCGTCAGGAGGTGGAAAGTTAAATAAGCTCTGCACCAGCGGCAGGGAAAGTGAGGGCGGCTGAAGCCCGCGTGTCCACCTGCTGGAGCGGCGCGGCACTGCCCCTCGCCTGCGGAACACACGACCGACTCGAGTGCCAGGGCCTGAGCGGGCCCCTCCGCGGCCCCCGAGGGAGGTGACGGGGCCTGGGCGGTGACGAGGTCGCGAGGGCAGAGCCCCCGCCGGCCTCCGGTGGGGACACGGCGAGAAGACCCAGCGGGCGGCAAGCAGGCCCCAGATGTCCAGTGCCGCTGTTTCTAAGCCCGGGCTCTGCGGCCCCCCGTCTAAGCAGAGGCCGGCACCTCCACCTGCAGCTCCCGGCAGTGGGGACAGTGCTCGACTCTGGACAACGCACAGCACAAGGCGGTGGGGCCAGGGGACACAGAGCTGGGGAGCTGGGACCCCTGGCTGGGGCCGCCGGCAGCCGACGTGCCCTCCCAGCCACATGTCCGGGTTCAGGACCATCTCTAGCCACGGTCCCAGCAGAAGGCAGGTCTTGTCGTCTGACCTCTCCGAAGGGCAGTGTCTGAGCTGTTCGGCGGTTCCTTGGTCCTGGTGACGCGAGCGCTGCGCTCACGAGGACAGGCGCAGGCACCTGGCACCGTCAGAGGCACGTCACCTCCTCTCGGTGAGGAGCCGGCGCGCTGGCTCTGCCTCGGGGCTGGGCCCTTGTGCCCCGAACCCCAGCACTGGGCCAAGGAGAGGCGGTCCTCGCGTGCGCCTGTAACGTAAGCACAGGCGAAAACTGTCCCACGTGACTTTTCTGTAGGCAAATTGAAAAGGTCAAATAAAAGCTTCCCAGAAAACGGCTCTTTCTCAGCCGCCTCTAAACTAGCCAGCGAGCAGGAATATCTGAACTTTCCAGAGGCCGAAGGCTACCGAAGGGCACACGGGCAAACCACACAGCCGTGCGAGCCGCACAGCCATGAACCGCCCCCCTGAAGACCAAGGCGGGCTGGTGACTGGAGCGATGGGAGAGCCGGGCTCGAGCTCCCCCAGACCCCACTGACGGGGACCCACGGGGCCGGGCTCACGCCGCGCATTCCCAGCAAAGGCCTGGGAGACCAGCGACCGGAGTGAGCGTGCGGCCTGAGGCCCCGCCCGCAGGCACCAGCTTGACCAAGTAAGTTCACCTGAACTCTGGTTTATGGCGAAGCCCGTCTGCCCGGGTCAGGGGTCGGGGCCGCCGGGGTAGGGCGCGTGGGGCACAGCCGACCGCGGCCACTCCGGCCTCGCCCTCTGCCGGCTGTGCCTTCTCCGCAGGAAGCCCAGCCCTGAGCACAGCAGCCCCCCTGAGAGCACATCAGGGCCGCACCGAGAGCACTGACACCCCGGCATCCTCTTCACGTCGGTTAAAATATCCGCGTCCTAGGTCCGAGGCCGGGAGGCCCTGCTGGTTTCTCACCGAGCGCTCTCCGCCTTCTCTCCGGAGCCGCAGAAAACCACGCTCCGGGGCTCCCGGGGAGTTGGCGCAGGCCCCGTCCCACGGACGGGCCCCTCCAGCCACTGTCACCATAGGGAGGGCGCCTCGTGGAAGTGCCTGGTGACCTGAGCCGCTGCCCGGTGAGGGCCACCTGACCCGGAGCACCAGGTCGGGCTGCTGCGCAAGCAGGACGGGAACTTTTACTGCGACGAGCACCGAAATGCCACAGCCTGCCTGGACTCGCGAGGAGGCCGGCACCGCGGCAACACTGCAGGACGCTGCCTAGTGACTGAGCTGCAGGCAGCGCCCAGAACCAAAGCCAGGAGGCTGATGGCTCTGGGTCCGTGGCACGCAGCGACTAAACACTTGGTTAAACTCTGTTTTGTAACAACCCAGAAGACAGAGCCCGCTCGCTGGGCCCGTGGCTCTCGGGGAAACGATGGCGGAGAACCAGTGTCTGCAGCCACCACGTCGAGCCGCAGATGAGCAGAGGAGACTTCGGGGAGGGAAACTGGGGTGCCGCTGCCAGCTCTGCTGAGACCGGGGACCAGCAGGACTCAGCCTTCCAGAAAAGACCAGATCAAGCCTTTGGTTCCACAGAACTGCCACATCTCAGCCACTCAGCTTCAAGAGGGACGAGAGAGCAGGTGCGCACAAAGGGCCACAAGCAGGGTGGCAGCGGAGCTGCAGGCCGGCACATGGACCAGCACAGTTGGGAGCCAGGAGGCCACGGACACACAGAGTGACCGCTAAGGCAGAGCATCTGGGCCCCGTCTTCACAGCTGCAGGAGGGGACCGTGCAGGCCCAAGCCCACAGGCCACTTCCGATGGGGCCACGAGGGAGAGGCCTGAGGGGAGCACCAAGGGCTTCAGAAAACCACGGACAGGTCCCCGGCCGCAGAGTCAGGGTCCCACTGGCAGCCCCGCCGTCGCCCAGCCGGCCAGATCTCAGCTCTGCCTCGGACCAGTCTCCCTTAGGAAGGGACGAGTCTCTGGTGGGGGAGCAGACGGCCTGCCTTTCAGTTCCCAGGTCACTGGGCCACCAGGAGGAGGGCTGCGCATGCCGGGAGCGCTCTGGGTCGCGCTGGAGCCGGGACCTGGCTGTGCCTTGGGAAAGGGGCTCTTCCCTGCGGGCTGAAGACATCCAGCTCCAGGAGGGCGGCACTGCAGGGCGGCCTCCCGGTCACCGAGGAGGCCCCTTTCCTTCCGGAAACTCCATGGCCCAGCACCCCCTGCAGCCACCTGCCCCAATGCTGCGGGAGGCAAGTAAGCAGCCACTGAGAGGCGCCGCCGAGAAAGCCCTCCCTCCGGACTCTTCCCTCCCCGCAGCCCTGCTAAATGAGAGGCTTTGGAGGCCCAGGGAGGAGGGAACACAAGAGGGAAGAGGTCTCTGAGGGGCAGCCAGGAGGCGCGGAGGAGGGGGTCTGGCTCGAGAGCAGCAGGGACCTGGGCAGGAACCATGCTGTCCTGTGCTGCAGCCAACAGTCCCCGATAGCGGTGAGCGGTTTTCGTTTACAAAAGCCATACAAGGAACGCAAAACACGCAGACAACGCAGACAACACAGACACATGCAGCCGGCCTTTCCCTCTCTTCCTCTGCCCCTTGCCGTGCTCCTCTGGTCAAAACCAGTGCAGGACTCGAACAGGTGCAGTGCAGGAGGCAGGCTGCGAGGACACGCCGCCGTCTGTTTCTGATAAGGTTCTAGTGCGTCTGAGACCGCAAGCACTTTAGGAAAACCCAGTGCCAAGTGCCTGCTAGAGAAACCATCGTTTTGAAGTTAAGTCAGCAGGCTGAGTGCCATAATAAAATAACAAATGGCACCATAATTAAAGTTCATTTGATGGCTTGCGTTGTAGCAAAAGAAAATATAAAGTTCTCCACTTTAGTTAGCCAGAATAGGAGACAGGTTCTAACTCTAGCTCCCCTGAGGGCAGAAATAGGATAAAATGGAGCAATGGCTGATAACAGAAGTTTGGGAATGCAACAGATTTACAAGCAGGCATTCTCACGTCTTAAAGTCCTTCCCTAAAGTACTAAATACTTTAAAAGGTGTTACTGCTCTTTATATTTAGCTGCTTTACTTTAAAAAAGAAACCGATACCCTCCTTCTGTTGGCCAGACTGATGAAAGCCTGATTTTATAAACCTTCCGTTCTTGAAACACAAATTGTGTACTCTTAAGCCACCGGGACTTGTTAGGCAAGCACGGATCCCTGATTACACAGCAGCAGTGATGGTGTTGAAGTTTTAAAGCCATTTACTTTTTAATGATTTATATCAGATCCAGATGCATCTCTAGGTCCTGTACACTCCCTTTCTTGACAGCGAAATGAAATGGGTAGTTAAACCTGAAAAACTCCAGGGTTCAGTGGGGGTGTCACAAGTAACCAGATGCTTCCTGCAGGTGGAAGAGGGGAGGTCCACTAGTGACAGCTCCATCATCAGCCCCAACCAGTGACTAGCTGGATGCAGCCCCCAAAAAATCAACCTTAAGACTGTCCTGCCTCTTTTACAGGCAGCAAACGTAACGATTCAGTGTGGGCCACACGCAGTTCTTTAACCCAGCACACGGCGATCAACTGCCTAACTCACGTTTCGCAGCCACTTGGCAGAGTTTAGGTTCTGCAGAAAGGGGTACAAGAGCCATTGCCTGCTTTTTTAATTTACACTCCACGGTTTCCACAAAAGTGATAAGCCAAGTTCTAAAACGAAACACAAGCATTGTACCCAATACAAAAGTGTGATACGAAAATGCGCATAATCTTTCTTAGGATATCTTTTTTTCTGGTCTTTTTGCCTTTATCTAGAGCCGCACCCGCGGCATGTGGAGGTTCCCAGGCTAGGGGTCTAATCGGAGCTGTAGCCACGGGCCTACGCCGCAGCCACAGCAACGGGGATCCGAGCCGCATCTGCAACCTACACCACAGCTCACGGCAACGCCGGGTCCTTAACCCACTGAGCGAGGCCATGGTTCCTAGTCGGATTCGTTAGCCACTGAGCCACGAAGGGAACTCCTTTCTTAGGATATTTTTCAGGGACAATGGGCGCCCATTAATTCCAAATTAACAAAATAAATCCTTAATATAAATACAACTCCATTTTGAACGCTTTTAGGAGCGTTTCAAGAAGTACCATGTTCTTAAGAGAAACAGAACAGGTTAACAGGTCCCCGGACAACGGCCCCTCGGGCGCACCGGTTTCTCACCTGGCGGACCCTTGGGTCCTAACGCCAGCCGGCCGGACGCGCGATCCAGGTGAGACAGGAGCGCCTGGGCACTGCGCCCCGCCCCCGTCGCCATGGTTACGAGACCGGCCGCCGCGCGCGGCCGCCCTTCCGCCATTCTCGCGAGAACCCGGAGGCTCCGCTCTGCTCTATTTCCGGGCGCGCCTCACTTCCGGCTCCTCCGGCGCGGCGCCTGTGGGCAGCGGCGGTGAGTCCAGGGGCGGGGATCGGCCCGGGCTCGGACCCACCCGGCGCCGCGCCCGCTCCCCTCGTCCGCGCGCCCGCCCTCCTCCCCGTCGGGTCCCCTCCCCGCGGAGCCCCTCCCCCGAGGCGGCGCGAGGGCAGCGCGGGGCGGCTGCGGGGCCCGGAAGGCTGCGGCTCGGGGCTGGGGACCCGGACGCGCCCGTCGTGCTGAACGTGTCCCCTGTCGTTTGCCTGCAGGACACTGACTCATGAGGGAGGCACCGCACTAGGCGCCCGTCATGGCAGCTCCGTGGAAGAGCGCTCTTCTGCTGCTTCTAGCTTCTCAGGCTGCCTCCTGGGCGGGTGCCTTCGACGCGGACGAGGTTCCGCAAGAGTGGGTCCTTCTGCACGTGGTTCAGGGCCAGATAGGAGCTGGGAATTACAGCTATTTGAGGTTAAATCACGAAGGAAAGATAGTGCTTCGGATGCAGAGCTTAAAAGGGGACGCGGACCTGTACGTATCTGACACCACCCTCCATCCGAGCTTTGACGACTATGAATTGCAGTCTGTCACCTGCGGCCAGGACGTTGTCTTCATCCCAGCGCACCTCCAGCGCCCGGTGGGAATAGGGGTCTACGGACACCCGTCCCACCATGAGAGCGAGTTTGAAATGAAAGTGTATTACGATACAGCGATCGAGCAGCATCCGTTTGGTGAGACTGCTTATTCAGATGGTACAGATGCGAGTCGCAAGCACGCTTATGCTCCAGAAGACGCATCTCAAGAAGACGAATCTGTTCTTTGGACGATACTAATTAGTATTTTGAAATTGGTACTGGAAATTCTTTTTTGATTCATTGAACATACTCTGGAGTATAATACGCTTAATCTGTGAAGATGACTGCTGTTCGCTGTGAATCTAGCTACTTTTACCTGGCTGGAATTCTGGCTATTTTTTTCTAGGTGGGGGATGGAAAAATAAAGCCATAGTTTCTTTACCTCAGTCACCCCAAAAGTAAGTAGGAAAAGCAGCAGGCATATTTGTTATCTTTTTAAAGGTCAAAATTCCTGTAAAAGGAATATGCACAATAGAATGTTTAAACCCCATTTTGATTAGTTTGTCAGGTGACTACTAGATTATGGCAGCGACTTAGATTTTTACTCCAGTTAGAGGTTCTAAATGAAGTTACAGTGTATAAGCTTTGAAGAGTTACCAAAAGTAAGGCTGAAATGCAGTGACTTCTCCACACTTGCCTGAGCAGGGACTCGAGTCAGGCTCTACACCCCAAGTAGGGGCAGCGCCCCCTAGCCTAACGGGATTTCCTGGTAGGCAGGTTCCTGCGCTTGGCAGTTGTACCATCTCGGGTTCCTACTAAAATTCTTCCGTTATTAAATAACTTTACTGTGCTCCATGGTGGACCAGGAAGGATATGGATTAGGAAAATTTCATGAAAGCAATAGTAATTTTTAGGCTAATGAATGAATAGTTAAGTATTTCAAATTAAGCTGCCTAATAATCGAGACTGAATTTATGGAGAGAGCCAGAGTAATAAAGACTTTTTTGGAAGATGGAACTATCTTTCTACCTGAAATTGGTTTCAAGGACTAGTTTATAGAAATAAACCAACTTGCAGATTTTAAGCACATAGTTAATTTCAAAGAAAAATCTTTTATTGGCATAAAAATGAGAATATTGTAAATAAACTGGCACCAGGTATTTCACTTAAATGCATATTACAGTACTGGGGTCAAAAAAACTACCCCTCTTTGCTGTTTTTCCCCCTTCTGCCCACTTTCCTGGGTGTTGGGGGGGCTCGCTGACAACAGTCACAAATCCAGCGACCTAGGAAAAAAATTGTTAGTTAATACAGAATGAATTTAACTTTTTAGGACTGAATTTTAAACCCATGTAGCTCTCCTTCCTTTAGCCTTGGCTGCTGATGATAATCCTCGGTGGACTTGTGGTGGGACAGGCACTAATGAGCTCCTTAATTTAAGGAGAAAAATGTCAACTTCCCCTAAGATAACCCATGTCATCAGTGCCCTGGGAGATGCACAGGGGTCGGGTTGTCTTGGGAGGAAGGAAGTAATGACAAGGACCTTTAAAAATTTATTCTAATCCTTTTTGAAACTTCAACGCTATCACACATCAAAAACTTTGATCATATAAACCCTAACATCAAACCTGTCACTGAGTTTGGTTTATTTTCAAGATTTTGCTGCTGTTCGGTGGGAGCTGTGTGTCCACAGCCTCCTCCCAAGTCCTGGTGTATGATGCTGACAGGGCACTTGAACTTTGATCACAGCACCGCGATAAAGTGGGCCGCCCTCCACCTGAACTGCTACTAAGTTGTCTGCATCTCAGTGCTTCCCAGGAAACCTAGTCCTAGGCATGTTTTATAAGGTATCAGGCAGTGTTAACTAGGCAAATAAGTTCTAAAATTACACAATTATGTGTAACGTTTAGTCCAATTATTGCGGTTTATTCTTTGATTCTGTGTTCACTCTGAAGTTATCTGCAATTGTTATGCTGCCTCAATCTACAGAAATCTCATTTAATATGTTTAAAAGTATAGTCATTTTTGTTAAGTTTCTAAGTGACATATAAAAATAAAAGCAAGGCTTTGAAACAAACTGATGCTACTGCTGCAGCTATTTCAGTAGAAAAACACTGGTTCCTTCTATATACTGAGTTCTACTTCCAAAACGATCAGGCAGTCCGCTACCTCACTTGATCTTCAGTCAGCTTGTCTGGGAATGGAAAGCAGTGGACATGGTCACAGTTTTGGTCACGTGTGAACAGGATGGTGTCTGTATGGTGTTTATGCAGCCTCAAAAAAAAAACAAATGCCGGCAGAGTCCCTTCACGCAGAGGTAGCGTTCCTTTTTTCATCTTTACCTGATGGGATAGCACCAAGGCCCACACAAAAAGTATGATAACCTCTGTCACACGCGTCACAGAACATCATCTCTTCTTCGTGGTGGGGCTGTCCACACACAGTGCAGGTCTTACACTCCATACACTGCCATGGGTAGGTCTTAATCATAGAAACAAGCTCCACGCTCATGTCCAGGCAAGAAGGGTGGCCTAAACCAAAACCAGTATTAGTCGTGTTTCACACAAGGATCGGAACTTCATATGGCATGATAAAAATGCTAGTTTGCTTGGGTTTCTCAAGAATGGCTACAATGTTTAATTGCCAAAGAAATGAAAACGCATCACAATGTAGAAGAGAATACATGGCCTTTTTTGTGCATTTGACTCTCTGGTTCAAGTCTAGCTTAGCTGACAACTGAAAACCCTGGTTTCTGAAGCATCAGAGGGTGGTTAGAAGGTGAAGACGCGTCGGTACTTACCGCTGTTCTCACACTGGGAGCAGTGTATAAGCGGCTCGGCCTTCCCTTTCTTGTTGGACTCCTTACCCTTCAGACAAATTCCACATAGAGCATTTGGAATGACCTTTGGCTGGAAGGGTAGAAGAGGGCTATAAATTCATGCCAGAAGAACTCATTGGGTTCAAAAGGAATTATTACCGTAACGGCTCAGCTTTTATTTCTGGTAACTTGCCAGTGAGGCCCTCGTTGAAAGACAACGTGACGTGAATCCGCTCACGGCCTACAACTACAGCCTTAGGCTTATTTCATTTTTAAATTCTGTCAGTGGTACGAGCTCAGGACTTAATCTACCCCTGCACTCCCCAGGTGCCCAGTAAGACCTGTGCAATGACCTGGAAGGAAGGACTAACACGATGCCAGCCTAACAGAGAGGGCAAGTCCAAGTCCCAGCGGCCGTACACGGAAGTCAGGCTGTTACGAAAGACTGTTTTGAGCAGCTTATATGCCGACTTTGTTTAAAAACTGATATTCTCCAGAGTTGTAAAACTAGATCTATAAAATCTAAGCTACGAAATCAACGTTTTAATGTTTTTAATTGAAAGGCGCCTCATGCGTACATTGTCAGGTCCGTCAATGTTTATTGAAACCAAGTTGTGTGCATTCCCTTGGCACATCTAATATCTCAATACAAGTGCCTACACTTCAGGAAAAAGCATTCACTACGGCATACAAGACATAAAAGGGAAAAGCAGTTTTCAGATAGGCAAAGTAATAAAATTATCACTTAAAAAAATAGGCAGACACCCCCATATTCTCAGTACCATTCATTTTTCAGGTTAAAAACACGCACAATCCAATGAAGGCATTTGGACTTTGAAAAACACTTGCAAACACATGGAAAAGAACAGAGAAGAGGTTCACTACACCTAAAATTCGGAAGGGAGGGAGAATATTCGAACATCAGCCTTGATCACAATAATCAGCTCACACTCGCGACCTGAGTGTGGAACAGCAGCAGGAAAAGGGGAGCAAGCAGGGGTGGGTACGAAACGGGGGCCAGGGACATACTCATTAATGTGTCCATTTATATAAAGACGGGGAGAAAAATATTCTAAATAGAAACAGTCTATTTCTGGAGTTCCCATCGTGGCTCGGTGGTTAACGAATCCGACTAGGAACCATGAGGTTGCGGGTTCGATCCCTGGCCTTGCTCAGTGGGTTAAGGATCCGGTGTTGCCGTGAGCTGTGGTGTAGGTTGCAGACGCGGCTCGGATCCTGCGTTGCTGTGGCTGTGGCGAAGGCCGGCGGCTACAGCTCCTGTTAGACCCCTAGCCTGGGAACCTCCACGTGCCGCGGGTGCGGCCCTGGATGAGGCAAAAAAAGAAAAAAAAAGAAATAGTCTATTTCTGTTTCATTACCACCCAGCCAAATGCAGCTTGTGTTTCCTTTTCCTAAGTCACCCAACCAAAGAGGAAGCTGAACAAAATCTCAACTCTGTATATTGTATTATTCTAGCTTTGAAATGTCTGCCACCTTCAAAACCTGTTCAGCCTAAATAATTTGTTCTTAACTCTTTAGGTTTTTTTTTAAATTATCTTTCTTTATAAAAGATGACAGAGGCATTCAAAAATAATTTTTGGCTTATTTATTTAAAAAAGTCAACCTTATACATAAATATAATAAAAACAGTAACTCTAAACAATCACAAACGTCTCTACAAAATAATAAATATCATGGAAGTTAAAACATGCATATAAAACTGTACTGTGAGCTATTCTACATCTCCTGTGCATCTTTATACCCTGCTCCCCCAGCAAAAGGATAGTGTCACGTGCTCAAAGCTCCTAAGTCTTGCCCTGTAGTCACCCTCTGCTGTCACTGCTACATTCTAAGCAGAAGATTCTCACTGCATTTCCCTAACCTAAATAAAACACAGCGGGGAAGTGCACTTCTACAATCCAAATTCTGGCTGGGTCATGATCAGACCTGTCACTGCCATAATATACAGCAGAAGCTACCTCTCAATCCACCAAAATAAGGAATATCTTTTGGTTCTGGTACCTGCACTAAACGGAAAAGGATATACTCATTTAATACTTATAGTTCAAGTGAGATACTGGCATACTAAGTACTGTAACATCTGTCAGTAAAGTCAGAGAAGCAACCACAAGGTATTAAATTCTAAAACGAGAGCTCCTCACAGAAGGTCCTTTACAAAACACACGGCTGGTCATTCACATTCTGAGCAGTTCAAGTTCTACAATCATTGAAATACACATTGAACACCTGTGATAAAAGGGACACCGAGGAAACTCTAGGTTTACTTCTAAAAAATCAAAATGTTTTGTTAAACCACTTAAAAGTTTTCTTACCCAACAGCCTTCATCTTGACGAAAAGAGGGAGGCGGGTGGAGCAGGGAGGGAGGGACAGGCAAGAGGGGATGGGACAGGCGGCTGTGTCGCACTTTCTCGGGTGATGCCACCTCTCAGCACAAAAATGCTGTTCATTCAGCACTCGAGCTCCTTAAGGAGCCACGCGGCCACATCCAGGCCCGTACAGCGGAGACAAGGCCCGGCTCCGCGTCCGCAGAGCTGAGGGCCGAGGAAGGGAGCTGTGTGCCGAACCCCCGAAGGTTACGGGAACAGAACCCAGCACGTGTCTGAGGGGACCCAGCTGGACTGGGTAACAACGTCATCAAAGCTTCACTATTGACTCAGGAAATTAAAATACT
Organism: Catagonus wagneri; assembly: GCA_004024745.2. Taxonomy (NCBI): domain Eukaryota; kingdom Metazoa; phylum Chordata; class Mammalia; order Artiodactyla; family Tayassuidae; genus Catagonus; species Catagonus wagneri. The sequence goes on from PVHT021183602.1 coordinate 262,873, forward strand.
CTCCCTAAGAGTTCTCAGCATCTCAAATAAAAGGTTCACAATACACTTATTTTCCTGCCTGAAAAACGACCAAAGACAGTGAGATTTTCGTGGCAGCGCTAATATAGCATAGATTTTAATTACATACTTACAGCATAAGCCTGAATCCTAACAATTACGCTTTAGTTTCAGGTTAATGTAACCTAAACAAAACTGTCCTACAAATTAAGGGCAAGCACTAGTGAATCTTATTAAGCAAGACATCAGATACATTATAGTTTCTCTTTACTCCCATATTTTAAAAGATATTTATATATGTGACCCTCAGCTTGAAGTACCCTAATATTTAGGCACATCTTGGCTTATTAATACTTTTCATAGAGAGGTTAACTTTTAATAAACATGTTCACATTAATGTATTAAGCTAGATACTGGTTGTTCCAAACTTTGAAATACCTGAAACATTTTTAGGTACTAAAAATGTTCACGAGGATGATAAACCGCGCACTCTTCACGTCAGACTCCTCCGGGGGTGTCAAATTAGATTAATCTATAGGATTTCTTCGGCCTTAAATCAATGATAGCATTGCCTAGTTCTTCGTCTGCAGCCTCCATTAAGTCATCTATTTCAAAATCCCTTTTTTTTAACCCATGATTAATCCAGGCTTCCTGTCTGAAAGGTCTGCTTCCGTGCGCTTCAAGCTGAAACCGCCATTCTCGGCGCTTCTGGGACCAGAAGCACACCTAGCACAGAGCAGGCTAACTTTACAGGTGTAATTTTGGAGTTCACTTGCTTTCAATTACTAAGCAATAATTTAAATATTTAGCTTAAAAAATTAGGTAAGCTCTGCACGTAAGCACAGGAATGGAAACGACACGGCTGAAGCCGCGGAGCCGCCTGGCCGAGACGTGCTGGAAAGTGCGGACTCGTGAGCTGACCCCGAAGGCATCTCCGGGAGAGGACGGCACACGCTGACTGCGCTGCTCTCTCGCTCCGGGAAAAGCACGGGGCACGGGCTGTCACCAGGGTCCTGCTGGGCAAAGGGCCGGGCCCACCGGGACCTGCTCTCCCAGATGACACACCGGAGTCCCGATTCCGACACACGCGGGGTCCGGCAACTCCGCTTGGCTAAACGCTCTCATCCCCTTACTCTAAAACGCGCCTTCAAAACACCTGCAGGACCATGTAAAAAGTTCATCCCGACGCGTTCCCGACAGAAAACTGCGCTTTACCACTGCCGTTCAGAAGGCGAACCCTCCGCTAAGGCTACTCCTTTGATGACATATGCCTAAAGCCCCCTGCCCACGGGCTGCTCACCGGTCCCCGGCCTCTGCGGGCAGGCGCAGACAGCAGCAGGAAGCGATCCCATGACAACAACACTGCTGACGGCCCGCCAGCCGCCTCTGACAACAAGCGTCAGCAGAACACGGAAGCACGTGGCCCAGCAGGCGAGGCGGGAGCCTGGCCCGGAGCTGGACGGCCGCACGCCGAGGCTGGGCTAAGCCACCACCACGCCAGCACCGCTTTCACTGCTTCCCACCGCAAAGGGAGCGGAGTTTGGCAGACGGATCAAATGACCCTCAGACTGAGCCCAGATCTTTCTTAATGAAAAAGGCCACAGACAGGCAGCTGGTCTGGGAGGGGCCCCCGCCCCCTGCTCAGCTCAGCGCGAGCGGCTTCACCAAATACCAGGGTGCTTTCAGCTCAGACAACTACGACCTCTACTCCGAGGAAACAAAGCCTAAAGTTCTGCCTGTTACATAATTTTCCAAAAACTCATACCTGCCTGGTTATTACTTCAAGGAAAAAAAGATTCGCTCACAAATTGTCCGTATACAGAAAACAGAAGCTCCACCACAGCCCAGGGGAGAGAAAAGCCACCAGGAAAACCAAGCGAGGAGGTGGGAGGCTGAGAGCGGCGCAGAGCACCGGACCGCGACCGGTGGAGCGGTGGGCGGGAGCTCCGGGCTCTGTGACACTCAGAGTTAACACCTCAGGGGGAGAGGCCGGTCAGCAAGGAGGCAGGGTCGGGGCTTTTTTCTTCTACCTTGTACCCAGGCGCAGACTTGCATGGCGCAGCGCGCTTCGAGGCATCTTTTCTCGGTGCAGCAGCCTTGTCCCTGGGCCTCTGCCGGCCCTGCACGGGCTCCTCCTGGCTGTCGGGGGGGCCCTCGCCCTCGGACGCGTTGCCGCAGGAGCTGTCCTGCAAGTCAAAAGCACACACAAAGGTCCGCGCCATTCCTGCAGAGTCCAGACTCCACTGCGCAAACTACAGAATACACTGGGAAAGTGTTAAAGTTCCATCAATTTAAAAATAAAAAGGTGGGAGTTCCCATCAGGGCTCAGCGAAAACGAATCCAACTGGGAACCATGAGGTTGCAGGTTCGATCCCTGGCCTCACTCAGTGGGTTAAGGAGCCGGTGCTGGCACTGCTATGGCTCGGGTTCGATCCCTGGCCTGGGAACTTCCATATGCTGCAGCCGTGCTAAATAAAACCAAAACCCAGAGTTCCTGTTGTGGCTCAGTGGGTTATGAACCCGACTAGTATTTGTGAGGATCCGGGTTTGATCCCTGGCCTTGCTCAGTGGGTTACGGATCCGGTGTTGCCATGAGCTGTGGTGTGGGTCACGGATGCAGCTCCGATTCTGCACCTGGCCGGGGAATTTCCATGGGCTGAAGGTGTGGCCCTAAAAGAAAAGAAAAACAAAAATAAACCCCTGTACCACCATCTTCTTTGTTCTCCTCCTGCTCCACAAGGCACACCACCTTCCCCACCGCTCTGCAACTGCAATCGCCACAAAAACAGTCATGCAGAAAACCCGAGAGCACCAAATGCCAGTCACCGTAACATTTCCCCAGGAGAGGCCGAGGACCACTGCTGAAGCAACAGGAACACAGTTAACGTGCTCCCCAACCCGGACGTAAGTACGAGATTGTTAACTAATGTCGGGTACCCGCCTAACCTCCCGGTGAAAACCACAAAGGGGCAGCTTTAAGAATAAAACTCGCCAAAGGCCATGCGCAGCTAGCCCATATCAACACACAACAAAGAACTCCCCCGTCCGAAGAAGCTTTCTGGAAATTACACGCAACTATCCTTTTTCAAAACAAGGGTACAGATACCACTTTGACTTAACATTCCAGGGAAGCGATCAGCAAAGATTCAAAGGGGAAGGAGACACCTCCCCCGAGAAAAGCGCCCTTACCGAGGTGCCTTTGTTTTTCCGAGTCTCATCGCCCCGGCCGTCCTCGGCCTCGTCAGAATCGCCGTCACTGTCGAGAGCAGGCAGCTCAGGATCCAGCGGGGGCTCGTAGAGCGCTGTGTTTAACGGCAAATACCGCAGCTCGTCTGGAGAGTACCTGAAATTCAAAGGACCTGCAGCTTGCCTTTATTATCAAAAAGGTACGGACTAATTTTGAACTACAAAAATAACCTAGTCTTTTCAATTAACCCCAATACTTTTGAAAAATGATTAGAGGAAATAAACTTTTTCATTTCGGTTATCGAATAGGGAGACAATTAGCACATACAGTCAAGACGTTTTTCCCCAGACTGAGCGTAGCGCACACACTGACCCCTGCTGTCTAAAGGCAACGCGTCTCTCCTTCACCCTCACCGCCCTTCAAAGATGTGAGCAAACCCAGGCGCAACTGCGACAGCACAGAACGTGCACAAAACCTCCCGCCCGCCCGATCATCGCAGCGCCTGGGCTGCTGCTGCTTTACGGGCAAAGCGGAGCGACCAGTGGGGAAGTCACAAGCGCACATGAGTGTGAAATGCACTGGCGCCTGGAACTTCCATACACTGCGGGTACGGCCCTAAAAAGCAAAAAAAACCAAAACTGCCAACCCAAGATTTAAACGTGACTTTCAAAGAGCACTACCCCAGAGTCCACCTTAAATACCGTCGTCTGAAGGAAGTCTCTGTCCTAAAGAGCATAAGTCTCTCGACAGCACCAGCTGAGGGGCCGGAGCCCGTTTCGGTTACATCCAGGCCGGGAGGAGGGCGGGCAGCGGCCGCGGGCCGGGCCAGGGCAGCGAGCAGCGGGAGCCCGGGTGGCCGCCCTTCTCCGCGCTCATCTGCATCTGGGAAGGCCCGGCCGGCGAGCGTCTGGGTCCCAATTGGCTCCCAGGGGACGCCAGCGCTGCGGGGCCGGGGCCACCCGCCCCCGCCCACAGAAACACGGAGCGGGGCGGGGGGCCTCGGACCTCGCGGGCAGATGTCCCAGTTCTGAAAAGGACACGCTTCTCCACGGGCCACAGGCCACAGAAGCCCAACGCACACCTCGCACAGCCCGAGGAGGCAGACAGGCTCCGCACCCCCGGCGACACGCCACCGCCGCTCACCTCTTGTAGTACTCCTGGAACTGCCCGGGGATGAGGGCCACCGGGTAGGGGCTGGCCTTGGTGCGCTCGGTCGGCAGCGCTCTGCACCTGCCCTGGGGCACCTGGATGACCTGTCAACGCGAAGACGAGCACGAGCCTGAGTCCGCCAGGAACGCAGTCCGCTGTGTCCCGCCCCCAAAAGCCAGAAACACAGGGGACACCGGGAGCCGGAGGCAAAGGGGCCTGGGGTGCTCGCAGGAGCACGGGCGACCCGTCTGCTCACCAGGGAAGGGCAGCGTGACCGGCTACTCTAAATGCTCCGTGCCCAGCGTCCTCGTCTGGGAGAAGCAACACCGCTCCCTCAGCCTCCCGGGGTGACAGCCAGTCTCGTGCGTCCACCCACGGACACGCCCGCGTGCCATGTGGCCTAGTCTCCTTCAGGAGACCGTCAACCAAAGAGCAAGAGACACCCCCCCACACACAGGGGCACCGGGGACTACTGGGCCCCTGCAGGTGACAGCCTGAGCTCTGCAGAAGAGGACACGCTGCCGGTACAAAACCGACGACAAAGGCGTTGGGCCGTCCCCGCAATAAGCGGTCAGCGCGGTTCGGGGAGGGGTGACCCTAGGGGCCTACGTGCGTCTGCAGGTCAAAATAGGCCCGCCTCTCTTCCATCCGCTCCCGGTTCAGGCTGCTGTTAAACTCGGCTGCTTTTCTGGCAGCCTTCTTAATGTACTCAGGCACCTTACTGGCTTCAACTTTCTGAGTGTTCTGTTGCTGCATTTGCTGAAACAAAAACGTGACAGCTGCAAGTGGCGGGCAACCGTATAAAATGGCACACTCCCCCAACGGCAGCTGCGGCGGTCCCGAAGCTTACCGAATACTCTTTATAGTGGTCCGTGATTCGCTGGCGCTCTTTTTCTTGCAGAATAACAGAGTATTCAGCATGTTTGGCCGGATATTCTTTTATCATTAGATCGATTACTTCGTCACTACGCAATGCTGTTAAACCTATTTCAGACCGAAAAAAAAAAGTGAAGAAGCTCTTTTAAGGCAAAATGAACATAGCTTTCAAAATTTTCTTTTCCTTCAGACTACTCTGCATATTAGAGGTTTTCCAAAAATCAAGGCAAAATATTTCCATACATTCAAAAATAATAAAAATAACATTCATAAAATAAAGTCAATTAAAAACAAATAGATTACCAAAGTTGCAAAGGCAAAAAAAATCAATTTTTTAATCAAAAATTTTTTTAAGATTCTATGTCCTATATATAAATTTATATGCCATTACTAGAAACAACTGCTCAATAACATTACACTCTAACTGCTGGCAATTAACACAGGATATCAGATGAGAAACACAGAGAACTTTTCAATATATTGCAGTTCTTGGTTTTCAAATTCAATACACTAGAAAGATTACAGAGTCAATCTGAATTTCACCAAAACCATCAGCACACACACATGAGTCACACAGGCAATTTTCTAGACTTCATCAGATTACATCAAGTGCTGAGATGAATGCTCCCGGTTTCACATTAAAAAGCTGCATTAAAATATTTATGAAAGGAAAAATCACAAATAAAGCATGGAGATAATCAGAGTTAAGGGCCAATAGTTTACCGGGGTTTTGTTGTTTGGGGCCACACATGCAGCCTGCAGACCTTCCCGGGCCCGGGACTGAACCTGTGCCACAGCAGTAACACAGCAGTGACAAGGCCAGATCCTTAACCTGCTGAGCCACCAGGGAACTCTAGGACCCATACTTTTAAAGAGTACGGTACACATTCTGCACACAAAACATGCACACACTGACACCTGTAAGTTACCGGAGAATGATACTAAAACATCACTCTGCTTTACATTTTAACAATAATCGAAAATGAATTAACAGTTTAACACTTAAATAATTCAATCCATTAATTTTGTAAACTACTTTGGAAAAAAAGACAAATCCTCATCCACGATCAGCTCACACAGGCCCAGCTTTCAAAACCCAGCCTAGAGCCACGTCACCTAGAGTGCACTGGGTCTCGGTGATGACGTTCAGCTCTCTCAGGTACAGCTTCTCCTTGTGAGACAGGTCTCGTCGCTCTAAATCTCCAAAAAAAGAACAGAAGACTATTAAAAATAGTCTTTTGCGTTGGTAACATTATGAGTTTGTAAAACTTTTAAAAGCTTAATAACCTTAAAAAAAGTAAGTTAAAATCCCCATGGATTTTAAAAAGCACTCCATGATATACCCTCCAGATATTAAAAAGACCACATAAAAATCTTACAAATTCAAAGATTAAAAGTTAAAATAAAACTGAAAACAGAATAACCCAAAGCAGTAAGCAAAAAACTGTATTAAGATGGGTAATGAAATGTAGCCTTTCTCAAATTCAGATACAGTTTATGCAGCTACCTCCACTCCTAAGCTCAAGAAGCAGGAGTAAAGAATCAAAACCCTTGGCCAATTAACGTGGCTACAAAATGACTTTTTCCTGAAAATTTTCCCCGGGTAATCGCCTTTCTCATTTTGCTTATAAATCAGCTGGCGAGTCATAAGGACACACTGACAGCAGGAGGAGGTGCTGAGTGAGGGCTGCAGAGGGAAATCACCAGCAGAAGAAGATAAACTACGTTCTGAATAATCTGTACTCAAATATTCAGTTTGACAACCTATCAAAAAGAATTACTACAAGTTAAAAGTTAAGATTTACTGTGTTATATAAACTAAGACTTAATACCTGGATATTTCCGTTTAAAGGAGGTCACACCCAAATATTCACTGACTTGCTCTTGAAGCATATAGTATTCTCCTGTTTCATCAGGTGGCCATTTGTACTCTATCAAATTTTCTGCTGGATAGTAGCTAAAGCTAAGCACAGAAATATGTATTATGCCTTAAATGTGGCTTTTATAAAATTTTAACCATTTTTTTAAAGCATATTTATTTTTAAAGATTTTTGAGGACACTAAGGATTTGGAAAAATTATTTTTAAAAATCACTTAAATTCTCAGCCAATCTTGTATGACTTTGCGACACAAAGAAATTGCCGTGATTTCATGTGCATCAGTGACATTACAAAGCAGGCAGAGGGAAAAGAAACAGAGCGCAACGGAAACAGCGTTTTCTGTACACCACACGAAGAACAAAGACTCACAACTGACAGGAACAAAGGCAACGTTTTTTAGCTTTTGCAAATCGGGGTGGTGAGACTAGCTCTGAATTCCTTCTCTGGGCTTATCCCAGGGCCACTATTTTAGGCGCCCAAAGTATAAAGCAATCAACTCCCATCTCCCAGCTGCCCTTCAATGAGTCACAAACTGCTGGGAAAGGGACTCTGAAGACCCACTTTCCAGTGCAGTGAACTATAAACCACAGGGACTCCCCAACCCAACAGCAAAGCACAGACCCCCCGGGACTTCGCCAGGGCCCTGTGGATCCATCGCAGTCCTCAACAGCAGAGACTACAGATGCCTGGACCTGGACCAGCTCAACCTCTAAATTCTATCAAAGGAGAGATAACACAGGCTGACCCTGGAAGGACCTAACACCACTTTATGCAGCTGTCCCATTAAAGGTACATCAGGTAAAAAGTACAGTTTTCTCAAAAACGGTACACGGAGACCGGACACACAAATGCAAAACTATGAAACTGAACCTTTATTTCGTATAGCACAGAAAAGTAATTAAAAAATGGATCAACGACCTAAATATAAGAACTAAAACTACAAATTCTTAGAAGAAAGCATGGGGGTAAATCTTCACGACCTCAGAGTTAGCTGCGGGGTCTTGATAGACACCAAAAGCACAAGCGACAAAACAAAGGAAATAATTTGGGTTTCAGCAAAATTAACAATTTTGCGCATCAGAAGACACTTAACAGAGTGAAGAGTCAACCCACAGGACAGGAGAAAATGTGCAAAACATCTGTCTGATAAGAAATTAATATCTAAACTATATAAATAAAAATAAAATAAAAAAACATATAAAGTATACCTACAGGTCAACAGCAAAAAACAATTTAAAAGGAGGCAGAAAACTTGAACATTTATCCAAAGATAAAGAAATGGCCAATAAACACATGAAAAGATGCTCAATTCAACTAATCATTATGGAAACTCAAATCAAAACCACAACTTCACACTTTTAGAATAGTTATTATCAAAAAAAGAAAAAAAAGCCGAAGGAAGTGACCCAACCAGTAAGGATGTGAGGAAGTTAGAAACTTTGAACGCTGCTGCCGGAATCAAAGCGGCGCCTCCCCTGTGGAGACAAGTCCGGCAGCCCTCAGAAAGCTAAACCCAGAACCAGCACCTGAGCCGCCTGTGGGACCCCTACGTACACGCCTAAAGGAAGGGAACAAGGACTCTGAACAGATCCACCCACACACTACTATATGCACAGCACTGCCACCCACACCAGCGAAAAGCCGGGGTACCCGTGTCCATCAGCAGGTGAAGAGCTCTGCTAAAAGTCTTTTAACACCCTCCTTAAAAAGGAAGGCGAGGCCAACACAAGACACAATGCAGACAAACTCTGAATAAGTTATGCTAAAACAAGTCAGACCCAGAAAGACAGATACTGCAGGATGCCCTGCAGATGAGGTATCCAGGACAGGCAAACTCCCAGTGACAGAAAGCAGGACAGTGGGAGTGGAGTGGAGGAGAGGGAAAAGGGGAGTTTTACTGCTTAATCATTACGAGGTTTCTATTTGCGGTAGCAAAAAAATGTGAGACATGGATAGTGATGGTAGTCACTGCAACGTAATTAATGCCACTCAATTACTCACTTAAAAATGGTTAAGATGGCGGGATCAAGTGGGTCGCAGACAAGGCTCGGATCTCCCACGTTGCTGTGGCGTAGGCTGGCCTGGGAACCTCCATATGCTGCGAGTGCGGCCCTAAAAAGCAAAAAAAAAAAAGAAAGAAAGAAACAGTTAAGATGGTGAATTCTGCGAGTATTTTACCACAATAAAAAAAATATTTTTGAATTGCACTAAGTAGCAAAAGGCAACTTTAGTGTCCCATTGTAAAACACAATACAAATATTTATAAATGTTTACCTTTAATACAAATACACGATAATACAAATTATCGTCTTTAATAACTGCCTTTGCCAGGGCTGGGGGAGGGGAAAGCCAACATGGAAAAGAGAGAGACACAGACGATGAAAGACATCATCAAGCAATGAAATGACAGTACCCAAGATCCTGACTGGAAGTGTCGCAGCTCCTGGAGCTGTCTCCTGAGCCCATTCGCCTCCTTTTGGATGGTTGGGTCCCATCATTTGAATTATCTTCATTATCATCCTATACATTTAAAAGATTCAAAAAAAATAACAAAGAATAACATAAGGAAAGATTAATTATGTATCTTCTCAGACTTGCCAAAAGGCTCAACATAAAGGCTTTCTAAGGACAACTGGTTATACAAATGTTAACTTTCTGTTATAATTCATGAGAGACAGCAATCTGCCATGGGTAAGACCTGGGAAAAAAAACCTAGTCTTCAATGCAAATCAAAGCAAATTTTTAATAAACCTGTAAATCTAAATCTACTTTTGCTTTCTTACGAGGAAAAGTCAAAATGCCTTTTGCTTTAAAACACATAAAAGCGCTGCAATACTCTGACATGAAAGCAAACCCTCCTAACCTAACTAGGATAAAAATGTATGGCTCATTTAGTGTTCGACTCAACTTATACCTGGTTTATTGGCTACGTTTTAAATCCTTGTATCTTTGAAGAAGACACACAAGGACTAAAAAAAAGATTACCAATCCTGAAAATTTTTCTTACAGAGCAAAAATTTAGCAAGAAAAAAATATATACATATATACACATGTATACATATACATAACACACATCAAGTCCCCAAAAAACAGGCTTAAAATATTTCTAAGTGATGTTTTCCATTACCTGACCATATCAAAGCTGTTCTTAGACTGTTTCGTTAGGGAAACGAATGAGGCAGCAAATGTTAGGAAGTTGATTTAATCACATTTTAGCTAAGAATTAATAACATAAGGCTTAAAAAAAGCAGACTGAGGGAGTTCTTTGGAAGCACAGTGAGTTAAGTGTCTGGCGCTGTCACTGCAGCAGCCCAGGTAGCAGGTTCCATCCCTGGTCTGGGAACTTCCACGTGCCGCAGGCTTGGCCAAAAAAAAAAAATGATTCCAGGACAAAAATAGGTTTAAAAAAAATACAATTTTGTTAAATACCACGGTTCTAAGAATACAGAGGCAGTGCGTGTGTTGGTCAAGCACACAAAGCTGGACTGCCCGGAATCTGACTGTGCACTGGCCTTAGCTGAGTGCGGGTTATCCTCTGGGAGCCAGCCCTCACCTGCGAACCCTAGATGGCCACAGTGCCCCTGTCCTGGCTCGGGCAGCAACTACATTAGATAACTCCTGGGAGAGCAAACAATTAAGTGCCCAATGAAAGTCAGTCAATATGACAATTATCACGTCTCAAACAGCTCTGCCTGTCAGGAACTCACTCGCTCTTTACCACACAACAAAAAACGTGACATATTCTCCTTTTCGGTTCCTACAAAATAAGCACTCAATGAAAGACCTCTTTGTATTCCTATTAGGATAAGCAACCGGGTAGGAGACAGAGAACAGTCTAAATCCATTCTCCAAGAATTTACATTTAACAGTAAGTCTCCCAGTTGATAGGTTTCATATTTGATAAGCATTCAAGGAGCACTTCCTACCTATCTCACTTGCTTCTTAGCACTTTAAGGATTTTTATGTCAATTTATTTAAGTATATTTCCCTCGGCTAAAAAAATTAGATACCAAAAAAGAGGCAAAAAGTTAGAAATGTGGAGTTCCTGTTGTGGCTCAGCGGGAACAAACCGGTATCCATGAGGATGCAGTTTCAACCCCTGGCCTTGCTCAGTGGGGCTAAAGGATCCAGCACTGATCCCAGCCGTGGCGGGCGCTGCAGACGGGGTTCGGTGGGATCTGGCACCGCTGTGGCTCTGGGATAGGCCGATTCGACCTCTAGCTTGGGAATTTCCATATGCTGCACACGTGGCCCTTAAAAGAAAAAAAAAGTTAAAAATACAAAGTCCTCAAAAAAGTTGAAACCACAACTTCACATGCAGAGTCTAGGCAAGTGCATTCTACATAAAGTGAACATTAATTAGAGAGCTACCGCTGCAACATATTTCCCATAATGTGATGGAAACCAAGTGAGAAGGCGCTTGCACCCTCGATGCGGACACGGAAATCCAGGTGTTAAGACCGCCAGGTGTTGGCATCTGAGTCACAGGTGGCTGCCACCCTCAGATGAAATGCCATTCCAGGCGTCACACTCGGGACAGGGCCCTAGAGCCGGGCAGGCCGAGCCTTGCAGTGGGGAAGCCCACGGTGCGGGGCCCGGGGCCAGCCGCTCGCACGGGAGGGTCTCCGCCGCGCAGCCCGGGCAGCGGCCGAGGCCGGAAGCCAGGCTCGGGGCAAGGGCCGTCTGCAGGGCCCCCCGGCCCGCCGTCCGGCTTCAGTTACGGTCCGGGCTCCGACCCCCCGTCACGAACCCGTAAACTCACTTCGAAACGAGACGTTTGCAAGCTCATCTCCGTTTCTGGCCCAACTCTGACTTTACCAACACGGCCCCACCGTACGAGCTCCGAAACTCGGAGTCGGCCTGGGAACTGCCGCGCGGCCGGGCGCGGACGCGGCCCTCCAGCCAAGCCCACTCCTCGGACGGCGGCCGCCCCCCCAAGGGCTCGACTACTTCGGAGCTACTCTCCAACCGCACGCCGTCCCGGGCCGCCGCCGCGGAAAGCGTGTCCGCCCCGGAGGAAAGTTTCACCTCCACGGCGAGGAGGGCGGCCCGGAACGTGCGCGGAAACCGCCAAAAGGACGGGGCCGCGCGCGCTGGGCCGCGGCGCCGGGGCGGGCGGCCCGGCCGCGTCCGCCCGCCGCCCCCCGCCCGGCCCGGCCCGGCCCGCTCCTCACCTTCGGCGACTGCGCTCCGGGGGTGGCCGGGTCGCTGTCGCACGGCCGCGGGGACAGCGCCGACCCGGGGCCGCCCGCCGCCGCCATCAGCCCGAGCGCCCCGCGCCGCCGCCGCCGCCGCCGCCGCCGCCTCGTCCCGGCCGCCGCCGCCGCCGCCGCCGCCGCCGCTGCCGCCGCGCGGGCCGCCCGCCGCCCGGGCCCCGCCCCCTCCGCCCGCCCGCCGCCGCCGCCCGGGGGCCGGCCCCTGCCTCCGCGCGCCCCGCGGCCCGCCAGCGCCGCCGCCACCGCCATGGCCGCCGCCAGCGCGCCGCCCGCCGCCGCGCCCGCCGCGCCCGCCGCGCCCGCCGCCGCCGCCGTGCGCGCCCGTCAGGCCCTCGGCCGCCGCCGCCGCCGCCGCCGCCGCCGAGCCCGCCGCCCCCGGGCCGCTCCCCTCGGCCCCGCGCGGCCCGCGCCCGCCGCCTCCCCGCCTCCCGGCCGCCGCAGCCCGGCGCGCTCCGCGGCCCCACCTCCCGCCGCTCCCTCAGCCCCCAGCCCCGCCCCGGCCCGGCCCAGCCCGGCCCGGCCCGCCGCCCCCTCCCCGCCGCCCCGGGCCCGGCCCGGCCCGGCCCCT
>PVHT021183602.1:276745-299615 GCA_004024745.2 Catagonus wagneri
GAGGGTCCCCGCCCCCTGCCCCCACGGCCCGAGGGTCCCTTCTCCTGCCACCTCCCTCCGTCCCTCCCTCCCCGATGGCCCCGCCCCCTCCTTGCCTTCCCGGGGGAGACACCTCCTGCCCCTCCCTCCCAGGGGTCCCCTCCCCTCCCCCTCTTCTCCTCGCCCTCCATCCGGAGGGTCCCTTCTCCCGCTCCCCCCTCCGTCCCTCCCAGATGTCCCCTCCCGCTCTGTCCCAGGATCCCCGGCCGCCCTGCCGCCTCCTAGCGTTCCTGGGGGTCCCCGCCCCTTGCCCCTCCTTCCCGGGGGTCCCCTCCTCTCCTCTCCCTTCTCCTAGCCGGCGAGGTTCAGTCCTGATGGGATGTGGAGGGAGCTGGCTGTCCTGAGTTCCCGCCTACCGGTTGCTGCCCGTTGTCCGCCTTTGTCCTCTGTTCGCGGCCTGGAGCTCTCTTGGACTCCACCTGCCACGGAATCTGTACTTTCCAAAAACATCCTCAGCTTGCTTTCATTTGAAAAGTCTGTCCACATCCACCTCTGTACGTGCTGAAATCATAAAATGTGCAGGTTCACAGCACGACTCTGTTGAAATGTAGCTGATGCAGCAGCTCCCACTGGAGATGCGCGACCTGGCGTGCAGAGACCGAGGACAGACGAGCCGCAGCGCAACACTTGGGGACCGTACTGACTTCGGTCGGATTCTGGCTCTGCTTCTTCTAGCTGCACAGCCTTGGCCAACCATTTATTGAATCTTCAGGATTTTTGTAAAGTGCATAGTACAATGGTAGGCCCTTAAAAGGCACCTTAAAAGAGACTGAGAGCTGTTTTTTATTTGAACCCAGTTTATCATCAACCCTGGTTCTTAGACTTCACCTGGTCACTCTTGGAAGAAAAAAAAAAAAGGTAACTGAACCTTAAAAGAACACATGCGATCAGTTGTAATAAGACGACAGTGGTGCCAGACACTTTATTTGGAGAGTGTAGGTGTCTTGCTTCATGGTGATGGTGACTGTTCTTGGATTTAGAGTACAGTATAGCTTCCCTGAGTATTTGTCTGCGCTCAGCAGACAGCTTGGAAAGATAAAACAAAGGGTTTGTTTCCAGCCCATTACGCTGACACAAGGACCCCTTTGGGGCAGCTGTCCTTTCCTGACTTCCCACTTGCATCAGATCTGAGATGGCATCACCACCTTGAGACGCAGGACCTTTGTCAGTTGGACCCGCTCCCCATTTCCCAGTCAAAAGCCCATTGAAGAAAATGGCCTGTAGTTCCCGTTGTGGCTCAGTGGAAACGAATCTGACTAGCATCCATGAGGACACAGGTTCAATCCCTGTCCTTGCTCAGTGAGTTAAGGATCTGGCGTTGCCGCAAGCTGTGGTGTAGGTCGAAGTCGTGGCTCGAATCCTGGCGTTGCTGTGGCTGTGGCATAGGCTAGCAGCTAGCCCTAAAAAGACAACAAAAAAAGAGAAAAAAAGAAAATGGCCTAATTGTCTGAGCCAAGAAGAACAACATCTTTCCCCAAAATTCTCTCAGCTGATGAAGATTCTCTGGGTAGAGTTTAACATCAAAATAGATTTGTATGTTCAGTTACTTGGTTCTACTCTTGCCCCTTGGACAGTCTGTCTCTTGATCAAATACATATTTAAAGGTCTGTATTCCAAGTCAGTAAACACTGATTCAGGGACCCCCCCCCCCCCGCCCGCGGTGCAGCAGAGTAAGGGCCTGATGGCGCTGCAGCGGCTGGGGTCTCAGCTGTGGTACCGGTTTAATCACTGGCCTCAGGAACTTCCTCATGCCGCGGGTGCAGGCAAAACAAACACTGATTCAGCCATTCAGCGTGCAAAGCAAGGCAGAGTATTGGGGAGGCCTGTGTGGACACAGTCCCCGCACATGGGCAGCCTCACCACTGAAAGAATATGATACAAGAATCCGGCCGTACTCAAAGGCAGGGTAGGTGGGGGCAAATTTACTTACAACCAGAAAAGTTAAGGTTTTAAAGTTGTCATAGAATTTGAAAAGTATCTTAAGAGACTGGGAGGCCAACTACAGGTAAAAATACAATTAGAAAAGGAAATATGGGGTCGAGGCTGGAAAAGATTGAGAGGTGACGTACTTGATGTTCAAGTGTATCAGTCACTCTGGTCTGGCTCGGGAATACATGCACGACGGCAGAGTCCTGGAGGCTGTATCACGTGAAGGTGGGAACAGAGGTTTGGAGTTCAGAGTTTGAATACCAGCTGTATTCATAATACCACTTACTAACTGTGTGATCATAGATGAACTGTTTAATCTCTCCGACCCTCCCTTCCTAATTTGCAGGATTAGAAAAATAATGTCAGTTATTATTCAGTTGTTTCACAAATATTTTATGGAAACGAACTCAGAACTATGTTGGGTAATAGAAATATAAGGAATCACTTATTCATTCATTCATCAAATACTATCTTATTATTAAGTCAGGACCTGAGTTAGGCACTAGCAATAGAGTGGTGAGAGAAAAAGCCATGAAACTCTTGAGACCACTTAGAAAATGTAGATATACATGAGGAACAGTCCCCACGATCAGGAATTACGGGAGTTCTCACTCTGGCACACTGGGTCACTGGTCGGCTTGTCTCTGTGGAGGCTCTGGTTCAGTCCCTGGCCCAGGGCAGCTGGTTTGAGGGTCCAGCGCTGCTGCAGCTCCAGCTTGGAATCCGTGCCTGGCCTAGCAACTTCCACGTGCCATGGGGTGACCAAAAAAGAAAAAAAAAGAATACACCACTGCACCACAACAGGAACTCCCCGATGCTTCTCGATGAAGTATGAGGTGATATCATGAGCTGCAAGCAAGCAGATGAGAGGAATATAGGAAGCTGGAGGAGAGAGAAGGTGGGGACAGTAGGAAAGCAAAGTTTCTAAGACGCCAAGTGGTTTGTGCTCCTGAATTTAAGTGAAACCATTCAGTCTGGTTTTGCCATGTTCTTCATCAAGTTTAGCTACTTGAATTCAGGCTTGGACAAAGCTGATGATTGGGTTTACTTGGGAAGGGATTTTCCCAGTTGAGGAAGAGGTAAAAGGAATTTGGATCGTGTTTGTAAAGAAGTGAGAACTAGGGAATTCCCATGGTGGCTCAGCAGAAATCAATCTGACTAGCACCCATGAGGACGAAGATTCGATTCCTGGCCTTGCTCAGTGGGTTAAGGATCCGGCATTGCCATGAGCTGTGGTGTACGTCTCAGACGCAGCTCAGATTCTGCATTGCTGTGGCTGTGGCGAAGGCTGGCAGCTACAGCTCCGATTCGACCTCTAGCCTGGGAACCTCCATATGCCACGGGTGTGGCCCTAAAAAACAAAAAAGAAAGAAACTTCAATTGGAGATAACAATACAGCTAATTACAACTACTGTGATGTTCCCAAATCTATAAAGTTCATGTATTTTTGAAAAGTTGAGAAGTAAACACTCTTCAGTACATGGAACAAGCTATTCACAATAAAGAGCAAATACTAAGGCCAATGCCACGTAAGTTTCGGCTTCATGTTTAGCAGCAACCCAGCTGTCCCACGCGATATCCCAGATCCATCTGCTGGCAATCTAGGAGAGAAATGTTTAGAAGGCAAACTTTAGCTTGAATATGTTAAGACATAACATTTAAATCTATACCAGCTTGTTTTCTTTAAGATGCATCGCTACCTTAGTTATATTTTAAAAGCAACGTGTCCAATTTTCCCTTTCCTGGAAAGACTTAATAGTGACGCTTCCTTGGTCCGTCTTTTCTTTCCTGGAGCCGGTGAGTATCTGATGCAGACTACCTCCCTCAGCAGAGACGGTCCGGGGACAGCACGGGAGGTCCCTGTTTTGGGCCCAGTAGTTCTGCGCAGTCTGCTCTGCTGGGTCACCGTCCATTACAAGGAATTATTCTCATCCTTGAAAGATTTTCAACGAAAGTTTGCTAGGACCTTGTCTTGAAATGAAGAAATGGCTTACTGACTCTACAAGCAGGTTGTTAGAGAAAATCCTGACTCCCCGGCTTCGCTTACCAAGCCCTGTGGTGGATCCAAGATGCCTAAAAATCCTTCGTGACTTTTCACATCGAGAGGCTGAGTCTGTTTCCCACCCCGTGATATGAACTGGCCTTGGGACGTGCTCTGAGCAAAGGAATGTGACATTGTGCAGCTTCCAGAAAGGCCTGGGTCCTGGGCTCTCCCCTTTTCAGGGTGCTGGGAGGAGCCCCGCAGAAGGAAGCCTGTGCAGTACGCAGCCAGCACCACCTGTGGACATGGGAGTGAGGCCGTCTGGGACCCGTAGGCCCAGCTGAGTCTCTGGATGGCCGCAAGCACCCCGGCGAGGTTAGCATACAATCCGAACAGCTAATCCAGGCCGAGCTGCCTCACGGAATGATGAGCAAATAGCTGATGTTTTAAGCAGCTCGATTCTGGGGTGGGGCTCCCTAAGCACGCCACAGCCTCAGTCGTGCACAGCAACTTCATCTCCGCCCTGGCACCTCTGTGCTCAGCGTCTCTCTGCCTGGACTTTCTCCCCACGCTTGGCCCAGCTGGCTTATTGTTGTCCAGACATCGGGCGGCCTTCCCTACCTCTGGGAAGCCACCGGGTCGGTGCAGCACTTAACACCGTCTGGACCTTCTGTCCCTTAGGTGTGCACGCAGCACGGGGAGTGGTTCTCTGCTGGGGAGTCTTGCTGACCGTCGTGTGGCCCGCAGCCTTCTGCCCGTCTGAGGCCGCGTGCTGGGCTTCCATGGCAGCCCGCTCCCGCACCAAGCCCTGCAGGCTGTTACGCCGCCACAGCCCCCTGTCAGCCCCTTAGAAATGCACACAGCCCTGGGGGTATTACACTCTCAGTTGTAAATAATAAACTTTCCGTTTATTGAGGACTCTGTGCTGGACGCTGTGTTAAGGACTTTAATACAGATCATCTCATTAAATCTTCACAATAACTCTAGCGAGTAGGTTTTTTTTTGTCTTTTTGCCTTATCTAGGGCCGCACCCGCGGCATATGGAGGTTCCCAGGCAAGGGGTCTAACAGGAGCTGTAGCTGCCGGCCTTCGCCACAGCCACAGCAACGCGGGATCCGAGCCGCGTCTGCAACCTACACCACAGCTCACAGCAACGCCAGATCCTTAACCCACTGAGCGATGCCAGGGATCGAACCCGCAACCTCATGGTTCCTAGTCGGATTCGTTAACCACTGAGCCACGACAGGAACTCCTAGCAAGTAGGTTTTATCATCCCCATTTTACAGAAAAAAAAAAAAAATTATGTCCAAGCCAGATTCGTATCTAGGCCAACTGGACTCTGAAACTTAGGCAGTTACACAACGCACATCATTTTCTTAAACTCTAAACTATGTTGCTTTATTTCCTTGACTAGAGTAAAAACTTCTTGGGAATCATTCTCCATGTCTCATAATTTTCGTATTTTTCTCAGTACCTACACTCATTAATGCCCTAAATAAATTAACTCGGCTAATTAATGATTAAATGACTTTGTCAAAACTGGCGTGATCAAGGAATAGAATATGTACACAATTTAATAAATTATCAATGGAAAACTGCCATTTCTAGGTTAGTATTTTTCAAATAATTCATAGTGAAAGAAAATATAGTTCATAAAATGATCCTTTCAGTCAAGAGACACCTCAGGATCTGGAAGTGCCTTCGAGACACTGCACAAATGCCAGGTCATCAGAGGGGAGACCTGGCAGCTGGACATGATAGATGCTGACCAGGAGGTACTTACATTGATTGCCTGACCCGTCTTTTGAATAAATAATACTTTTATAATGAACTTATAACGGTGGTACCCGAATTCTTTGACTGCTAACAATATGCGGTCTGCTAATTCAAGCGACAAATGAGAGAAGACTTTATCATCGTATTTGACATCTTTAAGACTTTCCTTTAAAAAAATTAAGAAAAACATTTTAATTTTTAAATCAATTATTTTCTAAGTAAAAATTTAAGTAAAAATCTGTCTAATTAATACACATCACTTCTTGAAAAATATAATATTTCTAATCAAATAATATTAAACAATTGATATGCTAACTTATTTCAGTAACAATTTTGAAGAAAACGTAGTTCTCTTTTTTTTTCAGTCGTATCCCCACCGTATGGAAGTTCACAGGCCAGGAATCGAACGCACATCATAGAAGCAACCCAAGCTGCTGCAGTAACAACACAGGCCCCTTAACCCGCTGTGCCACAAGAGAACTCCCTAGCTTGTTTTTTAAATGTTGTTCAGTTGCTCTTCATTACCAACCCTTAGGCTGTAAGTTTTCTTTATTAGATTGCTCTACAAACAATTATAGGGAGACACAAGAGGAATTTTAAAACAAAGCTTCTGGGAATTCTTAGGTAGAGAATCTTAAATCTTTTTCAAATTTATGTATTTGGAACCAGAGCCTGCATTGTGTTTATCTTTTTTTTTTTTTTTTGCTTTTTAGGGCTGCACCCCCAGCAAATGGAGGTTCCCGGGCTAGGTAGTGAGTCGGTGCTGTAACTGCTGGCCTACACCACAGCTCACGGCAACGCCAGATCCTTAAGCCACTGAGCGAGGCCAGGGATGGAACCTGAGTCCTCATGGATCCTAGTCAGGTTCATTAACCACTGAGCCACGACGGGAACTCTTGCATCATGTTACTCTTGTCTTCCTGTCCCCACAAATTAAAGGACACTTCTTTTTAATCCTTTCCCTATGGCTTCTCACTCTTGCTTTTTTTCTATGGCCTCCAGGAGAATAATAAAGAAACAAAGATTTCTAATTGTTTGTTAATAAATTAACTTATAGCTGGAGACAGACAGATGTGGGCCATAAAGCACTACATTTTCCTACAAACCAGAAGCGGATTGGACCATCTGGTGAGCAGATGGCACCTGCCTTTGATTAATTAACTTGAACCAATGATAAACTAACCAGTGTTCTGGGTTCTAGTGATAACAAATAAATGCCTACCAGTTAATTTTATAGGCAAGGAAAACCACAGAAATTACTCCTTTTTTTGGTTTTGGTTCCTTTTAGAATGTTTTGGATCTAAACTGGTCTAGAAGCATTTAGTTCTCTGAAGCATTTGGCTGTGGCTCAGTCTTTTGGACACTGAACAACATCCACTCTCTCTTCTGAATCTGCCTGACAGATCCCAGGCTTTATTTACAGGTGCTCTTTTTTAATAAATAATGAGCACTTGCAATAGAAAGGTACCTACAAGCGCCCTAAGAATCTATTATTGCTGTGTCTA
Source organism: Catagonus wagneri (assembly GCA_004024745.2). Lineage (NCBI taxonomy): Eukaryota > Metazoa > Chordata > Mammalia > Artiodactyla > Tayassuidae > Catagonus > Catagonus wagneri. The sequence goes on from PVHT021183602.1 coordinate 283,976, forward strand.
GAACCCTGTTCAGTATTCCCTAAACCCAAAGGAAAATCCCTGGCCTTTTTATGATCCTTAGCCACCTACCTACATATTCAATAAGCTGCTCCGTGCCCCATCATGCTCAACGCAATTCTACAAGCTATCACATGTAAATACAATTTGAAATTCAACTACAGTCAATAAACGTGAACTCGGTCTAAGTGGTGGTGCGGAGTAAAAGACACAGCAAAATGTGCACTCACATCAAAATGCTTGTTACTAGTGTGTAGCTCAGAGAAGGTGATTAATAATTATTTTCCCGTATAACTGAGTTGAATTTATTTCCTGAAGCTATGAGCATAACATTTTTGCTAAATATTATCTGATACTTGTTTAGAAACATACTCATGTCTATGGTGGTGGAGGGAGGTTGGAGAACAGGTTTCCTAAATATTCTTCTGAATTAATAAGGGTTAATTCATTTAAGAATTAACTTTGATACAATGAAAGGGGTACTAATCATTTGCACAAAACACTTTACACATATGCTTTCCTCTCAATAGCTGGCTTACATCGGTTGTTACCAAAGGAAGGCATCTTGTAAAATGGAGGGGAGGGGACGTTATTGTAAAACACAGAACACCAGGGAGTTCCTGTTGTGGCTCAGCGGAAACAAATCCAACTAGGAACCATGAGGTTGCGGGTTCAGTCCCCAGCCTTGCTCAGTGGGTTAAGGATCTGGCGTTGCTGCAAGCCGTGGTGTAGGTCACAGAGCGGCCTGGATCCTGTGTTGCTGAGGCTGTGGTGTAGGCAGGCAGCCGTAGCTCCAATTCAGTCCCTAGCCTGGGAACCTCCATGTGCCGTGGGTGCAGCCCTAAACAGCAAAAATAAAATAAAATAGAACATGGAACCCCCTGCAGGGTGGATCAGGCTGGGTAGAGACCCACAAAGGGAATCTAGTCATCAGAAAAGTACTGGTATCTGCTGCTCAAAGGTGGAAAGGCAGTTCAGAAAAGGCGTTCCCGTAACCAAACATTTTATAATTTAAACATCTTTAAATTGGCGAAGGTGGTGAAGGGAATTCTTTCCATCTGACCAACGTAGCCTCCAGGTACAAAAACTAGTATAATTAATAATGGTATTAATTTTAGCATTACAGTGTTAATTTTGTAAAATTGAAGCAGCTCTGTTGACTAGTCTGAAAACATGTGTCTAAGTTTCAAACAGTCTAAATGAATTTAGATTCCACTAGTTTAACGAAGAAAACCTATGCAAAATTGGAATTGTCTGTTCTTAAGATGTTCTGTATAGTCATGAACCAATTTTTCACACACACACACATATATATTCAACGTTTTTTTAACTCATTCCACCAATATGGGAGGAATATGGAACCTGAGAGATAATTTATAGATAATTAAGAGTTAAATGAAATAGCAAAAGAGTATTTCCTTTAATCTAGCTTTAACATTAGCATCAACATGAAGACTGCTGATTATGACTAGAAAGTACGTTTTGTATTTTCAGAGATTTATGTTACTTAAAAATCAACTTAACTATACTGCCATAAATCTTAATATAGTTTATTAGACCCCCACAGCTAAGATATTGCTGTCATATATATCTTTCAACCTACCTTTAATATCTGCTGGACTTTCGTTTCTACTGAATGAGCCTGGAACTTTTTCAATGGCTCCATTCTGTATGAATTGGCAAACTTTAACTTTGCCAGGGCGCTCTTCCATTCTTTACCAATATCAGCAACTGAATCATCGAATGGAGGCTCTACATACTGAACATCATGAACTGATTCTCTCAGTCTTTCTCTTAAAATTTGTGCATACTGAAAGGGAGAGAGAGATTTTTTTATTTGCAAAATGAAACTTCAGTTTTAAGAACTCCGGTGCATCGGGACAGGGCTTGGAAATCGATTATAACACACTTCTGTGATTATGTGGTTGCTAAGTTCTAGATTCACTGATTCACTCCCAGCTATCAGTCTGATAAGGAATATAGCTATCTTCTACTTATAAACACAATTACACACAAACACAGATTTGAATGCACATTTTTAGAATACCCATAAAAGGTACAAAAGAACCAGCGTAAGAGTGGCCTCCGAGAGGGCAACTGAGCGATTAGGAGACAGGTGTGTAAGGAAAACCCTTCATGTTCCCTACCCTGAGGTTATGAAAATATTATCCTTTATAACTTTCTAATTTTAATTATTTTACCTTCGAATAAATAATACAATTACTTAGGTAACACATCCGTAAGTCTGAAGTTGAAAAGACAGAAAAAGTGTATTGGCTGGGCATATATATCACTCCATGCTTTCGTCATTCAACATTTGTGCTGCCATTCAACACGCCTTACAGAACTGTTTATTTAGTGCCTACCATGGTTCAGTTCAGTACGCTAGGCTCTGAAGTTACAGTGGTGAGCTTCAGTGTAATAGCCAGGAACTGTTTCACCTGTATTAACTCATATCAAGGACTCTGCATTCGTGGAACTATCCTTCTAGTGGGGAGGGGGCTTGAGAGACGATAAAAATGTCTATAGGGAAATGAAGAAGCCAACTTAAACGGTGGCAATCCTTATGAAAATAAAATCACATGACTTGATAGAAACTCATTATGAGGGATTAATCTGGACAGAATAATTAGAGAAATTTCCTCTGAAGTAAGGTTTGGGCTGAAGTCTGAAAGGAACAGGAAATAGGAAGGACAGACTTAAAAACAAGGACTCAAAACACCCCGAGGATAGACACGTGTTCGGTGTGTCTGAAGTATTTAGGGTGAGGCCAGAGGTGGTAACAGAAGAAGGACTTCCAATACTATGTTGAATAAAAGTGCTGAGAGGGGGCATCCTTGTCTTGTTCCTAAACTTAGGAAAAGCTTTCAGCTCTTCGCTGAGTATGATGTTAGCTGCAGGCTTCTTCCATGTGGCCTTTATTACGTTGAGGTATATTCCCTCTACACTCACTTTGTTGAGGAGCTTTTTTCAATTTTTATTTACTGATTGTTTTATCTTTTCAGAGCCGTGCCCAGGGCACACGGAGGTTCCCAGGCTAGGGGTCAAATCAGAGCTGTAGCTGCCGGCCTACACCACAGCCACAGCAACGCGGGATCCGAGCCGCCTCTGCAACCTACCTACACCACACTCACGGCAACTGCTGATCCTTAACCCCTCCACTGAGCAAGGACAGGGATTGAACCTGAGTCCTCATGGATGCTAGTGAGATTCGTTTCCACTGAGCCACAGAGGGAACTCCCGTTTTTCTTTTTCTTAAGTCATAAATGGGTGTTAATTTTTGTCAAAACCTCTTCTGCATGTTTAGATGATGATGTGGTTTTCATCCTTCATTTTTGTTAATGAGGTTTATCACACTGATTGATTTACAGATTTGAACCATGCTTACATCCCTGGAAGAAATCCTATTTGATCATAGGTATAATCTTTTTTTTTTTTTTTTTGTCTTTTTGCCTTTATATAGAGCCGCACCCGCGGCATACGGAGGTTCCCAGGATAGGGGTCTAACAGGAGCTGTAGCCGCCGACCTTCGCCACAACCACAGCCACAGCAACGCGGGATCCGAGCCACGTCTGCAACCTTCACCATAGCTCACGGCAACGCCGGATCCTTAACCCACTGAGCAAGGTCAGGGATCGAACCCGCAACCTCATGGTTCTTAGTTGGATGCGTTAACCACTGAGCCATGAAGGGAACTCCATCATGGGTATAATCTTTTTAATGTATTGTTGAATCCAGTTTGCTAGTTCTTGAGGATTTTTTGCATTAATTTCATCAGGAACATTGACTATAATTTTCTTTTCTTTCTTTTTTTTTTGTCTTTTGTATTTTAGAGCCGCACCCGCGGCATGTGGAGGTTCCCAGGCTAGGGATCTAACAGGAGCTACAGCCGCCGGCCTTCGCCACAGCCACAGCAACGCAGGATCCGAGCCGCGTCTGCAACCTACACCACAGCTCACGGCAACACCAAATCTTTAGCCCACTAAGCGAGGCCAGGGATCGAACCCGCAACCTCCTGGTTCCTAGTCGGATTCGTTTCTGCTGCGCCACGATGGGAACTCCTAATTTTCTTTTCTTGTGGCATCCTTTGCTGGTTTTGTTATCAGGGTAATGCTGGCTTTGAAAATGAGTTTGAGAAGGACTGGTATTAATTCTTCTTTGAATATTCGGTAGAATATATCAGTGATGACATCTGGCCCTGGGCTTTTGTTTGGCAGAGGTTTCTGATTACTGGTTCGATCTCCTTACTAGTAAGTGGTCTATTCAGATTTTCTATTTCTTCAAGATTCAGTCTTAGAAAGTTGTATGTTTCTAGATGATCCATTTCTTCCAGTTGGCATAGTGATCTCTTTTATTTCTGTGGTATCAGCTATAGAGACCTCAATTTTTTCCTTTTTTTTTTGGTCTTTTTAGGGCCACACCTGTGTCATATGGAGGTTCCCAGGCTAGGGGTTGAAGTGGAGCTGCGTCTGCCAGCATAAAGCACAGCAAAGCCAGATCTAAGCCATTGTCTGCAATCTACACCACAGCTCCTTAACCCACTGAGCCAGGCCAGGGATTGAACCCGAATCCTCATGGATACTAGCCGGGTTCGTAACCCACTAAGCCACAATGGGAACTACTTGGATTTTATTTATTTGAGTTATCTCTCAAGTCTTGATTAGTCTAACTAAAGGTTTTATCAGTTTTGTTCATCTTTTTAAAGAATCAGCTCTTAGTTTCATTTTTTTCTATTGTCTTTTTTTTTAGTGACTATTTCCACTCTTTGTCATTTCGTTCCTTCTAACTTGACTTTTGTTCTTCTCATTCATTGAAGTGTAAAGTTACGTTGAGATTTTTCTTATTTCTTGAAGTAGACATTTATCACAATGGACTTGGCTCCTATAATTGCTTTTGCAGCACCACATAAACTTTTACATTATATTTCCATTTTCAATTGTCTCGAGGTATTGATTTCTCTTTTGATTTTTTCATCGATCCACTGGTTGTTCAGTAGCATGCTGTGTAATCTCCACATATTTGGGAATTGCAGTTTTCTTCTTGTAATTAGTTTTTAGTTTCATACCATTGTTGCTGGTTACTCAATACAATTCCTAGCACTCTAACGCCCGATGATTTACATGGTTTTCCACTCTCATTTGTGAGGAAAACAATACAAAATTATTTCGAGTCCAAGGATTTTTTGGGGGGCTTTTGGGTGGTTCTTTCTCTAGCCACAAGCAACTTCCTCACCAGCTGCACCGATGCACTAAGCCAGACCTGAGGAAAAGCCTCTGCAGACCTCAGGCGCTGTCTGCACGGCTCCCTCCTACTACTCTGCTCCACAGACTCCTATCACCCTGACCTACGCTGAACCTCCAGTCCCTCTCGACTAAGGGCGGCCTCTCCGTAGGCCGTGCGGCGGACTCCCTCAGCAGGTGCTAAGTCAGGGAGAACGCGGGTCTCGCTGTTGCTGTTCCTCCCCCCCCCGAGATCGCTGTCCTGACTCACATCCAGTCAACAGAAACAACCCTGTTACTTTGCCGTTTCTGGTAGGAGTCACTTCACGTTGGCTACTGGGAGTCCTCGATCAGAAATAAACCCCTTGGACCTCCCGTCGTGGCTCAGCGGAAACGAACCCGACTAGGAACCATGAGGTTTTCGGTTCCATCCCTGGCCTCGCTCAGTGGGTTAAGGATCCGGCGTTGCCGTGAGCTATGGCGTAGGTCGCAGACGCGGCTTGGACCTCATGTTGCTATGACTGTGGTGTAGACCGGTGGCTGTAGCTCTGATTAGACCCCTAGCCTGGGAACCTCCGTATGCAGCAGGTGCGGCCCTAAAAAACAGAAAGAAAAAAAAATAAACCCGCTGTTTTGATCATCTGTCAGAACGCTTTATATTTCAGTTGGAGAAGAGAGGTATTCTGCAGTCCCTAAACCTCCTAAAAGCAAAATCTTTATTTTGTCCTTTTTGATTAACAGAATGCTTCTTGGAGTTCCTGTCATGGCACAGCGGTTAACGAATCCAACTAGGAACCATGAAGTTGCAGGTTCGATCCCTGGCCTTGCTCAGTGGGTTAAGGATCCGGCATTGTTGTGAGCTGTGGTGTAGGTCGCAGACACAGTTCGGATCTGTGTTGCTGTGGCTGTAGCATAGGACGGTGGCTACAGCTCTGATTCGACCCCTAGCCTGGGAACCTCCATATGCCGTGGGTGCGGCCCTAAAAAGCAAAAAATGAATAAAAAAAAACCTAGAATGCTTCTGTAGGGTGAAGCATCCGCTCTTCTATAATACATCCACAGAATGCAACTATATTGCATCATCCTCAGTGGCTCCCAGCCGCAAAGAATACTTTGGGGATAAGGCATGCATTTGTGACTTAAAAAGTAACAGAGATTCTAATATGCTGAAAGCTCAATCTGCCATTTCTTCCATATACATTGGCCTTCTGATTCAGTATTCTCTTATTAAGAGTATTTGGTTGGAATTCCCTGGTGGCTAAGCAGGTTAAGGACCTGGTGTTCCCTTACTGTGGCGCAGGTTCAATCCCTGTCAAAAGACATTTATAATGATTAAGTTGTGTCTTTCCAGTTTTTTTTAATGCTTAGGATCATGGGAATTATCAGCTACCTGAAAGTTAAGAATGAGTAATTAGGGACTCACCATCCTCAGGCACATTTAGCGAGTATTTGTGAAATCCTTTCCCAGTTTCTTCCCAACTGTTGGTCTATTCAAATGCCCTACCTGTAGAAGTCCAGTCTGAGGCTTTTTTGGCCACCCGTGGCATGTGGAAGTTCCCAGGCTAGAGATTGTACCCAAACCACAGCAGTGACAGCACTGGACCATTTAACCCACTGCAACACACGAGGGCTCCTAAAAGCCCAAAATTTAAAGACAGTTATGACTGATCACATCCTTATCACATACACAAGTACAGCCTTAGCCCGTGTTCCCCCTCTCCTAGACTCTGGCCTGTACATCAAGTGTGTCTAAGTGTTCCCTCCTTTAGATTCAGGCTTCATCTTTCAAGACCTCAGATCTTTAGTAGGTAGCATGTTTATAAAAGGCAGCTTTGCCTCATAATACAGGTATCTTTCACTACTACAAGTGATTGACCTGTTACTTATTGTGAGGCAATACAACATAGTTTCTGGGAGCATGAATTTAAAGTCCAACATATGAAGGTTTCTAGCCTTGTGGTGCTTTTTCTTAGTTCTGTGAACTTGTTCTATTAATTTTCTCCTCCTTTAGTTTCTCTTCTCTGTAAAACGTAGTCACCAGATAACTCATTAGAACCTGAAATGTTGCCATGACTCTGGGGGGGGGGGCTCTTTCTGTTACTTCAAAAGTTTTGGGAGCTTCAAAAATTAGTGTTTTGCTTGCTATCTCTCCTTTATTCTGTTGATTATGAGTCCCGTGAATGAAAAGAAACAATTACAGACAAGTGGACCAGAAGTCCCAGCTCTATCACTAGTTTTGTACCTTTGGACAAATCATTCTAAGTTTCAATAAAAAATGGAGTATCAGGGTTTCCCGTTGTGGCTCAGCAGAAGGAACCCAACCAGTATGTTCCCTGGCCTTGCTCAGTAGGTTAAGATTCTGGCATTGCTGTGAGTTGCGGTGTAGGTTGCAAATGTGGCTTGAATCCTGCGTTGCTGTGGCTGTGATGTAGGCTGGCAGGGGCAGCTCTGATTTGACCCCTAGCCTGTGAACCTCCATACGCCGTGGGTGTGGCCCTAAAAGCAAAAACAAAAACAGAAAAACGGTATCGATTAAAATAATTTTTAGACCATGACCATACAGAAGCCCTGGTGTTATACCACCAACAAAATTGAATGCATTTTCCATTAATTTCAGACAGTAAGTTAGTGGACAGTAAGTTAATCTCTCTTGCAGGTCCTTCAAATAATGAGACAGTTGCTGTTTTCAAAAACTCAAAATATCTTGGCGGTTCCCTTGCGGCATAACAGAAAGGAATCCAACCAGCAACCACGGGGTCGCAGGTTCCGTCCCTGGCCCCGCTCAGTGGGTTAAGAAGCCCGCTGGCGTCGCTGTGGCGTAGGCGGCGGCTGCAGCTCTGACTCGACCTCTAGCCTGGGAACCTCCATATGCGCGGGTGCAGCCCTAAAAAGAGAAAAGAAACAAAAACAAACCTCTCACAACATCTCACTCTCTGCTTGAGTATATCAAAAACTCGTTTTAAGCGCAGCACACACGCATTTTAGGCTGGTAAAACTCCCTCAGGCTTGTGAGGCAGCACTAAACACACTAAAATTATGTATTTCTGTTAAAAGCTCCTGAGAAAAGCTGCGAGCTGAATAAATCCGAAGAGGACCAAAGCTCTCCGAGTGGCTATCGCAGGCGTCCAGGGTCCACGCAGAGGCCGGAGCTCTGCAGCCCGGACGCGTCCCGCCTCTCCGCACTCACGGCCTCCTTCTCGAACATGCTAGGCCGCCTCTCTTTCCGAGGCGTCGCCGGCGGCTGCTGAGGCGCCTGGGACGAGGGCATCCTCCCGCCGCGGATCCGCTTCTCCATCGCGCCCGCAAGCCCGCACGAAGGCCAGGCCTCCCCAACGACTCCGCCGCTTCCCGCGAGAACGCCAGCCTCGCGCCTGCGCCGCGCCAGCCGGAAGTGCGCCGCAGGGCGGGGCGAGCGGGCCGTGCGTCATCCCTCGGCGCCGCGGCGGAGCCGGAAGTCATGGAGGTAGAGTGTCGGGGGCTTTGCCTCTTAGCGCGGCGGAACGCGGCTTTCCGGGTGCAGCGTGCGGCCAGCGCAGTCCCTGCCGTGGGTGGGCGCCCGCTCCCTGGCGCCGCCCGGCCCCACGCCGTCCCGCGGGCGCAGGGTCAGACAGAAGGTGTGGGAGCCGGCCTGCCCCTGTGCGCGCTGTGGAGGCCGTGCGGCGCCGCCGCGGCCTCGAGCTGTTCGCGCGGGTGGCGCGCGGCTGTTTTAGTGTTGGTTCCAACTGGCCTTCGCCCCTAGAGCGGGTTTTCTTTGGGGCTGCGCCACGCAGTGTGGGGAGTACTGTGTAGCAGTACTCGCCTCTGGGCCACACTTGCAGATTAAAATTATGTTTGACATTTTGGGGCCGTTTTGATGTCACGGGACTAAATTACTAGGGTCTCATTAACAGGCTGTAGTTCGGATTCTGTGGGTTTGCCTCACAATACGGATTTTCCTTACTTTCCTCTTTCAGGGACCGAAATGTCAAACGCCTATGGCGGGTTCAGCAATAGCCACTCTTTTTTGAATACTCTGTGCTAGGGCTCTTCGAGTAGTATATCTAAGTACCGCAGCCTTAGGAGGTGATGATATTTTGCACCATTTTACAGTTAAAAGCCGTAGATATGTTAAGTAACTTATTCAAGACAAGAAGTAGAAAGAGTCTGAGGAAGAATTAAAATTCAGATCATGCTAGCTCTCAAGCACAGCCCATTTGCACTACTCTGTGCTGCTATGGGCCAGACAGTGAAGTATCAGATGCGTTGTGTGTGTGTGTGCGCGTTGGGAAGTGTGTGCATACAGACGTGCAGGGCTTCTGGCTTCCAGTGGGAAGACAGGCATATTCTTAGTGTAATACACAGGATGATATGTTTGTCACAAGTGACAAAGCACTGCAGCCTTTAATATTTGTTGATTTGAGGTTGGATTTTCTTGGCTAACAGCCGGGCCTTTTTTTTTGTCTTTTCTAAGAAGGGCCGCACTCGCGGCATATGGAGGTTCTCAGGATAGGGGTCTAATTGGAGCTGTAGCTGCCGGCTGACGCCACAGCCACAGCAACGTGGGATCCGAGCCAAGTCTGCGACCTACACCACAGCTCACAGCAATGCCGGATCCTTAACCCACTGAGCGAGGCCGGGGATCAAACCCGCAACCTCACGGTTCCTAGTTGGATTCGTTAACCACTGAGCTACGACAGAACTCCAGCAGGGCCTTTCTTGTCCAGGAAGATACGGACTTAAAAGTTAACCTGGAAGCCAGCTTCTAGAATTGTATGCCTGTTGGCAGGGATAGGGTTCAGCCATCCCCCAAATCTGAAGGTCTTGGAGTCTTGGAGGGTGTTTTCCACCTCAGGGTAGGAGGAGTCAATCATTCATTTAACTCTTACTTTTCATTTACTCTGTACCAGGGTCTTTGCTGTGTTCTGGGAAACACATTGTATAGGACCTGGTCTCCCTGCTCTAGAATATTCCTGTTTGTTTGAATCTGAGGAGCAACTGTGTCGATCGGGCGTCTACAACCAAAAGAGACCTTTATTACAACTTCAGTTGCCATATCCAGGGCCCGCTTTGGTAGTGGCGTGAATGGGCTTTTGTGCAGAATTATCATTTCTGCAGGTCATCTGTCCCTCCGGAACTTCAGCTCATCCCTTTAGGGTTTGAACGTTTTTCTAAAATGCAAGGAGCTCCTTTGAATTTGAAAGTAGCCTTTTAGAGTTGAGTTTCTGTATTAGTCTAGAGAAGACAGACCACACTAACCTTTGCACTAAGTTGATCTAAAGAGTTAACTAGGTATAAAATTGTTATCTGGTTGTCTGGAAGAATAAAGAGAGGTCTCTGAAAGTATCATGGAGAGTATCGCGGTGATGGCAGCTGCGGGAAGCAGTCACTCCTGCTAGGACTCAGGGAGCTAAGGGAAGTGATTGGAATTGTAAACTTAGAGGCTTAGAGGAGGGTCCCTGCACGGCTGAAACTCAGGTCTCTAAGGGCAGTCGGGCCGCCCAGCCACGAGGAAGGGCCTGGTGAGCCTGGGAGCAGAGTTTCGAAGAGGAGGCTCTGGACAAATGGTGCTGTGTCTCTGGTGGGAGCTTGGTGACGAAGCTGGGCCTACGAGTGTTGGGAAGGCTGCGGCCCGGATTTAGTGTTGCGGCCGCTGGGCAGTGCTCAGAGGAATGGAAAGTGGACAAGCAAGTCCCTCCCCGTGCTGCCTTGCAGTGGGCGTTCCTCACAGAGCGCCCTACCTGGCTGAGCAGGTGTCACAGAGCACCGTGGAATATTCCACACAAGTTTCACGGGCAGTACCTCAGCCACCAGGGCCCGCAAGGCTTGGCCGACGGCCAGGGCTGAGAGTGGCAAGCAGCTTTTGTGGACACGATGTAGGGCAGAGTAACAGGGCGGCACTGATGAGGGCAGAGGAAGGTCAGCTGGATGGCCTCCAAATCCGGAGCCGCCCATGCTTCCTAACATGGAACGCAGGCCGCCCTTGACTGGCTATGTCTCATAACGACCCCAGGTCAACTTTAGACCCAGAATGTGATCTCTTTGCACGTTTATAAGATGATCTTAATGGAAAAGCAGTGTGGTTTGCTCGCTTTTACACCATCTAGGGAGTCGGAGGTGTGCTTTTTACTTGTGTTTTAATTCATTATGCTTGATTGGTTTCTCACTTCTCATTAGAAAATGCTTGTTTTGATAACCTTGGGATAGTAAAGGAGTGCTGCAAGGAACATGCTAGCCGTGAAATACCCTGAGCTTCCGCACACTCTTATCTTAAATTATGATTAATAAAATAATTTTGTCTTTAAACATTTACTTTAAAATATTTACGTAAATGATCTTTAGCTAATATTTAATCACAATGTTTTAATCATAGAGTTAATTCTCATGACAGCCAGAAGTGTGTTAGCAGTGGCTATAGTTGAGTCTGTTATGTACTGAAGACAAAATAGAATTTTCTTCTGACTCAAATACATAATTAACATTCCTCTGTTTTTACTTCCTGTTAAGCAGTGTGTTTGATGTTTTATATTTCAGATATTAACAGAGGACCCTGTTACCACATGTCTCTCTCCGTCAGTATATGATATGATCTGTAAACTTGGGTTCGAAGTCAAAGAAACTTGTGATATCTGCAGTATTGTAACTCAAAATGGTGAAGTTTGCTGGAAGACAATTACAGACTGTGTAGTTTATACAGAATCAGGTTTGTACTTTCTCTGCTGCCCAAACATCCGTCGATACAGTTCCATTTAAAAGTGTCTTGACTGCAATTCCTACTGTGGAACAGTGAGTTAAGAATCCAACTACAGCTGCTCGGGTCACTGCAGAGGCATGGGTTCGATTACTGTCCAGGTGCAGGGGGTTGAAGGATCCAGTGTTGCTACAGCTGCAGTGTAGGTATAGGTGTGGCTTGGATTCAGTCCCTGGCCCAAGAACTTCCATGTGCTGCAAGTGTGGTCATAAAAAAAAAATGTCTTGGAGGTCCTGTCGTGGCTTAGCAGAAATGACTCTGGCTGACATCCGTGAGGGTGCAGGTGTGATCCCTGGACTTGCTCATTGGGTTAAGGATCTGCCATTGCCATGAGCTGTGGTGTAGGTCACAGACACAGTTAGGATCCCACGTTGCTGTGGCTGTGGTGTAGGCTGGCAGCTACGGCTCTGATTTGATCCCTAGCCTGGGAACCTCCATATGCTGTGGGTGCAGCCCTAAAAAGACAAAAAAAAAGTCTTGACCTGTAAGGTTTCCCTTTCTAACCATCGCTGTTTGGGTTAGAAGATGTTGTGATACAGGCTAAACTCAGGAGAGGAGAGGGGTCCCTGCTGTCATGTAGTCGGTTAAGCATCCAGCGTTGTCTCTGGTGGTGTGGGTTTGTTCCCCAGCCTGGCACAGCGGGGTTAAGGATCTGATGTTGCTGCAGCTGAAACTTCCAATTCGATCCCAGACCCGGGAACTTCCATATACTGCAGGTGCGGCCATTAAAGATAAAAAAAAAAAAGGGAGAAAGACAGAAAAGGAATTGGTGTGGAAAGAGAGGGAAGAGGCCAGGGAAGCATAGAAGGTTAAGGAAAAGCCGGGCCCTGAGAACCACGTGTGAGAAAGAGGGCTTGGGAGGCGGTGAGGGGCCTGAGGGCGACCCGCTCTCGGCCTGCAGCCGGTCATCCCTGTGGAAAAGGGAAGAAAACAGAGGTCATGTGAAATGACGAATGCTGTGTATCGTTATTTTAAGTGTTTTTTAGGCATTCTTGTACATTTTTTGAAGCGGGGATGTGAGTTGAGAATTAATAATAGTTATAGAAATTATAAGGAATATGCTCTGGCCCAGTAGCTCCATTCAGAGCACACAGGACAGGCCCAGGCACAGGTGTGAACACGTATGCGGAGTTACTCCTTGCAGCACTTTGTAATAGGACAAAAAAAAAGAAAAGAGAAAAACATCAGAAATAGCCCCATGTCAAGCAGTAGGGGATTGGTTAAGTAAATTACCAAAAAAAATGCATGCGGGGAGTACGATGCAGTGGGGACAGAGTGAGGAGGCCCAGCTTGCGGTGGGGAAATCCCTCCGAGCTGTATGCTGAGTAAGGAGACGCGAGGAGCATGCGTTTGCGCCATTTGCTTGTGTCCGTGTAAATATTTCTAAGTACACCCAAGGGGTCTCTAACAGCAGCTGCTACGGGGGGATAACTGGAAGCAAGAACGAGATTTCAGCCTTTCAGATTACTTGGTTGTGAACCCTGTGAATGTTCCGCCAGAACTTAGAAAAAAACAAAACAAGAAATTCATGTTATAGGTATGTTCTCAAATCATGTCATTGGAAATCTCTCAGTCTAGTAATGCTGCATTACAAAAGTCAGGTTCAAACATGATGTATGCACAGTGAACCTACTTGGGCACAAACATACACAGGTAAAGAAATTGAAAAACTGTTTTCCTCTTATTTGAATCTTTGTGTATTTTTCCAACTCTCCTGAGAGTGCTTCTTTTATAATCAGATAATCGCTATGTAACTTATTTCCAACAACATGAGTTCCTTTGTTGTAAGTTCAGTTATAAACTGGTCCTCAATTTTGCGGACACTTCGTAATTCAAGCGCTTTGTTGTTGTTGATGATATCGGGATTTTCAGCATATGGTATTGAACTGTGGTGCTAAAGCTTGTGTTCTTGTCCTTGAAGCCCAGGGTCTGGATTACCGGGGAAGTGTGAGGCTGCTGGGCCCTGTGTGTGAGGCCGTCCACTTGCATCTGTCATCTCTGACCATGGAGCAGTTTGAAATTCGATATGCCCCGCGGCTGCAGTGGACAGGTGTTCCAGAGGTTTGGCTTTCAAACAGTCTTTAGAAATGAAAGAGTTTGAAAATCCCACTTAGAGACCCTTATTACTTGCTGATTTTAAAGGGGTCCCCTCCATGCGCTAGGCCCTCAACTGTGAGAGGCTCGAGAGTTGCAAGGGAAAGCTGGAGCTCTTAGGCGAGGTCTGCAAAGCCTGAGCTGGGAGACATCCTTTGGACAAAGGGAGTGTTTGGATGCAGTGTCAGGATCTCAGGATCGGGGTTTAGGGAAGTAGTGTCCTGGGATGGGGTGAAAGGGACAGCTCCTGAGAATAGGAAAGACCTTCAGACCGAGAGTAAGGTGTTCTTGAGGCAGCAGGACCAGGAGCGTGGAGGTGGGGTTCTTGGCTTGCTGAGGGTGGATGGAAGGGGTAGCTTGGGGCCCAAACCTTGTTTTAGATGGTTTCATGGTTATTTCAAACCAAGCTTCTCACTGCACAGACGTTAAATGATTACGGTTGAGCGGTCACTGTGAAAAGTCTCCTCCTAAAACACTGGGGATGCTGATGCGGTGAGGGCCCTGCCTCTGCCCGGGTGAGCAGCTCTCTTAGGCGAGCTGCCTTATGAGACTGACGGAAATGGAAAGTAAGATTTAGGTCAAAAAATCTGACATTTCAGTCTACAATTATGCCAGATTTATTGCGTTTAATAAACATTTAAATAAAGAACTTTTAAAAAACTGCTTAGATATCAAACTATCTTTCTTGATTCTTTAGATATTATTTTATTGATATAGAAAATGTTTACCTACACCAAAACAGCCATTAAATTTGCCAATTGAAATCTTTAGAGGTTTGAATTTCATTAATAAGTGGTGACTTTGAGAAATAATACTTTCTGAATACAGATTCTAATGAATTTCTTCTTCTGCACAGTTATTTCCTGAAGTGTTTGCTGCACTGCAAAGCCTTCGGCCTCCTGCTGTTTCTCTTAGCCTGATGAAGCTGACGTCATGCCTGGAACGTGCGCTGGGTGACGTAAGTGGTCGAACCCTTTCTCTGTGGCTCTAGCGAGGATCTGAGAAAACATCAGACTCTTGCAGTTTTGCTGAGATTTCTTGATTTTAATTATTGTTTTCCTATAAAAATATATAATCACTTGGCACAGATTTTTAATATTTTTTTTTGAATGGTTATGAAGTCAGAACATTGGTGTCTTCAGTGCTTTACTCCTTTCACTGTACAAAGAGTTGCTCTGTGGGGGGTTCTTAACGTCCTTTAGCTCATTGTAGTACAAGTGATACACAGTTTTTGTTTGAATTTTAGGTGTATTTACTGACTGGGAAGGAATGCCCCTTCCTTTTAAGGGACCTGCTTGCGTCGGACGAGCTTGCTCAGGTCTTCGGGCGGTCTGCGGTAAGCTCGCTCGCCGAGACTGACGAGGCGCAGCCCCGAGCACTTGAGCTTAGTTGTGTTTACGTTCCTCAAAACTTGATGCTGAGTCAGGAAAAATCATTTCAGTGATTCAGTCGCATTTTCCTTTCCCACCTCCCCTTTCCCTTTCCAGCGCAAACTGCCGCTCTTCAGCCGAAGACACACCTCCCTCTCATCCTGACTGTTAATGCGGGTGAACGGTAGCCTCGGGTGCAGACCTCCGGGTGCAGAGCTCCGGGTGCAGACCTC